>VZTA01016028.1:40745-88216 GCA_013398855.1 Mohoua ochrocephala | reverse complement strand
CCCGCCGGCGAAGGGGCAGCTCCGTGGCTGGCGCGGCGAGGGTCGGGTGCAGGCAGGAGCGGCGCCGGGGGGCGAGGACAGGACGCGCCGCCACCGTTCCCGAGCTCCCGCTGCCGGGCTCTGCACGCACCTGTCCGCCGGCGGTTGCCGCAGCAGCGCGGGAGGTCGGTGCTGGGGCCTGGGGCAGTGCCGAGGGACCGGGGCCTCCCTGGGAAGGCCGGAGGGGGAGCCGGTCGAGCTCCCCGCTGCGCACAGGCCGTGGATGGAGCGGTGTCACCGCTGCCAAATTTCATTCTTCTGGTGCTTTTCCTAAATGGCATTAGCCTGTCAGAACGTGATAGTTATCAGGCACCTTTAAATCGAAGGACTTCTGCCGTTCAGCTTCATTCTGTCAGGCACCTTTTTAAAAGTGGGAATTCAGGTAACAGCATGCTGGTTCTCTCAGAACATATGTCAAAAACGTGATTTATCTAACGGGACCACCTGAAACTGTGGCCACCAGAAACTTCAGCAAATTATTATTAAGATATAGTTATTTGCTTGTTTATTTGATGATAAATTTGAACCAATGGCTAGTAAGTGTTCTAATAATACAAATACATGAGGATACAGCATTTTTAAGTATGCCTCCACAAGCTCTAAATTTCTATTTTAATTCCATGTTGAGGAGTAAGGTGTTGGCCCTTCTGATGAGGGGGCCTTTTAGCATAGGCAGTGGTCAGTGCCAAAGCAAGTGGCCAAGTTAACATTGCCAAATGGCATTTCTCGCCTTTCCAGGACATGGCGTTTGGGGTAACTCCTGCCTCTCAGCCAGACGGAAGGTACGCATCCATTCAGCTTGCAGTGTGCCCTCTGAGAGTAGCTATAATGAGTACCTGCTGGCATATTGCCTTTGAACCCTGGCAGTAGGAACTGCCCCTGCTGAATAGGCCAAGGGCTGAGTTACTGAACCCTGTCAGCCATCAGTGAGTGAAATTACAGCACTAATGGCACTGTGAGTTTGTCTTATCTACAGCCTGCATCCATGGTGTGCCTTGCTGCAGATAATCTCGACAGAAAAGTCATTCTTCTCTCTGCCCCTGCCAAGGGCTAAACTTCAGAACCTTTTCAGTCAGGAATTACAGCACTAAGGGCGCTGTGAGTTTGTCTTATCGACAGCCTATGTCTGTGGCATGTCTTGCTGCTGATAATCTCCACAGAAAAGTAATTCTTGTCCCTTGCCCCAGCTGCAGACGGTGCAATAAAATGTAGATGGAGGTGCATTGGATCCTTGAAGGTGTACGTGTTCCTTGTTCATATATCGTGGCGTGAGGTGGGATCAGGCAAAAAAAGGCTCACTTCAAGGAGAGCTTCACCTTTGGCACGTCAGTCTTTCTTCAGTTAGATCAAACAGCACAAGTGATCATCTATATTTTGGGTGCCACTCCAGTGGGTTAGGTAAAGCTAACTGCATCTCATGGGCAAGACCAAGACTTTTCTGCAGAGGTACCACCATGGTTGATGATCTCATCTTGGAAACTGTTTTATGTTGAAGTGCAGATCAAAGCTGCTCTGGTATTCACAGCTCTCATTTTTGTAACTTGATTTTCCCTTCTATTCCCACATACAAACAGACAGAGGACTTGAAGGTATCCAAAGTATTTTTAACTTTTTTTTTTTTTTAGTAGAAATACACTGTAAAATTTCTTTGCCATAGGGTTCCCTCCTCCTGAATAACCTTTTTTCGCTTTGCTCCCTGTGACTGTTACTGCCTTGCAAAGAAAGGCATCTTACAGATTCTCTGCATGCACGTGTAGACATTAGGCTTCTGTGCATTGCGACTGCCCTTTTGTTGAATGCTGTGTACAGTAGTGCTTCCCCCAGGTAAATCATGTGTAGTAAGTAATGACTTTGGGTTGTGTCTTAATTCCGTAGAGAATCGCAGGTAGAGAGAGACAGAAGCTGGTGGGATATACCACCTTATAGAGCCTCCTGCACTTGGCTATGGTTTGGTGCCTGTACCTGCAAAGTGCTTGGGGTCCCAAAGCCATTAGTGGGATTCTGTAGCTAAAGGGGCCATTCTTCTTCAGAGTGACTTGCTTGCTCATTTCAGAATGGTAGCAAGCTTTGCATCCACAGCCAGAGAGAAATGTTTGTGAGATATTTCAGGATTTTATTTTCAACATAGTTCTGTTGATCCTTCAGAAAAGTTAAGTTGCTTTTTCGTATATTAAAACAGTACTATTCCCTGTCTGTGCTGAAAAACCCCAGGAAGCCTGCAACAAACCCATGACCAACATCCATACGTTAGTATGATCTGCAGGTGATGGTATCTCTGCTTCTTGTTGTAGATCAGAGGGAAAGTTATGGAGTTTACATCTTTGTGGTGAATGTTGAAACATGGCTCTGGTTTTCAGGCCTGTCCCAGTCACAGTGACAGAGTAGTGCAGTAGGTGCTCTAGTCTGTCAAGAATGCAGAGAATGAGGGAACTTTAGATGTCAGTTTATATCAAACTCTTCAAGTAATATGTATCAACCCAATAGTGTATGGATTCTGCTTCCAGGAATCTTTGCCTGGTCTTTCTACCTTGTAGATTATCTACTTATCAAAGCCAAAATGCAGATTTTTGAGGAGCATGTGTTATAAAACCTATTTTAATGTTGTGATTGTTAACAATTCACATACAGAACATGTGCCATTCAAGTACTTGGTGCACTTTGCAGAGTGGTTTCCAGCACGTGCAAAAGGGTACAGGGAGGGGGAACGCAAGCTGCCGTGTCTTGAAGATGTTGTGGTAGCTGCACATGTGTGGCAATATTTTTCTAGTTTTGGAAAGGATATAAAATCCAACTTTAAGCAAGAAACATGACTTCAGAGCTGTTTTACGCAAATTTTAATAGCAAATCTTTGGCACAGCCAACTAATGAAACAACTATTCTAAGTCTGGTGGTGGTTTTAAAGTAAATATCGTGGTCTCTAAAGATTTTGTTTAGTTTCCAAGACTGCACAACAGAGCCTGTTCATAGATAATGGTTTTTAAGAGGTGAAAAACACAATTGCTGTTGCAACTGCAAACTCTCTTTGGCATGCAAAGCTCCTGGCTCATTTTTCTGTTTTCTCACGTGGTAAGTTGAAAATAGAACCTCTTTTGGATACAGTTGACATTTTTGTTACCCTTCTAAGCAAAATTAATTACTGTCTGAAAAGCTAGAAATTAATCTGAGGAGAAAATTTCTTTTCCAGAAGTGGGTTTATGGTTTTCCCTTGCACCTGATGATGCAACACAGCACACATTTCAGAGGAATGCAGTTACTCCATTCTTGCCTGCATCCATCTCTTGAGTATCCTCGGATACTCAGTTGCATTTCTTCTGCAGGTATTCAGAAATATTGGTGACTGTAGAGTCATTGAGGCTGTTCCATGAGGGTATTTTGGAGGGGTTTTTCGTGCAGGCTCGGTGAAGGTGTTGCCTGGCTGAGATAAAATTCTGTACTGTAATTATGGGTGATACATATAGTAGTATCTGATAGCTTGGGGTGCTGTAGGGGTGCTACTTCTTGTAGTAAAGACATACTCTGTCTGTGCCTCTAGTATGGATGTACATCCAGAGGACATTTATTTCTGTTCTAGTAGTGAGAAATGCATTAAATGTGGTACTCCTTTAACATCTTGGCATTGTTGGGAAACAATCTATGAATTATTTAAAAAGCGAGTGTCTATGTAATCTTTTTTAGTTAATGATGAGGTTTTTGGGAGTGCAACTTTTAATGTCAAATCTCAGTACTGTGTTGGCCTTGGTCAGAACTGCACCCAGGAAATCATTCAGTGGCTAGAAATAAGAGGAATGCAAGCAAACCTCTGTTAAGGGTTATGTGTAGGAGCTGACAATTTTGTCTCTACTGTGTGTGCTGTGGAAGCAGTACAGCTTTTCAATAGGCTGTCCTTGATGGTGAAGTCACTATTTCTGGGGGGAAAAAAAAAAAAAAAGGCAAAAGGAAAGCTGTACCTCTTAAAACTAAGCCCTGAAGGAAATGCTTCTCTTCTAGGCATACTGCAGCATCCAGATGGGACTGTCCTGAAGCAGTTGCAGCCACCACCTCGTGGTCCCAGGGAGCAAGAGTTCTACAACAAGGTGAGGGTCCCGCAGTGTGGAGGAGGCTGGCTTGCTCCAGGTGAAATGAGGGCTGTGCTTCCTGTAGAAGAACATCCTTATCGTTGCAGTTGGGAAAGTGCAACCTAAATACCCTGCCCTGGTATCTGTGTGCTCTCTAGAACTTTCTGCTCTTTGCATGTCAGTCCCCATGCCAGACCTACTTCACTCACAGGATTTAAGCTTGGTTATTTGTTCATGGGACAGCAAATTCTCACAGCATCTAAGATTTTATTGAAAAGCCTTATCTTGCATCTATGTTTAAGGGGTTGTATATTTGATCCCAACTTTCTTATGTAGCTGAGTCTCAAAATTGCTTACATCTAAATTTAGCATGTTTTATGCTTCTGCCTAGTCTGGTTTACTGATAGAAGTATTGCTCTGTTCACTGTATTAAAACTCAGCTCCTTTAAAAAGTCAATAAAAATCAAAACTCTCCAGTTGTTTTAACTTCAGTTGTTGTATTTTTCCTATTGCTCATCTTCAGTTTGCTTTATCAGTAACTTTAACAGCACAGACCAGGAAAGCTGTTGCTTTCGTGTAAACAGTTTTTAGAGCCTGTACTGTCCTACCTGCCTGTGATAGTCTGTCATGTGGTTTTCCTGTGTCAGATTGATATGCCATGCCATTCCATGGCTTATCAGGTACAAAGAACTGTAGAAATCTTCATGCTCGGTGTAAGAGGAGTCTTGAGACCCTCTACTTGTTGTGGTGTTTGGCTTGGATTTTGGTTGGTTGCTTTCTTTTTCCCTAAAAAGGTATTTATTTAAGTTACCAAAAGACCTTGCGGATTTTGTGGAAATGTCTCACATACACAAACTAAGCAAGGTGCTTTAAGTGAACAGTGTGTTTGCATACTAGCATAATTTGATAATTCTTGTGATGGGACAAAACAGCAGGTCTTGCGTTACTAGGAGCCAGTTAAATGTAAATATTTTTCTGAGTTTCTCTGTGACTCTCATTGAGATGAGGTTAGGAAATATGCCGTCCAGCCTGAGTGGTAACTTGAGCAGAAGGAGAAAGCTTGAACAGACTCCTTTGGGCACCATGCTATTTACTGTGCTGTGAAATCCTGAGGCAGAGACAGGTAACATGCTGTCCCTGCCTAAAGCCAGCAAGTAAGAGGGGTAAGTTCAAGCACTGCTTGGATATGAACTCTTCACATCAGAGACTTTATAATTTTGCCTGTTTAAGCTTAGACTCACGTGACAAGCTGTGAGCAAGACCCTGGGCAAAGTCTTTGAGAAGGGGGTGTCTGTGTTAGTGTGCTTATTATTGCGCTGTGAAGAAGTCAGGTCTCAATGCTAATAACTTGCAAGGTAAGCTTCTATTCTGTCTTCTAAGGCCTTGCTGGGTTGCTTCCAACACTGAAGTTTTTTGGTTATAAGCTGTCTTGGAAGGGGGTTGGGCAATTCTTGAAAAATAACAGAGAAAGGGAAAGGTGTAGATATGATTAGTTGTGTGCGGACTAGAAGTCCTTTTTGTGGGAGAAGGGAAGGAGAGCAAATGCACATGTGTTGTGTGGGTGAAAGTACAGGAGAAAGGTCTTGGGGATTTGTTGCTTTTCAATGATTAACTGCTATCATGTTTGCTCTCAGTCAAGAACTGTGTGATGTGGGCAATAGACATCTAAGCACTACATATTACTGTTACAGGATGATGATTGCTTTGGGTTGGGAGGTTCTGGGTAAGGTACAGTTTCACAAGCAGCTTGTGCTGATCCAATAGCTCATTGCTGCCAAAAGGGAAATGCCTTTCTTCCCATTCCTACCTTGCACCATGATGGTGCTTTTTGGACATTAATGAACTGATTTGACAGTTCAAAAGATGGCAGAACTTCCTTGTCTTGGTAGTCTCCTGGCAGTTTAGGTGACTAAGCTGACAAGCGATGGGAACAACAGCAAGGCTGCCTTGCTTCAGTGACTGAGTTCAACCCGTCTTGTGGGCTATAATCAAAGAGACATCACCTTGGAGGAGGCTGATGAGCCTCCAGAGATCTAGGGGAGGAGAATTTTGCCACTCCTTGAGACAGAGAGTTGTTTGAAAGGTGGCCAGGTACAGGAGATGGTGAGAAACAGTACAGAAATGAAACAAGTGAAATAAGACTGATGAGTCTCAAGCTCTCACTTTGTCAGGGCAAAACAGCAGGTTGGTTGGTAAGATCAAAGCAGAAGGTTGTCCATTAGTATATGTGGATTAATTGTGACTTCTTTTTTTTTTTTTTTTTTTTTTTTTTTTTTTTTTTAATTTCTGCTCCTGTTTTTTCATATGTGCTTAGAACTGTTTTATCTGTAGGTAGGTGAGTTATTGCTCCCTTTGCATCCCCCCTTATGCTAGTGTGAATGAAAATTAGTGCCTCAGTACCTGGGTCAGAAACAAGGGGGTTATCTTTCTTTCTGGAACAGCACACCTCCTCATGTGAAGTAACTGAGAAGCTCTGTCGTTTATGGTAGCAAGAAGATGAGCATGTCTCAGTTTCAGCTGCATGAGTCAGCTGGAGAGCAGCTATCACAGATCTGAAGCAGAAGTGTCTTCCAAGAACCAGGAAGTGGTATTTCAGTGTGCAGTCCTAGTGCTTGTAAGCTGAAGGCTGCAGGGAACAGGGAATGTGTCATGATAGAAGATAATGAGGCATTAAGAGACAAGTTCGACTAGAACTCTGATATATTTAATGTGATACCAGGTAGATATTATCATCTGTTTGGACCAAGAAAGTCTTCTCTTCTGTGACTGCTGGATTTGCTTGCAGCTCGATGTGTGAACATGACAGAGGTAAAAGTCTGTGTCAGTGAATCACCAGATGTTTTTTCCCTTGTTACTGATGGCTTGTTTTCTGTAGAGCATGAAGCTAACTACTTACCAGTGGAGCCCAAACAAAATGGGCTTCTGTTTTGGAATGGAAACTTGAGCAAGACATGTACTGCAAAATACTAATAAGTGATCCAAAACCTGCTCAGAATCGGGTGGCAGCTGAAATTAGGAAGAATTTCACAGGTCTCTGTCAGATCTGGAAAATTGCTGAAGTAATTCCTACTCGGGCTGTTTTCCTCATACTGTGTTTTCAGTTTAGCAGTTAAAAAAAAAATACAGGTCTTCTTTTGTAAGAGATTATTTCACCAAGTAAACCAAACTTTTATGTACTACAGCACTATGTCTCATTCTCTGCTGCTAGGGAAGGGGCTTGCCATGTGTTACGAGGGAGGGGAAAAACAGAGCATGGTGAGATTATGAATACCTTCTATGATAAAACATAGTAGAACAATGAGCTGTTTGTACTGGTTGTTAATAGCTTACTGTGCACTGCTTAACTTCTCATTGGAGTGTGACTTTCTAGCTGTAATGTCCACTTGCTGTTGAGTTCTGTAAATCTGAGTAATTATCAAATCAAAGTAATAACATTTTAATTTTGTTCCTGCAAACTCCCTTTCTGTACCTGAGGGCATGAACTCCTTACAAACATTGCCTGCACAACCATGGAGTGCTTTACTAGGTATTTTGGTGCCCTTATCTGTGTGAAAAAAATACGAGTTTTTTTTTTAAGCTTGAATAGCTACAAAATACTTTGTTTTCAATAGGTATGAGCAGCAAGAGAATGAAACTAATTGAAGTATAAGGGTGGTGTTTATTTAAGGGCTATCTACACTGCTGATCACTTGTTTCTGTGTAATGGCAATGCTCTGTGAGAACGTGTAGGTGGAGGTACTCCAAAGGACTATTTTTAAAGGGGTTTCGGGAGGGAGCAGTATACAGTGATGCGGGAGCAGGGAAATAGTGTTGTTTGAAAATATAGTCTTTTCAATTAAAGAGACTAAATTGGTAAAAGGCAGTGTGAGCTTATGGTAGGCTGCCTACACAAGCATGCTAAGAAATCCACAGAAGTGGCCTGCTCCTCAGTGTGTTTTGGGATTTGGCTTCAGCCTGCTTTATGCCAGGGCTCATTTATCCATGCTGAAATGGTCTGATTTAGTTCAGCAGTGTTGAGAGAAGGAGGAAACCTATCAGCCCTCCTATCAGCTGTGATCTGTTGTGCCAGCTGAGTTGAAAAATGTGAGAATAGTGTCCTTTGAAAAGGTTAGTGCAGGCACTGTTTGAGGTAACCTGCTGCTTAGCTGTGTGTGGAGCTCCTGTCTCAGCCATGCCAGGCTATACCCCAGAGCACTCTGTGCTAGCATAACTCTGTCTTTGCATTTCAGAGCTCTCCAGCACAGGGCTTTCCTTAGTTTGTCATGTCAAGAATGTGGCATTGCAGAAACTGTTATCCTGTAGAGAGGGAGAATGCTGGAATGTCAGGCCTTAAATAGGGCAGCTGCTTTTGTGGGCACTAAAGGAGAGAGATTGGGCTGCAAGGAGGGGACTCCGCCCAGCTCAGGCGAGACCCTATCTACAGAGCTGCCTCCAGCTCTGGGGTCCACAGCACAGGAAAGACATCGACTTCTTTCAGTGAGTCCAGAGGAGGCCTCCGAGGCGATGAGAGGGCTCGAGCACCTCTGCACCTTGGCTGGGAGAATTGGGGTTGTTCAGCCTGGAGAAGAGAAGGCTCTGGGGAGAGCTTGCATCCCCTTCCAGTTCCGAAAGGGGCTCCAAGAGAGCCTGGAGAGGGACTTTGGACAAGGGCCTGGAGGGACAGGACAAGGGGGAATGGCTTCCCACTGCCATAGGGCAGGGCTAGATGAGGTATTGGGAGGAAATTCTTCCCTGTGAGGGTGCTGAGGCCCTGGCACAGGTTGCCCAGAGAAGCTGTGGCTGCCCCATCCCTGGAAGTATTCGAGGCCAGGTTGGACAGGGCTTGGAGCAGCCTGGTCTAGTGGAAGGTGTCCCTGCCCATGGCAGGGGGATGGAACAAGATGGTCTTTAAGGTCCCTTCCAACCCAAACCATTCTGTGATTCTATGAAAACTGAGGAAGAGAGAATTTACAGTTGTCGTTATCTTTGCAACTGTGGTTTCCAACAAGCTGTGTGTTAAGCATGAAGAGATGGAGTGTTTTCTAATGTTCAGTGGAACAAGAGAAGGTTGCTGAACTGTTTTGAAATGGCTACTCTTTCACTTCTGATCTTGGCATTCACTCAGTGCAGTTGTAAAGCTGTTTCTGTGTGTAACTGTTCTGAGCATGGCCTACTGAAGTTTAAAGTTTGCTTATGTAGCAGCTAATAAACTGGGATTTTATGCTTAACAGATCAATAAATGTTCCTGTAAACTTTTATTTGAATTGCCCTTCAGTTTTCCTGCAGTGACTGTGTGACACCTGTAGTACACCTTCCCTCCTCCTGCTGCCTGCCAAAAACTGTCCTGAGAAAGCTCCTGCAGCGTGGACAGCCTCAGTGGGTACCTTTTTCTTTTTTTTTTTTTTTTTTCCCCCTGCTTGCTGTACATCAGAATTGTCATAACTGGTTCTAGTGGTGTTGCCATGTCATGGCTCCAAATAACATAGCTGCAATGATATAAGGTTTCCAAGGCTATTGTAGTGCAAGTCCTACCTAAATTCTCAGCTAGTCCTGTCCCAGGTGCAAGGGTGATTTTGGGGAGCTGGAATGAAAAGGTGGACAGGGCTCTCCCAGTCCCAGCTCGCTTCTGGTAACGTCCTACCTCTGGCCAATCAATGCCTGTGATCCAGGGGAGCTGATTGACCCCACACAGCATTGTGAAAAGATAATTCAGCTAATCACCTGCCTCTTCAGGTTAACAAATCTTCCACCTGTGCCCAGTTAGTGATGGCACTGTTAACTGCTGTAGCAGTAGTCTGAGTTCAGGATTTGAGTCCTGCTGACGTCGAATCTGAATGCAAGGAAGCTGTTACTACAGGAGATAGCAGAAAATATTTTTCACTCTTGTTACGCGTCCTAAAAACAAAGCCAGGATATAAGAGACGCAAATAACTATGGCATGTAAAAGAGATTTACAATGGTTAGGTGAGAGTCAGGCACTTGAAAGCTAGGAAGGAATGGTTTTGTGGTTGCCTATGCAATTGTTCTGCAGTTTCCCTGGATGCATTGAAATGCAGTTTCTATAGGGCAATGACCTGTCTTTGTTTTGCTTTCCCTAAAGAACTCACTAGCTCATTTTACAGCCTGATACATGGCAGAATGAATATTGTTTGTGCAACTTTTGCCATCTCTTTTTTAACCGTCTTTGAGTTTGTAACCAGAGAATAATGTGTTAGCGAAAGCCAGTTATGTTAATATTTCTGAAGCCACAGTTCCTTGTGCTTCTGCAGTTACAGAGAAGAAATGTTAGGAATTGTGCCCATTTGGACCATTAGCAGTAATCTTCTCCTTACTGTTTTATCTGTTTTGTTCTCAATAACCTGCTGCAGCTCCTGGGCTGTGTCTTTTCATTCCTGCTCAATGCTTGCTTCTTTTCTGCAGTGTCTAATTTTAATTAGTATTCCAGCAGCTTCAGGCAGTGCAGAAGACTTGTGGTGACTTCCCCCCTCTCTCCGTGGCATAAAATCAAGCCAACAGTCTGAAAGATGGGTTTTGGCCTGAATTTGCACAGAATTGCAAGAACTGACTCATAAGGCTCAGCTCCCTTTCAGCCTATGTATCACAAATCATGATAAGGCAGCCTGTGTTCCATAAACTGTTCTCTGCTACTGACAGGAAAGGAAAGGGATTGGGGAGGCAAAGTATGTCTTGTTTCAGGATAAGTTATCCTGTTTTGTAAGCTCAGTTAAGTGCTTTTATACTCTTGATTTAGATGATTATCCTTGGCTGAAAAAGGAGTGGATGATGGCCATTGTGCTGCTGTTGTGTACTAAAATATCCTTATCCTGTGATCATGTCTCCAGCTAAGGTTTCGATTTTCAGTCTTGTATGGACAAAAATATAGGCTGCATGGTTTTCTAACATTTTATTTTGGAGATGCCTCGCCCATGCCTTTCATTACTACTGCATTTGGAGCTGTAGCTCAAAAGGATCTTTGGCTGTGCCTCATTCTGGTACATCTGGATCTGCCACATTGACAGCAGAGATACTGGTACTGAAGCGTACAAATTACCTGTTGGCAAATGTAGTGAGCATGTTCTGATGTAGTTCATTCCTGCCCTCGGCATCATTCCTCCTGCTGAGGAACTGTCTAGAAGGGATCCTGTTTTGCTGGGGAAATGAGCAAACCAGCATGTGAAATTGCCTCTCAACCATGAGCCTGGGCAGATGTAATAAAAGGAAGGACACACAGTAATTTTTAACTAATGAGAAGAAAATGGCTTTTGACAAAGTTGTGAAATACTGGCAGCTGGTATTCAGATCTTTTTTCACATGAGGAGTTGTCTAAGAGAGATGAAAGATGAGGCATAGCTGTAAGAATCTGCTGAGTTCCCACTACTGTTCTATAAATACGTTTTTTTTGTACTTCACTATTAAGTGACTGGACAGTAAGACTTAGAAAATATGGCAGATTTTTGTGGTTCTTGCACTCTGCAGCAAAAACAAGTTTGGAAGAAACGCGTCACACAGCAGAAAGTTAACCTAGAAGGGTCTGGTGAGTGTCTCTTTCCCATGCTCTTTGAGGATTGTGTGTCACAGAATAAACTACAACCTGCTTTAATAAATCTAAGAAACCCTTTAAAAGGGTAGACAGTAAAAGGCCATAATTGCAGTTTGATGCAATTGTGGAACGACTGGGTGGAGTTGGTAGCAGACTGAGTAGCCTACAGTCTATGACATGCAAATAAGCAGGAAAAAAATCCAGTTCTCTTAGCAACCTGATTTTGAGGAAAATTCCTTACCAAGAGTAGATCTGGTTGAAAATAAAGAGAAAATGCATAGTTGTAAAGTGCATAGTGTGTTAAATTGAATTAAGACACAGCACAGTGCTCCTGCTCTGCCAGAGGGTCATGCAAGTGCTTTTTCAGACTGGATCAAATACTGTTTAGATTTCTGTTATGAATGTTTCAGAATATGGATCAGCTTACTAATACATGTTGGTGTTATACAGAAAATACTTTGTTCATTATAAGTTCATTTAAAAGTAAGATACAGTTGGTGAGCTGCCAGAATGAGACTGAGGAAAGTGTAGGTTGCCTACTTGAAAGAAAAACAAATAAATTCAGTCTCCAAAAAGAATTCTAGTTTCCAGATTAAAAAAACCCAAACAGGCTTGTAATATGAGAATATTGTCGCTGATGATGCACTGGAGGGTAGGATGCCATCCTGGGGAACCTTGACAGGCTTGAGAAGCGGGCCAATGGAAACCTCATGGAGCTCAACAGAGAGAAGTGCAGGGTCCTGCACCTGGGTCAGGGCAATCCCAGACACACCAACAGCTTGGATGGAGAAGGGATTGAGAGCAGCCCTGGGAGAAGGACTTGGGCGTGATGGTTGTTGAAAAACTCACCATGAGCTGGCAGTGAGTGCTCCCAGCCCAGAAAGCCAGTGGAATCCTGGGCTGCATCCAAAGGAGCATGGGCCAGCAGGTCGAGGGAGGGGATTCTCCCCCTCTTCTCTGCTCTCATGAGACCCTACCTGGGGAGCACTGTACACAGTTCTGGTGTCCCCAACATAAGAAGGACATGGAACTGTTGAAACAGGTCCAGAGAAGGCCATGAAGTTGCTGAGGGGACTGGAGCACCTCCCCCATGAAGACAGGTTGAGAGAGTTGGGGCTGTTCAGCCTGGAGAAGGCAAGGTTGTATGGAGACCTCACAGCACCTTCCAGTATCTCAAGGGGCCTCTAGGTAACCGGAAAGGGACCCTGCATCAGGAACTGGAGTGACAGGACAAGGAGTAATGGGTACAAATTGAAAGAGGGGAAATTTATGATATGGATATTATGAAATAGATATTAGGAAAAAAATCTTTACTGTCAGGGTGGTGAGATACTGCAACAGGTTGCCCAGGGAGGTTGTAAGTTTCCCAAACCTGGCAGTGTTCAGGGACAGGTTGGACAAGGCCTTGAGCAACCCGATCTAGTGAAAGGTGTCTCTGCCTATGGCTGGGGGTTTGGGACTAGATGATCTTTAAGGTTCCTTCCAGCCCTTAACATCCGTCATTCTGCGATTCTGTAAATGGCAGTTAAAATGGAGTGCCTTGGCCTGGCACATGGGCAGTGAGCCAGCTTAAGGTGCTCAGGAGTCTGTGGGACCAGCTGTATGCTGTCACTGCTGCAGGGGAGGGCATGGAAATGTGTGTGGGACTGTGGTAGTGCTGTCTCTGAGTGACTGAACCTGCCATCAGTCTGTACCAGCGTGGTAGTTGCTGCAGTACATTCTTTTTGTGGGCTGCCTCTTGCAGTCCTAGGAAAAACAAGCCAACATATGTCTGTCAGGACTTGGTTCCCATTTCTGTCTCTTTGAAACGTAAAATTAAATTCTGCTTATCTAAGTGTAATTGCTTCAGGATTCCTCCCAACTCTTGTTCTCTCCTACTCCTCTGTGTAAATATTCAGCTGGGACCAGATATTGCTTTCTGGGGAAAAAAAAAAGAGTAAGGCTGAAAGTTGTCAGAAAGTGGGACAGCCATACTAGACTCTTTTCCCTTTTGTTGTATTGTTCTACCAGTCCACTTTCAGTAATTTCAGTGATAATTTAAGCTTGAATAGTTGGAACTGCTTAAAAAATTACTCTTGGGGCAGAGAGTTTGTATTAAAACACTCTGGCTGCTGGCTTTGCCCGCTCACTTTTGGGTCTGTGAGCCTGGATGTGGTGGTGGTTTCTGACCAGGTCTGTCTTCCCTCAAAATCCCAAGCAGTATTCTTGTTGCACCACATAGTGCATTGCAGTAACAGCTGCCCTTTGGCACAGTAATTGTGAAGATAGATGAGAAAACGGATTGTACTGTACTTCTGCAAGGCAGTAGTACTTGACTTTCTGCCTTGAAATTCGCTGGATCTCCCTGCCTGCTGGTAGCTTGAAATTTGCAGGGTAACTTCAGGTCAGTGTCTCTCCAGATCTGTTGGGTGTGCTGTCAAAGAAGAAATCAAAAATAAGAATGGGAGAAATATTTAGTGTGTTAAAATTTAAAGTTCCTTATCAGAGGACAAATGGTAGTATGTCTTAACCATTTTTTTAGTCTATGTTCTCTTTATTTTGGCCTCCGGTGGAGAGTACCTAATGTGAATTCTGCTTCAGTTTGTTCTACATGCACGTTGACGTACCTGAACTGAATTCTGGTTAGATTATGGAGTAGAGACCTTGATCTGCAATTTGCCATGTATTTTTTGACTATTCACCTAAGAGTCTCATAACCTATTTAAGAGGCTGCTTAACGGGTATTTGTGATGGTAACAGCCCCTACATTTTCCTGGGTGTCTTTAAGAATTGTCTTTGACTTCAGAGTGCTCTCGAGTTCATTGACGACTCCAGCTCCTATGCAGTTGAAGCTGAACATAATACCTGGCTGTGCTAGTGAGTTGTGAACACAGGAGAGGCTGAAGAGCAAGAGAAAGCTCAGTTCTGTGGAAGGAGATTGGTGATGAAACATGATCTCTAATTTTGCAATTTTGACAAAGAAGGCTCTTATGCCCACTACCTTGCTCCATGCACAGTGGGGTGACTTGCAGAAATTGTAGGGAAGTGTGGGTAAAGTAAGCAACTTAAACTTGGTTTGTTGTTAATCTTTAGTTGCCCAGGAATCTTGTGGGATGAAAGATTAGATGGGAGTTTGCTGTCTTGTGAACCCTTTTTTACTTATGATGGAGTACGGCCAAATGCCTGCTTATGTCTTTCAAAATCCTTTATTGCCTTGCCTCTGTAGTAAGTGGTTATTGGAAAGAAGGAGGGGAGGGACTGGAGGATCTATCTCCACCCAACTTAGCTCTGAGCATTTTGGAGCAACTTGCTGCAGATGGTGCCTGTGGTTCTTGCAGCTACTCTGTGGTATTTGTTTAAGTGTTGCTGCTGGTGGCTGTGCCTGACTGCAGCCTTTTGGGTGGTTCTCTTGGCTGCTGAAGTTTTGAAGCTCTGCCACACCCTCAAAATGGGTTAGGGTTTGCTTTGTCTCTTTTAAAAATGTTTCTGTGTCTGAGGCTTCAAATCTTGCTAGGGTCAAGCCTAAACTGGACTATGTAAAATGTGAAAGTGGATTAAATGAGACCTGCTGGTTTTTTGGCAGTCTTAGAGAATGACTTGTTGATACACATGACCAAGTAAGTGTTTCTTTGGGAGTTTTTTCAGGCTTATTTTCACAGCCTCCATTTTTTGGAAGGTAAGATGGCCAACTCCTTACTATAATGTGTTTTTTTTTTCCTGACTCCTGAAAGACTTTTGACTTTGTCAACAGTGTGTGCCATCTTTACTTGAAAATCCATTTATGTGATCAGGTTGTGGGAATAGATCCTCATTTGTTTTAAACGTTCTTTGTTTCTGTAGGTATTTTCAGTGAAAATGATTGCTATCTCATTAATACGGCTGCATATTAGATAGTAAATGAAGCAATTTGGTATAATAGAATTTAGTGTAAAAACATTCAGAAATATTTAACTTCTGAAGTTATTCTGGTATGAGATTTTGAATATAAGTAGAGCTGGCTCAATGCCAGTCATTTTTGTGGAAACAAGTTCTGTGAACACACAAGTCAAACCATGATGGTACCACTTAATAGCTAGGGCTGTCTGAGTTATAGAGCCAAACAGATATGAATTGCTAAAATCACAGCTGCTGTTTCAACCTCAATTTTCTGACCCTTGCACTTGCCTGGTGTAACTGGCTGACATAAGAGTCCGGAGGGAAATGCGGTGTATAATTAAAGTCTATGATATAATATATACCAACGGAAGAGGGAATTAAGGTTGCGCTGGTCATCTGTAAATCTTGCATTTGCTAATTTAAGCGCATGACTTAGCTGCATTAACTTCTCAAAAAAAGTCTCAAATCCCATACTGGACACTGAATTCTCTGCCTGATGTTGGCAGCTGGCTGTTTATCCTGAGACTCTGCAGGCTGTAGTGCTACTGCCTTTAGGGACAGTTTTTGATAGCTGGAAACAAAGACAGGTGATGCTTCAGACTGATATACCTACTCTGACGTTTCCTACTCAAATAGCTTTAAAATATATGTTCTTTCAAACTAACTCTTGAATGTACTTTAGAAGATTCTCTATAGATTACTTTTCTGTTAAAGTGGTATTTTGAAGACAGGTCTGTACTGCCAGGACTAGTTTCCTATTGAAATTTTACTTGTTTTACCTTCCCTCTGTTATTTATGTCATCAGCTGGTCTTTAGAAAAAAACCCTAAATGTTGTGTTTTAAGTAAAGAAAAGAACATTCCCATTGTCCTAAGCAGCCCCTGTTTGCATTAAAAACAGATGAATCTGGTACAAGAAACCCGAGAGTGTACTTTGGATTAAAAACTTAGGGATGGTAAATTCTCCTTGGAATTAAAAAGTCCTACGTGACTGGAAATTATGACTTCATGGTGTCTATTAGACTATCTGAGCTGCCACAGAACATACCTGGAGCATGTTCCTCCTACGAGTTTCTGGCTGTAATTTGTAATGGTCATGTTGTGAGCCCTCCAAATGTCAGCATCCCGTTTACTTGCTTTTCTGGAGACATAAAATGTCTCCAGTCTGTGCTATTGGAAGAATGTAGCCTGTGATAGGTGGAAGGGATAACTCCCTAGGCTGAGCTGACATAGAGTTGTTTTGCATTTCTTGATTTATTGGATAAAGATGTTATATGCAGTAAGGCAGAAATTGCTTGTATTTGTCAGTGTTTGCTGGAGAAATGGACCTCCATTGTTACATTAAAAAAAAAAAAAAAAAAGAAGCACTGTTTCTTGAAATAAAATTGGAATATTGCTGATGTAAGTAAAAATCTAATGGTTTATCTATTAAGGTTTTTCTGAGGTAAGTGATAACCTGCATTTTTCATGAATCTTCCAGCAGTATTGGTAGCAATACCTTTTGGGGCATGAAGTGCATGGTATATTCCCTGTGTAGTTTTAGGGATGGTTTTGTCATGTTTACATTTATATTGGGTATTCTATGGCTTGCTACCAGATTGTATGAAATTAGAAGAAATGCCCATGACATGTGTACTGCTTATGAGTCCCCGTTCTAATGAGCAGAAGTGGTTCTGTCCTGCATAGGAACGAGCATAATTCCTGAAATGTCTGGTTTTGTTGCTTTTCCCACACCAAGTGACTTCCTCTGATCTTTGTTAATTGAGTGCTTATTCTTGTTTGACATGCAAATACATTACAGGCTAAGACTGAGGTCTATATTAAGGTCAAATAAGTGCTTTGTATATGTTATGTCAAACTTAGGAGAGGAGTTTCTTACTGGTTCTGGGAGCAAGATAACTTCTCGAGAGACAGAAGTAATGCAGTTAGTGCTATTATGTCAAAGTAGTGATAATGAAAAATGCATTTTTGGGAGTTCTGTCTCCATTTAAAATGTCTTATATCAGGGTATTGAGGAATAGACTACTTGGAAGATACTACTTCTGGAGTTCTTTTCCTCATTTGGTCTCGACTTTGGGCTCTTACACCCCATTATAAATTATCTGAGTATCTTTGTTGTATCCTGCTATTTGAAATACACGGGAGCATACTCATAATTACTTGCTAAGTTGCAAAGTTTAATTGCCTAGTATTGGTGATAAAAAGTAAGTCAAGGGTCCTGTCTCTCCTAAAGACCAGAAGTGGTCTCCTGACATTTCACTTTCTCAGAATCTTTTGCTAATAAATTAAGTAAATGAGTTATTATGTTTGCCCATTTTTTCAGTTGCATTCGGTGTTTCTCCTTGTTGTCTGCTGCACTTTTGGTTTCCATCGCTCTCTTGGTCCTGACCTAAATACATGCACTTGCTCCCATGTAAAGGCATGATGATTTCTGCTCAAGCTCATCTGGGAAAAGAGCATTAGTGCTTGGGGGCAGTGAAGTGCCCTGCCTTGGATGTAAGGTGCTGTGATCGTAAGCTACCACAGTAAACAAAAATTGGGTTTGTACTACTTGTACACAGCATGAAGTAATGGCACCAATCAGTGCTTGGAGTGCTGGCCCAGAAACTATTGTGTGTGCTATGGGGAACACTGAACTGTTATCAAAGAGAGCAGTGATCAAGTCTGTGCCTCAGCATCTGCCTGCTGCTAATCTTTCCCTCTCTTCCACCCTTAGCTTCTTCTTTTCTTCCTTAAATGAGTAAGATCGAGCTGCATTGCAATCTTCTGGAGAGAGCACTGTCTTCTGCTGGCAACCCCTGAGGCTCAGTGAAGAAATGTTGCATAAATACACTGATCACAGGGGCAAGCAGGGCTTTTTGTCTTAGAGCACAATGTACCAGCATACCAGCTTGTGCTAACATGGAGGGAAACTGGACTTAGACATGCAATTATGTGTCATTCTCAGCGGTCATGCCAGCTTGTCAAACCATGACATGTGAAGAGAGATCAGTGCCCTGTGATGTGACACTGTACGATACACACCCAGCAATTTCTCTATGCCTAAGATAACAACAGTAGTGGCAGAGGGTGTGGTGTTGGGTGTACACCACTGTTTTGCAGTACACTGTGCACATATTTGTGTGGTTTGAGCTTTGAGGATTCAGCCCCTTCCCTTAGGATCTTTCAAATGGAGCCTATACCATGAGCTGGTTAAAGGAATGGGTCAAATTCAATACCTTAGCATACAGGCAGCATGGGTGTATCATGCTCTTGATCACTGCCCACTAACAGTGAGGGTGTCAGAATTGTGGCAGGTGCAAGCCCAGGAGAGCCCTGAATTAGCTGTGGAGCAGTCCCTGTGTTAGAAGCACGCTGGTGATTTGAGTTTACCTAGTTTGAGGTTTTTGCAGCGAAACCTGAATTTAGCGCCAACTCACATTAACTAATTTTAACACTGCTGCTGCATGAGGCGCCGTCTCGAGTTACTGGCACTGGTGAGGATAGCCAAGGCTTGCCTCGATGCTCTAAAATAGCAATGGGCTTCAGGTTCGGGGTTTTTTCTCCCTAGTCGTATTAACATTACAACACTACAGGCATGTATTTTGCGATACCTCCCCTTTGTAGCTGCTATTGCCAGGTATCCCTCACTGTGGTTAAATGTGGCCCGACACAATGAGCTAAGCCAAGTCTGCAGAGCTGTTAACACCTGATATTTTTTTGCCTTGCTGCCAAATTTGCAGTGGGCTCTGGCTGCACTGCAGCGACAGCAGAACACTGAGCATGCCCTGGTCACTGTGCAGCATCCATGGGTACTGCTGTGTGGCCACAGTAGGGCTGAGGGGCAGGACGCCACTCTGATGGCAGCACAACGGGGAGATCTGTGGGGGGAGTGGGATGAGATGGCTCCTAAATGCAGTAACAATCATTGTAACCTGTACCGGTGTGGATATTGATCTTTCAGTCTACAAAGCATGTGGAAGCGTGGTATAGGCAATCCCCTATGTCTGGAACTACATCACTGGGTGGGATGGGGGGGAAATCTGGGAATGGTTTTGAAACCCTCTTAGCAATGCCGCAAACTGGTAGCAGTCATGCAATCCATAACAGATAGTATCCAAAGCTTCATTTTAACTGCAAAGTATTGTTCCTTCAGGAATATAAGCCAGCTGCTGTTTCCAAACTGTTACTGTTTTTTTCTACAGAAGTTGAAAAAAATGATGAAAGCATTAAAGCAAATGAAAAGAAATATATTTGAACTGTGCATAGTCTGTGTGATGTAGCTACAGCATGAGTTGTCTTGGAGAAGACGAGAAAATGCTATCCAGTCTGAGCTTCTGTACTTTACCTGATATAAATTAAAAAGATTTGGATATATAATATGATGCAGTAATCCTATACAGTCTTGAATGTAAATGTGAGAACACCTTTTTCAGTAACTAGGCTTTGAAACTAACAATTACAGTTTAGATTTTTATTCAAGTTAAGCCATAAATTGTGCTTAGGGTTGATGCATCTTTGCCACTTTAAAATTTGAAAGAAAGGATGCCACTCATTTATGGTGGACTGTGATAATTATCATCTTCATCTTGTATGTTTTTTAAATGTAAAGTAAATACGTTAGACTTACGAAAACAAAGACTGTAGGAAAGTATAATTATGGGACAATTGGAAGTTGTCATGGCTTAGCCCCAGCCAGCTACCAGGTATCATGCAGGTACTTGCTCACTCCCCCACCAGCAAAAATGAACGTTTAAAATTATAATCTCTCTCCAACCCTCCCTAATTTATTTCAGGTTTATGACTCCGACTGTTGCGACAGCATTCTTCTGGAGCTGCGGGAATATCTGCCAAAATACTTCGGTGTCTGGTCACCACCTACTGCACCAAATGGTACTGTTCTAATTTTATCTCTTAATCCAAACCTCCTGGAAGAATTTTCTGGAGACTGATTTTTGGCAGTTGTGAACTCTTTAGGGTTTTTTTGGACTTGTTTTGGAACCCACTGACGTTCCGTCTAACAATGGGTTCCAGGTTGCAGTCCTGTGGCTGGATTAGGTCTTTGCAGTCTTCCTCCCAGGAAAGATGGGGTGTGGCTGTACGGCAAAAGTTTCCTGAGTAGCTGGGCCTGATGTGCGTTGCCCCAGAGCTGCTGCTCTGGGTGGGGTCGTGGTGGAGGAGTGGGCTGGTTGCATGGTTATGTCCAGTCAGGCCATCAAAGCAAGAAGCACCTTGTAGGTGTGGAAGAAAGGAAAGATGGATAGTCTGGGGCTAAGGGGAAGCATTCAAACTGGAATCTGCTGCTATATCTCCAGAAGCTGGATCCCATCACTGTGCCTTACCACACAAAGCACTTATTTCAGCAGGTACCATTGTGGGGAGCTCTGCTTGTCATCCTCTGTTGCTGGTTTGAATGAAACAAACCAATAGAATAGAATAGAATAATGATATAATGTTTGTATAACATTAGGAGTCAGGAAGGAAATGGTGTTTTGGTAGAACAACTGGGAGATTGTCTCCTCAAGAGAAAATAGATATTGTTGTATTGAAAACAGAAATTAGATTTTCTTCTGGAGACTCTTCTAATTCACACTGGGGAAAAGGAGCTTCTGGAACACACAGAAACAAAGGGATGCCGTGGAGTCTATTTAAATACATGGACACCAAAACTGGACGCCGTGCTCCTTTAAAATAATTCTGTCTTCTTTTGCTTATGCTGTCACTTGATAGACTTGTTTTCCAAAGAAGTAGTAAGACAGTATCCAAAGACATTGTGTAATATTCAGAGGAAGAGATGAAAAGAAGGTCGTGGTAGTACCAGCAGTTTCTTAGCTCAGATTTACCTTCATGCTTTCCTGTTTGGCACTAACTCAAATAGGTCTACAAGAGCTCTCTTTTTCCTTCCCTCACAATTTAATGTGTCGTGGAGTTCACTTAATATTCCCTCTCAATTGCAAATAATTTTTTTCTATTTGCAGTATGATCTTAAGATGTGAAAATATGTGGTCTAACCAAGAGACAGTAATTCAACACATTGCTCGTTTGCTTTGGGAATTCAAAAGCACTGTGCACCGTGGGGTTGGATTTTGGAAGGTCTCCACCAGTCATTCAGACATAGGCAGTAGGAATAACTGTTTAAAGGAGGAGAAACTTTTGATTTTGTTTGTTTTGCTTCTTGAAAAGGCTGTGCACTATCATGAGTCCTCTTCATAGAAAGCTGTGGCGGCAGTTCAACCAAAACACTGCACTGCCAACTCTATTATCTATAGTATTAATGAGCTTTGTGTAGTCTTGATAGAAATCAAAGTCGCTGGAGATGATGGAGCTTAGTCAAGTGTACGTGTATGTTGTTCTTAAATGTAGATTGAAGATATATTTGTAGGTTGTAGTCTTGACATTGGAAGCTTGACCTTTCCCTTGGCAATCGCTGCTCTTCAGGCTCTGGGATCACAGCTCCGTACAACCTCTGAGTAGTGAACCCAGTAATTTCCTATTGTTACTAAATTGGTCATAGGCGACTTCTGAAAAACAAAAACTTAGACTACTCTCAACTTGATTTGTGACTGTCTCTGAGTTTCCATGTGACGGGTAAGCAGGAACTGCAGTTGGTAAGGTGAAGAACACGATTTATTTCCTTAGAGAAGCATCAGCAGTATTGTATTTTTCTATACTGAATAAGTAGGTAAGTGGATGAAATTGCTAGCTAAAAGGCGTGAAATGTATGAAGTAAATGAGAATGTAGGAAATGTGACAGAAAAGTTGGACTCCCATTGTCAATACAGTTTGTAAAATAACTCCTGTTCTGCCGAAATCACAATACCCAGTGCTACTGCAAAGGAAATGGAGGTAGAGATGGGTGAGATACTGTCTTTCTAAGCTCATCTAAAATGGGCTGGGTTTGAACTTTAGCTTCACTGGCATTGTGGGCATTTGGAGTTTATTCACAAAGAAGTGGAAAAGTTGTTATAAACATGTAGGAGCCATCTGCTGCTGAGTTTTCTGAGTTTGGCTGCCTAGTTGTTGCCCGTGCTTTTTTTTTTTTTTTTTTTAAAGTAACTTCACTGCTGTTCATTTCATACTGTTGCCTAACCTGAGAACAAGATAGATACATATAACCCAGCTTCAATCCTTTCTTTTCTTCCTTTGTTGCTGTGGGCAATTGAGGCTCTTCCCTGCTTGTTCCTATGTTTTGAGATATGTCTCCTAAGTTATGAAAAGGAATCAGATGCCTCGAGTGATTTTGTCTCTTCTGTCTCCAGTGAGGACTGAATGCACTGGCATGTCTGTGCTGAAGTCTGCAGTGGTTCATGCCATGGATACTTGCTGAATTTTGGTGGTCTTTTGGTTTATCTCCTTTGGGACTGTAAAAAATACATAAATTGTATGTCAGGCCACACCTTCCTGCCACTGGTAAATAGAAAAGGGCAGGGCAAGTCTCTGATGAATGATTTATTTAAATCCTTGAAATGTATGGTCAAGACTATCTAGCAAAGCAAGTTTTAATATAGAAATCGTTATGAATTCCTCTCTCTGTGGGGGTTTTTAATTTAATCTGGTTTTAGATGGCAAATGCATCCTTTCCTGAAGCACACTTGGTTAGCAGGGCACTACATAATAATTTAGACAGTCTCAATTGCTTGAAAAATCTGCAGGTTTTTGTTTAACCAAGCAAGGAGAAGGGAGGAGAGCACCCTAGTTACCTGGGCTGAGGTGCAGACTTACTGATGCCCTTGAGAAGGACACTTATGGCCAGAGCTTCAGAGACTTGCAGTAACTGACTTGAAAATGGAGAGCAGCTGATACCTGTCTGAGGCTTAATTTTGTTTGCCTTAGTCTCGGTGCTTGGAGATATCATAGGAGTAACTGCTGGAAGTGAAAGTTATGTATGTACCAATACTGTGGGTTTGGGACCTGTTTCATTAGACTCTTGAATACAGTGCAAATAAACACCAAACAGTGCCAGGAAAAATGGAGTGTAAACAATTGATCCATTTGTTTGAAGCAATAATGAGAAAAAGTAACTTGGTATGGTGCTTTATCCAGGTGGCATTGCTCTGCCAACAAGGCCAGAAGGCTTTGTAAGAGTGGAGAGAGGCGTTGAACAGATATAACAGTGCTGACTCTGAGCAAGCAGTTACCTAACAGGAAAGATTTAATTCCAGAAAGTGTGAGAGAGATGAGAAGTTTCTGGATAATTTACAGGCTTTTCCAAATAATTAGTATTTCCCAGGGTTGGTGCTAGCTACAAAGGTAATTTAATGCTTAATTTTTAAAAAATAGTTATTGTTACATTTTTAGGAGGTCAGTAAGATAGTCTAGTTTAAGAAATCTGAAAAGGACGGGGAACAAAGAAGTGACAGATATTTAGGACTTTTAAATATTTGGGAGGTGCTGAATGTTGGTGCTGTATGGTTAAAAAGCAATAGAGGACAGCAGATACCCATGGGTGCCTATGGAAATAGATGGTTTATAATACTTTCTATATGGTTTTATTTTAGTGTTGATGAAAACATTGCATCTAAACCATTTGTATAATTTTGTATTTCTAACAGTTTGATTCTGGAGTGCTCGTAACGTGCTCCAAAGCATTTTGGAGTTGGTGGTGAAGGACTGCAGCCCTTTTCTGAGATTTTTTGTATTTGCTGTAGTTCCTCACCTCCCATGTAAACCTGTGGCTCTTTGCTTTTGAGAGCTATGTACTGAGAACCTTGAACTTTATTTAGTTATTTTCTGGATTGTTTTAGAGTGATGACACAAATCTGTTAATTGCAGTGATTTCTGTAATATACAAAAAGAGTCAGAAGGATGACACTTAGATTTTTACCATTTTTGTTTTAGTAAGAGATAGCTAACAGATTTCGTGGACTCACCAGGTATTGGTAGTAGTTTCCCTAAGTCCTGCAAAAGCTGTGCTAATATCTGACTGAATTAGACCTCTGTATAACACCTTTGAACAGTAAAAATAGCACCTGCAGTTCAAGTGATACAGAATACGCTGCCTGGTAGGGAGAGTATTTGTCCTGCTTCTCCTTTGGGGATATTCAGTGAGCAAGTATCAAGTATGTTTGCTGCCTAGGGCTCCTCCAAGTTAACTACGAATTATTTCAGCTTGGAGGTATTCCTGCAGTTGTAGTGAGTGGGTGAGCTAGCCTATAACAAAACTCTTTCTGCTGTAGCTAGATTGATCCTGTAGCCCAAAGGACATTGAAAGCTGATGAAGTAAGTTAGTAGAAGAGTCGTTTTGTTTGGTTTTTTTAATTCGTGTATTGGTTTGACATGGTTTCCTGAAAATGACTACATTAACAAGATGCGTAGTGTTTCCATTCATACAGAAAGCAGGCATCAAAGGTTTAAATCAAACTTGTTTAAATTGATGCATACGTACTTTGTAAGAAATTAGGACATTTGATCGTGATGGTGTAAAATCTGAAGCTCTCGGTAGGATTTAAAATAGTAAAACTCCCTTTCATTTCTTTTCCTTAAGAAAGTGTTTCTACTTAGTAAGTGTAAATGAAATGTTACTTGTTCACTTTATCTTGACTCGGACTGGTTTTGTTACCTGTCTGTACAGCTTTCAAACAAGACATTTTGTGCCTCTTTTTAAACTTGAACTACTTTTGCTTTCTCTCACAATCCCATTTTAGATCACAGTACAGGAATGGGGTGTAATACAATGTTCTTTTGTATTTGGACTGCATTAAAGTCAAAGAAACACATTTATGGAATAGGCTGTACTAGAAAGAAAACCAGACTTGAGTTTGTGCTTGGTGACAGGTGGATTTGCAAAGCACATGTGAAGAATGAGACCAGTGTTGAGGCTGTGTGTTGCCTTGGTTATGCCTTGGTGTCCTGGCAAGGGCTGGAGGTGGGTGCAGATGTCTCCCAAGCAGAGTTGTCTGAGAGCTGGGCGGGTACTGAAGTTCATTTCCTGGTTGTGTTCTGATAGTCAGTGTGGAGGTCATGCTGGTAGTGATCATGCTGCCCTGGAGAAAAGCATAAACCATTTTTATCAGGTTTTAGATGCTCCTTTAAATCTTCAGGCATTCCGAGTACTTTTGGGGTTCCTTGGTCCAGCCACTCTCCCAAAGGGACTGTTGGAAATGGATGAAAGGCAGCCTAGGATTTGAAGAACATTTTCTCCAGAAGATGTGCCATGAGAAATGAGTGCAGATTAGAGTGGGACAAAAAGAAGCAAAATGAGGTTCACTTCAGCCCCTGAAGGCTAGGACTGAAATGCTTACTTCATTTTTAAAATGACACAAGAGACCATCTGAATTGCAAAACCAGCCACGAAGACCATCTGAAATGCAAAACCTGCATTTGTATGTGCTTAGTAATGCTCTTTGTGATATGTTAATGGCTTAATAAAAGCTACTTATGGATTTCATCTGGGCAATAATTTGAATTTGAATGCTAGGTTAACACATGTTGATCGTATATCATTTTCTAAACAAGAAAGCATTTAGATTTTCATAGCAATAGAATTTGTGGGTGTCAGTGACCATGATTTAGTCTGCATTCAGAGACAAATTTGACTCAAAGAATTCATGTGATGTTAAGCCTTGAACTATTCGCATTCCTTCACAGATGCTCAGCAGAAGCTATGTAATTATTTTGCTTTGACCCACTGTTAACAACAGTTTTGGTTTTTTGACAGATACATATCTAAAACTGGAAGATGTGACCCGTAAGTTTAATAAGCCCTGCATAATGGATGTAAAAATAGGTCAGAAAAGTTACGATCCATATGCTTCAGCGGAGAAGATACAGCAGCAGGTCAGCAAGTACCCGCTGATGGAAGAGATTGGCTTTTTGGTTCTTGGAATGAGGGTAAGAACTTGTTTTGTCTTCACTTTCAGTTTATGCTCAGGCCTCTTGTCCCACACCAGGTACAGCAACTGGTTTTCCTGGCAAACAACAATTCTCTTGAGTTTTACATAAATACAGTGTTACCCGAATGTCTCAGTAGTGCTGGTATCAACTTGTCCTGTGAAATCTGTTCCAAAGCACTGCTCTGGTTCACAACAAATGTTTAATTGTCTGTGTCCCTTAGGGCAAGCTATTTGCAACCTGGGCACTGTATATGTGTACAAGAGAGGGGCTAGGTATTTAAAACTGAATATAGTTGCAATTAATTCTTCACCATCACAATAGATATTTAAAATTATTAAGAGGATTTTTGTATGGTTTTTTTTCTTTCAGGCTTATATCAGAGATTAACATACTGAACCCGTATAATTTAATACCATCTATTATAAATAAAACCCATCTTTCTAATAATTTAATAATGAGCTGTATCCTCTATAGTTTTCATCTTGATACTCTGTTTTTAAATACAAATATTTTTTACATAATTTTTCTGAAGAGTATTTAGAGAAGAGTAAGTAAGCTCTCATAGGTGATGCATATAGCCATGAACAGCTGCTTATGTTCTGCAGAAGTGATGCATATAGCCATGGACAGCTGCTTACGTTCTACATTTTAAAAAGGAAACTTCTTTTGATGTTTACACGCTCAAGGAACAGCTCTCAGGGGAAGGTTAGTTGGGCATGGATGGGGCAGACGCTCTTATTAACTCTTATTACTCTTAGACATACTAAGAGTCAATATGTGTGTGTTGGCTACTTTAAAACATCAATGTACAGAACATTTGTGGCTCAGTAAGAGAAATGTGTTGATGTCACTGAGTTCCGGATGCAATTCAAAAGTACTTTTTTCTGCAATGATAGGTACAGGAATAGTTTTCTTTTTGATGTGAGATTTTTGTTTTTCTTCTCACACACAAAGCCAGGGCTCCTCAAGCTGTGCATCAACATGCATAAATGGCTGGAGGCTTTGATAAGCTTCCCCTTTGCTGTTCAATAGCAACAGCAGCCAGATTGCACCATTGTTCGAGATAATTCTAATAACTCTATAATGTTTTGTGCAGAACTGCCCAGGCTCCCAGCCCTTAACTCTGCCTTGAGATAAGCTGCTATATAAATTATAGTGGTCGTGAGTAGTAATTATGTAAGCCTGTGGGCAAGAATGTGGGAGTTAAGTCAAAAAAGAGCCAAACAGTTTGGATGGAAAAGGAAGGTTAGATTTTATAGCTTTGGATTTGGTTGATGTCGTTGCATAACCTTTCTTATCTCATTTGTAAAACAATGTACTTTGTGTCCTTTGTTTCATGACAGTGCAAAAGGAATGATTGATTGCTTCCGTGGTATGCTTGTGACTATTGTTTCTAACATTGTCACTTATTTGTGTCTTTGTCCTGTTGCAGAATTTTTTTCAATCCCCTAATTCAGACTGGATGTATAATGATGATTATCCCAAGTAGTGCAGTTTTCCATCCAGTGTTTAACTAGATGAGATTTGGGTTTTTGCCTTTGGCACCCAATTGCATGTTGGAAGCTGTTTTCTGAAGAGAATTGAAAAGGTTCTTCCTGCCCTCACACAGCACTTGGCAAAGTCTGAATTCACAAGGCATGTTCTCTGCCTCTTGATAATGGTGTGTTCTCAGCTCATCTGCTTGCTTTATTTTTGCAACATTCAGGCCATACTATAAAACGCTCCTACACGGATATGTACTGCCCAGAACAGCTCACATGCTGGATGATGGTTGTTCCTGTTTGCTGGACAAAACATGATGTAATGAGGAAGTACAGGGGTTTGGTTTTAATCTCTCCATTCAGTGTTATTTTTACCAGGGAGGTGGGCTTGTGTGGTAAATTTTTACAAGAGCAAGAAGGAGAGGGTTGGGAAAAACAGAGAATGTAGCTATGCTTTTTTTAAAGCACCCATTGTATAAGTTGTCATGAAGAGATACAAGCAAAAAAGTGTTACAGGTGAAGGTTTTACCCCAAAATCTATTTACAGTGTATTTTTACCCAAAAGGCTATTGGAACAGCTTTTTCTTATGCATTGGTAAACAAGCAGTCATCTGTTCATGTATCAAATATGTATGGTGTGTCCTTAAAAATAGGAGTCTCCTGTCTGGCCCAGCATTAATTTATGTACGCAATTCTGGCACTTGACCTGTATTTAGCTTAATGCACTGAATAGACAGAATAAATGTATAGAAATAAATTTAGAAAACACAATTATTTTAATAACATTATTTAAAAACACAATTCTGTATTTAGTGGAGAAATTCCTTTCTTTAACAGATGCCCCTGGATCCCTGGAAGTGTCCAAGGCCAGGTTGGATGGGACATGGAGCAACCTAGTTTAGTGAAATATGTCCCTGCCAGTGGCAGGGGATTAGAACTAGGATGTCTTTAAGGTCCCTTTGAAACCAGACCATTCTGGGATTCTATCAGACTGGACGTGATTCGTTATCAAAGTAGTTAGAGTTTATATAGAAGCTGGAAGTCTCAGGTACTGTTGCAATAGCAAAAATACAAATTGTAATATGATTTCAGTAGTAGACATACAAGCAGATAAGAAATCTCTTCGCAGCACAGGCGATATTAAATACAGAGCATTCTGCATGCTGTTGAGTACAAGCAGAATGTGTGGGCTGTGCTCTCATTTCAGATTCACAGTTCTTTTGGAATCCACAGTTCCCAGATTCTGCAGGTTTTCTTTTTTTTCCAGGACATCAACTGCAATCTCACTTATTCCAAAATATTTCTTAAATGCTATTTTAAAGCACAAACTGGTGATTATGTAATTTTACCAGAATAATCTCTCATTGACTTCTATTGTTTGTACCTGTGAACATGCAGGCAGTAATGTATAATAATCAAACCTGGTTTTAGAAGCGAATTTTCTAATCTACAGCACATGATTCTGCAGGATATTTTCAAATTGACTGTAGCTGACTATTTTATGAGATTTTTATGAACTCTTTCTAGTATTGTAGTAATTTTCACAAGATCTGATCTGCTAATAACAAGATTTAGGAAGGAAGTCATAAAAGTATTAAATCCTGCATCTAGTGTTCAGATTCTTCTACAGTAAAAAATTGCCAGAACTGGGGTTTTTACATTTATAAGTCTAATTCAAGCTTTGATGTTTAAGAAAACAGGAAGACAAAGCAAAACAAAACCTAAAAGGAAACAAACAAAAAAATCCATGAAACTATAAATAAGTAAATAAATAAATAAAACCCAAACCCAAAGAAACCAACTGAAAGCCGTGGAAAAAAAAATCTTCCAAGCTGGAGCAGGTGGTTTTTTATTACATAAAAAGGAAACAAAAAAGAAATTTTTCCATTGAAGTTCTGGGAGTCCAAAATTACTGTATTAAGCTACTTTTAAGGTGGTTCATTATTCAGTTGCAGTGTTGCTGCTTCTTTTATTTAGGAGATTAATAGTCTGCTTTTTCACTGAATAAATTTCAACATAATTTCATTCTATACCTTATTTGTGGAAGGACTTGACTAAAACTGTATACTGACTGTCAGAGCATTTGAGGGTACAGTTAGTCATATGAAGCACGCAGTCAAAGTCATCCAGAGGAACAAAGAAGCAAAATGGGCAGAGTAATATCTAAGTATAGTCTTAGAAATGAGGTAGCAGGGATGCATCCTTCCTGTGCTGAATTTTCAAGGCAGCAGCAAGCAGGGATGTGTGTATTTTCACCACCTGTGGTCTAGCAACAATAAAATAAGTTTAAAAAAAAGTAAAAATTAAGGAATGAGATGTTTAGATAAGTGGATTTGGATAACTGGGCATGCTCTCGGCAGCAGTGGTAATGTGAGAGCATTACTATAAAGCAGAGATATCAACTAAGAGAATGTTTTTTAACAAAAATTCTGCCTTTGTAATTTTTTTCTTCAAATCCTTGCTTTACTTTCTTTTTGAAAAAGAAAAAAATAAGGTTTGTTGAAACTCTTTAATCTTGTACTGAGGTAGGAGGAAGTCCTGCAGAGAAACCTGGGTTGCTTGGCCATGAAGGAAACATGTATTTATATTGGGACAGTCGTGGGGTACAGGCAGAAGGTGCCCAGGCATGGGTAGGGGTCTTGGCCGGGCACCAGGAGGGTCCTTGCAGAGCTGGGGGATGGATGTCAGTGTTGAATGTGCCTAGGTAAGTTGGGGTGCCACCTGCTTACCCCGCTTTCAGCTTGGCTCCAGCTTTGGTAGCAGCTGGGTACTGACCTTCAGATTCTGTCAAGAGCGCAGAGGTGCCTTGTTGTAAACAGAAACTTCTGTGTAGTGTCTAAACGCTCACTCACCCCTACCTGTATGCGACTGGTAGGTGTATTTACGGAAAAAATCTGACAGGTGGCCCTGTGAAGTCTGGATGCCTCAGCATCAGAGCATGTATCTCTAATCTCCATGTCCTTGCTTAGGACAGCAGATCCCAAACTGCCCTTGCATGGGGCATGCAAGGGAGCAGGGATGGGCACTGGAAGCTGCACAGGAAGCTGGCTCCCAGGCACCATGGAAATGTCAGTGCCACACAGGTCCGTATTGTGCATGTTTCCGAGTTGATCCTTGCTCTCCAGGTGCTCTGTAGTGTTCTAACAGGCCTCTCAAAATAGGTTGAGGCTGTTTTTCCCTGTTTCAGTGATGTGGATTAGTAGATATTTTTTGCAGATGTGAAAGAGCTCTGCAAGTTACTGAATAGGGATTTTTATTTTTGCCAGCAGTATCTCCCCCAAACAGTTCTTAACATGTATTTAAATTGTACTTTCGGGAAGTCGGGGAGTTGCCACAATAAGTATTTGAACAGTGTGTACATTTTTCTGTCTTACCATGGACATTGGTACCGAATTACCATAATTAACATTATGTAGCATTTGATACCTGTTTGCTTCAGTTTAATGTCCTAAAGCTGAAGATGCAAGGTTTCCAAACTGTGTATCTCTGCTGAGACCTTGCAAGGGTTTTGTTTTTTTAAAGACTGTGCTGGACCAGCTTCTTACTTTAACTGAAGGTTTTCATCAGTCCAGGAGCATCAGATGAAGGAACTGTAACTGAAAAAACGGTACAAAAAAGAAGGAACTGTAATTGAAAAAATGTACAAAAACCTGTTTTGGTATGCAGACAGCAAAGACTGAACACCTCACAGGGAGACAAAAGCCAGGTGCAGGTTTAGAACATCCAAAGATAATTTCTCTCAACAGTTAATGGTCTGGATTTTTTGATGTGCTGCCCATACAGTGTCAATACTACTGCTAATTGTAAACTGCACCTGTTAGCTTGCTGGATTCCAGAGCCATTTGTGCAGGAAGCTAATTGAGTGGGAGCTGCTTGTAGGTACAAGGAAAAACTTTTGCATTGTCAGCCAGAACAGCTCTGGTCTTGCATAATAAGAATATATAAAAATGACTGATGAAGCAGGAGGTTTCTTGAATGCAGTGTTTTGCAGCTCATAGAAAGTGTTTTCTTTGTCTTGCACTCTGCAGGAAACCTCCCAGTGGATACAGAGCAAACACATAACAAGCTGTGACAGGTGGACAAGAAATGAGATTTTTCTGTCTAATAATTTATTGGCTGCTGTTAAGGTTACAGATTTGACTTAACTTGTCATCGTTCTGACAGAAACGGGCTAGTACAGACATCTCTAGCAACAGGGATACAGAAAAAGCTTGGTTCAAAGGCAAAATGTCATTTTGGGACGGGTTAGTAGCAGATTATTGGTGTTGACCATGTGAACAAAAGCACAGTGGAGCAGGACATTTGTCAAATAGGAAGTTGATTTTAGCCTCCTGCTCCTCCAGCACAGCCATCCATCCCTGTGTTCAGGTGGGTGAGGGTGGAGAAATTGTTTCTGTTTGAGCTTAGCTTTCAGCTCCCTTGCTTTCAGAATGGGGTGTAATGTATCTGTATTTGAGTGAGGTTTTCCAGTGATGTTCAACTAGTCTCTTCCTGCAGTTGCGCAGAGTCTCAAGGTGGTGGCTTTTGTGATTACCCAGATCTGTTGTCCTTTAATGCCACTGGCTGCAGCCAAGCCTCTTGGTGACCCAGGGCATTCTGAGTGCACGAGGCAGTTAAACTCATGCATTACACTCGTGCTGTGGGTCTGGGACTTGGTGCTTTGTCACCAACTGTTTTGTATAGTTAAAAATGTGCTTTTAATGCAGCATGCACGTCTGCCTCGGTGTTTGTAAGCTATCATTTGGGGAATGGTTTTGTTCAAATTATGAGAAGAGGTAGGGTGGCTTCATGGGAAACCCAGTTCAGAAGCACAGCGGCTGATGTGCTGCTCCAGCGTTTCTTTGGAAAACAAAATGAGCTTGCAGATCTTAATCAGCATGTTTGAGCTAGTGCCCATGTCACAAAAACTGTAGCTCCTACAGGAAGAGATAAGGTTCTGGTAAACAAGATGATACGGTCAGGAACTGCTGCAGTGCTGATGTCTGCAGAAAGCTGCCCCTGGGCCGACTACGTGAGAATGCTTAATATCATTAAAACGAAGGCACAGCTAGTGAAAACTTAGAGTCATCAGACTCTTTGATTCTCTTTCTAAGCAGTATTATTCTGTATTTAACTGCCTTTGACTTGTAGCTCTTTAAAAAGTTTTGAAACTTTTGGTGTGTTTTTGAAGGTTCCTTTGGTACCTGCAGTGTTTACATAAGTAATCTTTGGGTTTCTTTGTTGTATGCTGTACTTCTTTCATGCGCTTTGGAAAAAAAACCCAGCAAAAACTAAGTGGAGAAAAATTATGGTTCTTGTGAAACCAAAATCACAGTCGTCAGGTGCAGTTTTAGAATAACTCATCTCTCCTATGGCCTTCTGCATTTCACAGACATGGAGGCCTCAGTTTCTCCAAGTATCATAACACTGTGAAGTGTCTCTGCTACCGAGTGAGTTTAGACATTTAGACTTACAGCTCTTTTTTTTTTTTTTTTTTTGAATAATGAGAACTGTTTACTGCCCCTTCAGTTCATGGTTGGTGACTTAAAATCAATTTCTACACACTGTGATATAAGTTCCTTGAGGACTGAATTTAATATCTTTTTGTCAAAATAAAAGCTATTCGAGACTGTTCTTCCCAGCTGCTTTGCAAAACAGGAGGTGGGGATCTGTGTAATCATACTGGATTTATTGTGGTTTGGATAGGGGAGAGACATTTCAGGGTGATGGGCTGTAATGAAAACAGGGAATTCTATTTTATTTTCTTTATTTATTGTTCCTGTACCATTCCTTTTTATGTGCTGCTGTTTCACTGTCATGGACTTTATTTGTTGGCTTCAGCAAGAATGAGGCCCCAGAGGAGGGATGAGGCGCACGCACCTCAGCAGTGCACCCTGGCTCTGTTTCAGTGGGATCCCCTCTCTTTACAGTGGTGAAGGGAGGGCAGGGCTGTGGCTGGGGCAGGTGCCGCAAGGATGGACGGTCTGAACAAGTGCCAAGCACCAAGTTCCTACCAGAAACATCCGCCTGCTTGTTAACACCATTATTTCTGCAAATAAAAATTGTCTACACTCTCATAAACAAATTATACTTGGGCCTTGCTGCCTCGCACGTTTCTGCTATGGAAATAATTTCAATGTGAAAGAAAATATGTCTATATGTGAAGCAGTTTTGAATTCAGTTCTTAAGCTTGTACAATTCCCGATATGGACGAAACGGTACCCATGTGAGTTGCGTTCCTTTCAGGTGAGAGCTGATGTACTGCTCTTGATGCTGGGACCAGCTTTGGCTTGGCTGCTGCCATTTATCTGGTGCAGCCTCATTTGTGCTGACAGTTGCCGATGGGTCTTACAGAGCTGGGCCTTGGTGGTCATGTACAGTAATTCTTGCTGGTTTGCTCTTGCACTAAATAGTTTTATAGTTTTAAGAACTCAAAATAATTGCATTGAAATTTTTGCTTTGTTGTCTTACTGATTTAACGTCCGCAGTAACACAGGTAGGAGTGTGATAGTTTCAGATCTCAGCTGTGATTTGCAAGGCCATATAAAAGAGTTCCCTGTAATGGGTACATTACTTTTTGCTGCCACCAGGATGTCTCTAGCACAGGAAAGCTGTAGCTTGGAGCCCAAGGGCTGAAGGGAGAGTTTTGGAGAGCACTACAGCAGTGCTGGGCACTGCAAGAAACTTAAAAACTGTGAAGGCTAAATGGTACCCAGGGTTTTGTGGCCTGTCTGTGAGGTGTCTCTTGCTCTGCAGAAATACTGGTTCAAAATACGTAGGGAGCCCCCTCCTTGCCTCTTTCAGGTGTACCACGTGTCTTCGGACAGTTACGAGACGCAAAACCAGCACTACGGAAGGAGCTTGACCAAGGAAACAGTAAAGGACGGTAAGGGAATTGGGGTGCTCTTGGATTTTTTTATTTAAATACTTATTTATAGAACTGTATGGAAAAAGTAGTCTGGGTGTTCCCATTTTAAAAGTCCTTCTTTGTCCTCATGTCAGATGGGTCTTTGTTCCCTGTACTATTTGAGCTACCTGTCAATCTGAAATTAAGTGTGCAGTTGGCTGTAACAGCAGTGCAGGCTGTAGGAATTTCCTCCTCACGTCTCTTTTACTACTCATAAGGGGGAGAGGATTCTAGAATTCAACTTCTTTGCAGCTTTGAAACTATAATGAAATAGAAATCTTTTAAAAGTATTACACGTTTTTATTATAAATACCTTTTTTTTGTCTCTGGTTGTCTTCTGTGAATATCTAAGTGTCTTTTCTCTCAGAAAGCTACTATGAATGCATCTTTCAATTCAAAGGACTTTCTCAGTTGAAGTCCATCCACATGTTGCTCTACATAAACAATGAATAAAAATGCTGCTGTCATGGGCCTGTTTGGTGATAATTATTGCAAACTAGTTAGTAGTTGACACCTGTTCATCTGTCCCCCAGCAAGAGACAGAGGGTACACACACGAACACACTCATGATTACAAGCTGCTTGAGCCTGTTTACGCATGGAGAATTTAATGGGTCCCTGCCCAAAACTGTCCAGACACTTACTGAACTGACCTGGGAGCAGGAACCATGTTCATTTACTGTGTGCTTGATACGTTTACTTTTACTTACAACCCGTGCCCAAGCTGTCGTATTACACAGCAGGTGGTGTGACTGAAGGTCTCAGAGTTCTTTGGTTCACTTTGGGTTTATGTAATAATTGCCTGAACAGAAACTACCTGAATGCTGTCTATTCCTTCAAATAGGAACTGTTCTCATCCCAAAAGAAATGAAAATTGATTGTTTTCTTTTCAGAAGTGAAAATAATCCCAAAATGTGTGTATTTCTTGCAGGCATCTCAAAATTTTTTCACAGTGGGTACTGCTTGAGAAAAGATGTGGTAGCTGCCAGCATTCAGAAGGTTGAAAAGATTTTGGAGTGGTTTGAGGGCCAGACACAGCTCAACTTCTACGCAAGCTCATTGCTGTTTGTCTATGAAGGTTCGTGTCAAGCAACGACTGTGCGGTTGAGTGATGTCACCTTGGCAGAGAAGAGAAGAGTGCCCAAAGGCCTGTTATCAGGTGGAGATGTATTGGAGTATAATAATAATATTCATGTAATAAATTCTACAGAGAATGGAAAAATTGAAGCCTCTGTAAGTAAAGGCTTGTCTAAATTTTATGCACTTCACAAAAAGGCGTGCTCGAAGAGGCACCACAGTCAGCTCTCACTAAAAGTTGAAAACTCGGAGCAAGACAATGTGTGGAAAAGCAGCACGTGCATTACACAGGAGCACCTGAATGGAAATGTTCTACCCCAACTGGAAAAAGTTTTCTATCACATGCCAGCAGAGACCAAGGAAAGTGCAAATGTCGAAGTCCGAATGATTGATTTTGCTCATGTGTTTCCTAGCAACACAAAGGATGAGGGCTATATTTATGGTCTGAAGAATCTAATCACAGTACTTCAAAATATTTTGGATAACTAAATTCTTTGCTATGTTTTTTATTGGGGGCCAATGATAAAGAGCAACAACATGAAGAATTTCTGCACTTGTAATGCTGTATAACTGGGTTTGTATTGTTCTATATTTTATTTGTCTTTGTACTTTTGGTAGAAGGGTTTAACTTTTTATAATTTCACTCAGGAAAAAATATTGATAGTTAATTAGGAAGTATGAAAGGATGAAGATACTTGAGATAAAGCAGGATAGGTAAATTAATAGAATGAAGTGTATGTGGTTGGCTTAAGTCCAAGGACTACCAGGAGCAAGGGTTATGTTAGTTTCTCTAATGACTTTAGCATAGATGACATTTTTGCCCACTTAGCCTTGACACTGAGCCACATCTCCATTAACAGGTGTTTAGAAAATAGACTGAAAGTTGTAAGGTGCAGGACTGATGTCCTCAGTACTGCCCTTGTGTTTACTGTATTTGAATAACTGGAGTAACCCTGCTTGGAGAGAAATCCCGTGCTGAGTCAGCAGTCTCACCTGAAGCCAGTGCATCCCAAAGTGCTTTTCCATGTCACGGGACAATATTGTTGTTCTTTCAGCCCTTCCCCCTTCGTGGATGTCTGTAGCCGATGTTCACCACAGATGAGCCACCATGTAATTTGTGTTGAGGTGCTAAGAAAATGCTGGAGTACAATACACCATAACAGGCTTAAACTGCACAACTTACAGAGAAACTGTTTGTTCCTAAGAATGAGTGAAAGAATGCAAATGCAAGATGTTCCAGGAACTAATTTGGTTTAGGAGATCACGTCAATCTGTTAATGGTGTGTCTGATGCTGTGATTAAGGGAAATATCTCACTCTGTTGTTCTCATGGCCCTTCTCCAACAACAGTGCTTTAAAAAGCAAACTAGTAGAATGGGAGAACAAGTGTTTTGGGTGAGCGTACAGAGCTCTGCTGGCTGTAGGCCACTTGCATTTTTGCCACGAGTGTTTGGTGCTTCCACTGCCGGGGAGCACTGACTGGAACCACAAGCAATACAGGGGGAGGAGCCTCCTGTGAGATCGTTCAGCCTTGGAGTCACCAGCTGTGCCACCGCTTGTGCCAGTGGAGCTGTGGCTCTCCCACCCTGGGCTGCAGCCACCGCAGGTTTCTTTAATGACACACAGGCAAGCTATGTAATCTGAAAGCTGTCCCACTTCCTTCCTTTTCACAAGAAAAATTCAACTTTTGTATAGAATACTTGAGATCAGGATGATGTATCCAAAGTATTTTTGGTGTGTCTCTTCTGTATGCTGTGTATGTGGCTGTGCTGCCATGCATATTACAGTGAGCTGTATGAAAAGTGGGAACGGAGGAGTCTTGCCATCCCTAGAGCAAGATTTTAATGCTTAAAGGATTTCCAGGACGAAAATGTTTTAGAATGGATTTGGTCATTGGAAACATTCATCTTTTTCGTGTGGACTTAGTGACCCCGTGGCCTTGCTGCTCTCTCTGTACGATGTTCTGCACTATGCGCTCAGCTGTGTACACATCTTGACAAATTCTTCATTGGACATCTGTTTTCTACATGACAAAGAGATTCATACTTTTTCACCTGAATTTACTGTTTTAAATAAAGCTGAATTTTTAGCTCTATTTGAGAACTTGGGTTAATTGGGAGAAACAGGGTATTACTATGTGTAGAATTATATGGTTTAAAGTTTAGAGCTCATATTGGCCAATACATTCAAGACTGAAACCAACCCTTTAGTAACATGATGTTTTAGAACTACGGGAAAAAGGGCTTGCAGGAGGGGTAATACCAGTGTGTTGAAAATTTTATGTGAATTACAGTGAAGGCTGAGGGGGAAAATACCAGGAAGAGAAGGACTTTTTTTTTCCTACCTGGTATTTCTCTTGCACCTTATAGTTAATATATTCCCAACTCTCTGTGAATTAATTTAAGCCATATTCTAGAAAGAGTTTGTGGTTTTGTTTGCTTTGTCACTTGTTTCTCTGTTATGATTTTGTTGTTCTATCCTTTAAACAGTCTACACTAGAGTAGTAGTCCAGACTGGTAGTGGCCTTGTATGATAAAGTTACAAGGTTTTATAGAAAATACGGGCAAAAACATTTAAACATCATCATTTTTGTCCTCTGTAATTCATCTCTTCTGGATTTTAATCCATTTTGTACCAGAGAAATCAGGCATTTGCGTCAAGTCAGTTATTGGAAAATGATTAGTATACGCTTAGTACCATGCATTCTCCTGTCTCTGCTTTAAGATACATGTCCTTGGTGTTTGAATGCTCTTTAAGTATTGATTATTTTGTTGGCTATGGCAGTGTTTGTAATGTGCCTGGAATATTGTCAACCCGTCAGAATATTTTGAATAAAAAAATAATTTTATCATGGTTTTTGTACCAGTAGTTATTATGAATGTATTTCTGTTAATTTAAAATGTAGCTTGAGAAATAAGAGTATTCTTCATTGGAAGTTGTGTAAATAAAGCTTGCTGTGGAGGTGTTTGGGCATAGTACCAGCTGTGAGTTTGAGCCTGGAGAGGCCTTATATTCACATTGTTCTTGCACATTTTAGACTCAGTGTGTCTGGCGTCTTGTATCCGAGCCAATTGTTTTCAGTTATAGCTGGAGATGTATTCACAGAAATCGTTAAACAGAATATGTAATTTATCAGAAGATGAAGAGGGAGACAGTAGGTCACTGAGCTGATGTACTCTTGATGATTGATCTCCCTCCCTCTCAGCCATGCCCCTTTTGTTCTCTGGACAAAGTATACAGGACAGGCAACCATTACATGGCAGTCTTTACAGGAATGATTCCAAGGCTTGTAGGTGTTTATGTCCCATGAAACAGTGGGTCCCTGCCTCAGACTAGTGTGGTGTAGCTGGGTGCTAGGGCTGCTGAGGAAACCGATGATTTTAAGCAATAAGAGTTGGGTTTAGCAGAGCCAACTCTCAAAAAGGAAGAACTCATGCAGCGTTGTCACTCATGGACTCTGAGAATATCGGCTTCTGAAGCCTTTCTGCCTAGATGATGATGTGAGAACTGTGCATAGGCTTACCTAAGGAGAACTTGAGTTGTATAAAGTTTTATAAAAAGCATTTACAAATGTATTTTTGAATATGGGTGAAATTTGTTGCATAAATTACATTGGAAGTTACTATACCACTATGAAATACTTAATTTAATCAATTTGTTTTATGAACTGAACTGGAGACTTTACTTGTAGTTGTGATTCTGATGAAACTTGTACTGTTTTGTTTTTTCTACTGTAATGCATAACCAGAGTGTTCTTTTCCACAATCTCACAGTTTCATGGAGAACTTTTAAAAGTACTCAGTAGATTAGGAAATCACTAATTTCCATTAATTTGATTAACAGAGTGCGTTCTTGAAATATTTCAGTACATGTGATATTGTAAGTAAAGTTAACATGCTACAAATCTAGAACCCAAGTAAAACTTCCTCACCTGCAGAGAGCTCCTGATCCAAGTCTGGATTGTGCAGAGTTTAAAATGGGCCTTCTCAGGTGTAACAGCAGCACTGGTGAAAGGACAGTATCACCTGTGCTAGCCATGTCAGGTGTGCAAGGGTGTTTACGTCATGAACCTAAAATTATTGGAATGACTTGCTCACTTCATGATGTGAAGCACAGTCAAATGTAGGAAGACACTGGAAGGGTGGAGACCCACATCCACACTTGCTGTTTAAAGTAAGGATTAATTGTTCATCCTCCTAATTTCTTTAGGGTTTTTTTTCCCCCACATGCAGTTTCTTCCTGAGTGCTGCCTTTGGCCCTTGCCACCGGTGGCATTATGATGGAAATTTGTATTTCCTAAAAAGCTTATGCCCCATAACTCCTCTTAAAGTGCTGCTATTGAAAAACACTGTAAAATGCCTCAAATACTGTGGGAATGCACTCTCCCGTGAAAGAGCAGGAGTGGATGATGATGGACAGCACGCTTTGATGGGAGACTGGATTGTAGGCTTTGCGAGAGTTCTTTACTTGTGAGTCGAAGAGGATGTTCTGGGGGCAAGGTGAGTGACAGCCAAACTGTGTGGAGTTTTCCTTCCCTCACTGCAGTTCAGGTGGAGGTTTGGGTTTAAGGAGGTATTACAGTGGGGAGCAGTGAGAGTTCCTAAGGAGCTCTGAGCAAGACACTGGGTCCATTGTGTAGCGCAGAAAATAGCTTCGGGCAAGATCCAAAGGCTGCAGATCATCAGGTGTCCCACAGAGAGGATGTGCTGTGCTTATTCATTGGGTTAAAACAGGATGTTATCTGGGAAGTGCATTCATCTCCATAGCCATGGGCCAAATCCTGTCTGTTTTTCATGTGCGCAGCAATCTGTAAATGGAAGCTGCAGTAGAAAATTGTCATCCAAAGGGCAAATGTGTTTGAAAGGGGAAAATAAGCAAACTAAAGGTTGTACCGCAGAAAATGTGTTTCAGTAAATATCTTTTACTCTGGTCTTGTTTAGTGGAGATGGGCCTTTGTGGATTTGTTACATGACATTCAGTAGCAAAGTCAGAACAAAGGTACTTTGAATTGTGTACATTGGTTCAAGTAGTTATTTTATTTCTTAGATCACTTTTTAAAAAAGTAACTTCCAAATACGATGTGTGTTGCACCTGGCTAAATGAAACTACAGTGCACAAAGGCACTTTAATCCTCTGGGAACTACTGGAACGTAGATGAAAGCATGTGAAATTGCACCTGCTGCTGTGTTGTTAATTGTTTTTGAGATTTAAAGTTCTACATTCATTATGCTTGATGGATGAATGTGTCTAGTCTAGTCTCCGTTTCTTTGATCCAAGTATCTAAAGCTGCTCCTCAATCTCCTCTGATCTGTATGTGTTCGTAATTTCATTTGCTATTTTCTGACATTCTTGGACCACAGGGGGCATTGTTAATACTACCCGTGTTTATTTTATAGAACACTGTACTCTGCTATCTACCAACTTTTGTAACTTAATTATTAGTGATATTTAGGGTTGTTCTAATAGCTGTATATTTGGCAAATTATTAAAATTTTCTGCAAGTGACTTGCAAGTATAATTGGTTTCTTTTAAATACAAGAAGATTGTTGAGAAAAAGTTTACTTGACTATTACCTGCACTGATGAATCCATCCTTCCTTCCTTCCTTCCTTCCTTCCTTCCTTCCTTCCTTCCTTCCTTCCTTGCTTCCTTCCTCTTTTCTGTGCACTCTATAATGGGTTTCCCTTGGGTTCACCAGGTTTGCTTTACCACCATATTTTTGTCACAGCATCCATTCCTGTTGTTTGTTGGGAATATCTGCTGGGTATACAAGAATCATCTCTATTAAAAAAAAAAAAAAATCCACAGTCCTTTAAACTCATCCTGGAAAACACTTAACAGGACCACAAGAGGCTGTATATGATGCTGATTACAAGTCCTTTTGCATCCATCATCAGGTCCCAAATTCTGAAAGCATGCAGGAACAGCCTTAGTGCTTCATTTTCAAGCTGGTTTGGTTTGGAGGGCGATTATATTGGGATTTTTTTTTTTCATAATGTGTTGTCTTGCTTGTCTACCAAAAGCTTTCTAAATGTGTTCAGTAGTCTTAAGTACTGTCCCGTGGCTCTGTGCAGCCTTCCTTCCCATGCTCCAGAATTGGAAGAAATGATGGGGTGAGGCTGTAACTGGCAAAAAGCACAGTATTATGAGGATCTAGGGGGTCTTGTGTTTTGAATTTAAAAAATGAATAGTGGTTATACACTGAAGAATCGTGTAAAGAAATCCCCATTTCCTTGTTGGTTTAAAGTGAAGAGGGAATCACAACCTCCTTCACTGCCTGCTCACATCACTTGTCAGGGGTATTGCCTGGCTGGGAGTCACTGTCTCTGCTGTCTCCTTCCTTTTGCACACGTGCATGTTTGCACGGCTGCACAGTGAAATATGCCAGGGAGCTGATGCGGCTGAGAGCTGCCTCAGACTAAGAAAATGCCATGTGGGGAGATGTGGAGAGGAGCTGGGGAGCTGCACAGAGCCCCCACACAGGGACATCCCGTCCAGGATGGACACGGAGTTCAGGCTGTTGGGATACAGCCCCATGTGAAGACCAAACCTACTATTCTCTTAGTACAAAGACCTACTCGTGAGTCTCTGCTAGCATAGCTCTTAGATTTGTGTTCCACTGCCACTGTGCACAGAGTGACTGATGCCTGGCAGATGCCAAATGTTACAGTCCCACCTATCTGACACATAAATTACTAATTTTCTGCTGCCCTGGCTTCCACAATTTGGCTCATTTTGAGGGAGCTAAGTGACTTTTCTGGGTGCAGTGGAGGAAAGACTGGGGCTGTGGGAGGGGAATGGGTGTTAAAGAATCTATTCAGTGCAGGTAGGTCAAGGGCAGCTGCAGTGGAGCTGCAGGTTGAACTCTGGGGGAGCCTGGGGCCAGAGGCTATGACCTGCTGACCCTCTGTATAACGAGGGCCCTGGGGACCTGTGGCCCGGGCAGGGGACCGGACACTTGGCAAGGAGCGGAGGACCCCAAACTTTTGTGCTCAGACTGTTAGGGGATAAAAGCCAAGGGGCTCCTTTGTTCGGAGGTCCCTCCTTGAAAAACCAGCTGGAGTTGATACTTAGTTATTTAGTCATTGCACCAAGATTAAATTATTTTCAGAATTTGGATGTCTGAGACTCTGCTATGGGAAACCTGGGTCCGAGCCCATAAGGAAACCCAGGGTGAGTGTGTGAGTGTGGGGTGCAGCTGCAAAGGGGCCTTGGTCCAGCTCAGGTGGTGCAAGAGTGACTGTCAGAGTGGTCCTGGATGTTCAGACAAGGAAGTTTCCTTAACAGTGAGGTTTCTAGAGAGCCATTTAAAAGGCTCACCTTTAATATTAGACATTTCCCTTATCTCCTGATGCTGCTCTGCTGTTTTTGCTTATACTTTTCATCCTTCTTGCCATCCCCAAATGTAGACTTCCTCTTAATTTAACTGTGTAGTTTGTGGTTTAGGCCAGCGCAAGATTTGAGGATAAATGTCATCTAGAATAAGAACTGTAAAATACCTGCCATATACACATTTTCCTCTGGCTATCTCTACACTTACTTTGACCTTGAACAGAGCAAATAAATCCACCTGTGTGTTGTGGAATGTATCTGAAGGGCAGCCAATCGCTTGTTGCCCTGGATGTTCCTGCTGCTGGCAGTAAAGGATCAGTGTCAACGCACAGTTTTTGGTTGATGGAGCATAAGGAGAAACTGAGTTCAGCCCATTTTTCCACAGCTATATGAACTGCAATGTGGTTGGCAATAAAAACTTGATTTTTTAAGCAGTTTCAGTGGATATCAACTGGGCCAGCGGATGGGAAGCTGTCAAATAGGTACCATGCCCAAGTACTAATTTTGCAAAATTACTTAGCAAAAGAAAGAAACAAACCAGGAATAGCTACAAAGAAAATGCTGACAACTTGGACTTGGGCAACACGAACCTTTTGTTTTCAAATACTCTGATACTCAAATACTGGTGTCTCATCTAGGATATGCCCTTGGGCTTCCCCAATACCTGTTCATGTAAGTTTGTAGGTAGGAGGGATTAATTCCCAAAACACATCATGTTCAGTATCAATCAAAAACCCTTGGGAATTTGTTATGGGTCTCTATTCAAACCGAGCAGAAAACGATTTAAATCTTTAAAAGCAATGGTCCTCTGTTGATTATAGTCGAATTCCAGCTTGACTACTCAAGTGTGGTTTCAAAATACTTAAGGAAAGCAGAGCTGGCTGGGCCCTCATGCAGGATCGCACAACCTTTCAACAGGTTTAAATCTTCACCGTGGTCTCACCTGTGGATGGTGCATGTCCTGGGACACTGCTTGGCTCACCCAGGGCACATTTCATCTCCAGCTCAGGCTGGCGGAGCATTTCGCTTCATCTTTTTCTTCCTGTGCCATGAAATGCTGAGCTCAGGCACTCCCTGTCCTCTTTCCAAGTTTTATTCCAAGTTCTTTGCTGTTCCATTTTTGGTTGTTTTTTTCCCCTTTTAAAACCCATCTGGGAAAAAAAAAACCAAAGCACCATTTTTCACCTGTGAAGTGCCATGTGATCTCTGGATGGCAGGCAGCTTTGGTAATCAAAGCCCTCTTCCAGCAGCACACTGCTCTCCTTAGTGTGACGAAAGTCCAGAATAACCCATTAGACTACAGATGTTGCCATGGGTTGAAGTAATAATTATTAATACTGTATTGTACAACCTTCTTTATAAGGAAAACCAATGTTTTTGTAAATAGACAACATGGCCGCAAGCCGGCTGTTTTTCATGTCTTTTAAACCTGACTTTTACTAAACTTTAGTATTAAAACCATAGTTTAAAAATTAACTAAGAGATATATCGTAATTGCTTTTTTCAGTTAGACTGCTTTGTGAGCTGTATGAGGAAGATGGCAGCAGTGAAGTGGAAAATGATCAATCCAGGCACCAAAGCAATAGTTACTGTTTGTCTGGGTCTAGAGCTGTATTTTTATGAGTTTGTAATTATCATTGGAAAGCTGGGCAGTTCACACAAGCTTTTCTTTCCATTGCAATGTTTAACAAATGAAACCAAACTGATGGCCCATACATAACCTTTGATTAAATTACAGTTATCCTTAAAGCTAATCAAAGCTCATGTAACTGGATTTTTCAGTCTAATTAAAACCCAACGACTCACACAGGCTGTGAGACTCTTCTGAAACAACTGGAAGGTTTTCAAGCAGCTCAGCTTGAGCTACCTCTGAAATCTTGGAGCTGACATACATAATGCTAAGGGCAGTTTCTAAGTTTGACCCAAGCTTAGTATTTGCTTGCTCATGAAAGAGAGGTACCCTCATGGAATATAAAATGCACTCCTTTCAGGGAGGCAACTCTTTGTTCCGTAGCCTTTTCAGATTAATTGTGCAGTGAGAGAAGAAGGCAAGTCTCCAGAGCAGCACTTCCCCTGCACTCCCCCTCAGTCAGGACTCCTACAGAATTCAGCCCACTGACTGGAACCACACATTGGCATTTAATCAGCTGGAACTCACAGCTTCTTCTTACCCTGCTTGGAAGCTTTTTGGGTCCATTTTTAACATTGGTACCCCAACATCTGGAGCAAGGAGGCTCCAAGTCTCTCCCCTGGAATGGTGATGCCTTGCTGGAGGCTGATAACCAGCCAGGCTTTGTCACAGCTCAGCTTTCACATCCACTTGCTTGGGGCATGACCAGAAGCACCAGTGTTTTAACACTATTAAAACTCTGCCTGGAGAAGTAAAATGAGGAATTGTTTGATTCACAAAGGCTGATGTGCCTCTAGGAAAATAGCAAAGACACAGAAGGCCTGCGTACGCCCTTGATTTGCGCTTCTTTATTGAGCCTTTTTTCACTTTAAAGGCTTCCACCTCACCTGGTACCAGTACAAAAGCAGCTGTGCTGCATGTTAGAGCAGTCAGCAGGACAACCAGCATGGGAAGCCCGAGAAGTGAACGAGGAGGTATTAATAATGAAAACTTTCTTGCCAGCAGGAAAAGAAGGTTCCACTTTTAGTCCTCAATTATGTTAGCTTTGCTTAAATTAAAGTATCTACATAGGCAGAATGGACAATCGATTAAAGAAAGGGCAGAGAGAGAGAACCAGGCTGAAGAGGAGGAATTCATTTGCAGGGAACTGGACATTCTCCCTTAAAGAAAAGCGCATTGAAATAAAAGAAGTTTAACAAAAATAAGAGTTTGTACATAGCAATATAGCACACCAGCATAACAGTGTAGTAACAGAAATCACAGATTTCATCACACTAAAGTAGAGCCTGGGAATTGCAGAAGAGCTCCCCTAACCTCACCTTTGTTATCCCTAAATCCCAGTGCTAGCTCTTGCCATGGCAATCACTGCATATATCCTGTGTGACTCTTAATAAAGTGGAAAATTGAATTAAATTTTTGCACTAAAGTGGCCTTTTAATTTGGTACAGAAAACTCAAGCTGTTGCCTTTTGGTTGGTATTACTGAACGAATACTGTTTGGGTCCCCCTTTCTTGGGACATGAGTGGGAGGTTTCCTCTTGCAATACATTTAGAAAAGACTCTTTGCCCCTGTGATGGAATTCTGTGCCACTTGCAGTTGCACACCACACCCCTGACTACAGAGTACTACCCTGTCTGCAGGCTGATATAACTGTCTGCAGTGTCTACTTATATTTTCTTCCACACCTCAAGAGGAGCATCCTGTTTGTTTGTGGTGTCCTGAATTCTGGTCCTATTTTGGCTCAGTGCCTCTCAGCTTGTCTGGTTCCAGCATTTCCAGTGACCCTCTTGAGATTATTTTCTTACTTCAGGGTTTTTTTCTCTTTCCCTGTCTTTCTTTCGGCAGGAGCTAAATTCACCACCAACAGACACGGTTGAATTCTGCCATTGGCACATTCTTTCCAAACATGTTAACAGCTATTCAGGCTTGTGCACCCCTAGACATGGGAAATATATCATGCAGCTTTCTTACACACAGAGAATGATTGGAGGTTTTGGGCAGACAGTATCTTCTGCATTTTTGCTGCCTGCCATTGCAGTGGGGAGGCCCTGGAGCCTCCCAGGTTCTCTTGCACTTTCTGGCACTGCTGCAGCCCTGGCCCCATTCTTAGTGAGGGTGTTCACACCTCACTAGCATGGGACAAGAAACCCTGGAATGGTCCTTGTCTCGGTTTCGAGGCAAATTTCAGGAGAAAACGCTCTGGAATGAGCGTTTCCTCTAAAGAGAAAGGGCTTCAGTAACTCCCATTTTTTTCTGCCAATAAGAGAAATTGATACCAGCGGGTGAAAGTGAAACCTAAGTGGTATGTAACAAAAGGTTAACCACAAGTGACATTGTAACAAGATGTGCCGGTAAAGCAAGCAAGCTAGCAAAGCCAGTGAGATAACATGAGCCATCAAAAGCAAGATAGCAAGTTTTAATGGAACTTGCAAACTGCAAAATTAGCTAAAAACAAGTTAGACTGAAAAACAAGAAGCACCAGGCATGCGCTGAAGATAGAGATAAAATTTCAAACGTGAGGAAGACTATGGAAGTCTTCATCAAAAGACCACCAGAAGACTGATGACCACCACAGAAGGAACTGACGCATATGTGGAAGCAAGAAACTGTTGTAAAACCATGACACAGCTTTGTGCAAATATGAGTGTGTTAATGATATGTTGTAATTGTGACATTGCATAGAAAGACTTTTAAAATGTAACTGAAGGCTAAAGAAGAGTGAGTTTTTGGCAGAGAGATCCCCCCTACTCCCAGTGCTGAATAAACAAATACCTGCTCTGTAGCTGTCTG
>VZTA01016028.1:13545-37951 GCA_013398855.1 Mohoua ochrocephala | reverse complement strand
AGAGAGTCCACTGGGGCATATGCCCGTGGGGTTTTCTCTCTCGAGGTTTTGGAGGACGCAGCCTCCTTTTATCCTAAACTCCCGGCCACATGTTGCCCTCTTCCTTTCCCCATTGGCTGAAGGTCTCCTTTCTGGACACTGGCTTTTCATAGTGTGATTTTCTGCACACTGATATTTCAGATGTAGTGCGAGGAGTGCCTGAGCAGCAGGTCCTATTTTTTTGTTGATTTTGGAGCAGCTGTTTCTTCCAAGTATTCTGTCCACATGGGAAGATTCTTCTTTCTTCCTGAGCAAGGGAATAATTTGTATTGTTGGTCAGGCTTGAACCTGGGCTAGGGAGCCCTGGTCCGGAGCAGAAACACTTCCTGGTAAGAAGTGTGCCATTTCTTCTAGTAAAGTAGTGCTTGCTTTCATCAAAGGCCATTTCAGTCAAAACTGGGATAATTTTTTTAAAAAAAAACCTATTTGAAAGGAATGAGAAGGAGGTGTCTTTACAAACAAGCTGTGGGCCTGCTGGTAGATAAAGCCAGATATTGAGAGGTGAAAGATGCAATGGGAGGAACCATAGATTCCATAGGAATTCCACTAATTGACACAGACCGTTACTCACTCAAGGCCGTGCTAAGTCCCTGGACTTAAAGAAAAAGAACAGAGATGCAAGGAAGAAGAATTGGGGGCAAGGTACACATTAGAAGGGGGTCTGTATTAGGCGATTCGGGAAGCCTGTACCTCAGCCAATGGGGAAAGGGAGAGGGAAATGCAGCTGGGAAATTAGGATAAAAAGGAGGCTGCATCCTCCAAAAATGTGAGAGACCCCATGGGAAATGCCCATGACTTCTCCTTTTATTCGAATAAAGTTACAGGACTCCTCTGTCTCCTTTTTGGACATAAACCTCTGGTGTTTGTGGATTAATTTTCCTGACACTAAGAAATATTTAATAGATTAACACAAAATTTCTGAGCCCAGATTTTTGTTAGTGGAAGAGCTTCTGGGGATTGTGGTTATTTCTCTAGGATATGCTGTTGTAAAATTCAACCTGTGTCAAATAGTTATGCTGTTTATCTTCAGAATGGAGTTAAAAATATAAGTATGTTTCATGTTTAGTCTTGTCTTCTTCCCTCAAAGTCACTGTAGCCTCTCAGGGCAGTTGCTGTCCTTGGGTGGTTGGATGCTGGGCAGTGTATGGGGTTCCGATCCCAGTTGCACCTCTTGGATGCAGCACTTTCACAGTGTGGGGAGGAGAGATGTAAACTTAGGAAAAAAATGAAGCTGTGTATAGAGGGAGTTAGCTAAGCTCATCAAATACACCACAGAAATCTCAATCACAGAATGAAACTCTGAAAATTTCTAATTTTCCCAATATACCAAGAGTAGTAATCTTTACAAAAATCTGTGCATGCATTGGATTTAATGAGATGAAAGGGCATTCTTAATTTCTCCTAATACAAGAGCTGGGAATGTAACATGAAATAGCTGGCAGGTTTGGGGCAAGCAAAGAATGTCTTTTACACAAAGTTCAGTGAAACTGGAGAGTTTGTTCCTACTGGGGACTATAAAAGTTTGTGTGCTGGAAAAGGGAATAAAAATTGATGTTAGATAAAGGTAGATCAAGGACAAGAAACCCAGGTATTGCTGATCCATGGAACAGGGGATGGTGTGCAAAAGCCTTGGTAGGGAATGTGCATGGGGAGAAGCAGATGCTTGTCTGGTTTGTGGAGGGGTATCAAGCCTGGGATGTCAGGCAGCAGGTCCCTCCGTCCCTACCACCAGTCTTGCTTTCCGTCTTTATGTAAAGAAACAATCAAGTTTTTGTGAGAATAAGCATCTGGGAAGAGATTTCTGTTGGGAAAAACAAGTTTCTCCTTCTTACTGGAGGTCGGAGAAAAACAACACCCTGGGACACAACTCCAGGGGAAGCTGTCCTGCATGAAGAACTTCTTATTTTTTATTAGGATTAGTAAATTCTTAATGCAAACATAAGAAAAAAGGAAATTAACAGTTCTTCATAAGGGAGTGCTGCAGTTTAAAGAAGTGTTATATTAATTTCTTTACCTGTGCAGTGTAGGTATGCACATCTTATCTATGCTTCTTATGCCATTGAATTTAAGATGGAAGATGAACTGTAATAGCTGCCTTTGTGACACCTCTTTGCCTTCCCTTTGGGAGCTATGTTATTGTGGTTGGATACAGCTGTCGCTCCAAGCCAGCTGCTAGCCCAAAGAGAAAGTTTCCTTCTACTGAAATACATGTGAGCAATATATGACTTTTGATCCATTTATTTCTGTTCCAGCTGTTCCAGTTGTTCCCCCCTTGAATATGTAATGTCCCCTGCGTTCTCACTGCTGCAGAGCTGAGGAAGCACCTTCCTGCTTTTCCCCAGCTCTTGGTTCCTTTTTTTCTCAGGAGAGAGACAGAGTGCTAAAAATTCCTTGCTTTTAGCTAGCTTCTTGTTTTTTAGCTGAGGCAAGGAGTTTTCACGAGACTGTGGCTTCTTCTTTTTCTGGAACTGTTCATCTTTGCTCCGGTCTGGAACACCATCACCAGGAGGCCCCACATTGTGGCCCGGAGGGGCCCACGCGGAACCCCAGCTCCCGAGAGAGCAGAGCCACACCTACAGAAAGGACTCTGAATCTACCAGGTCTTCTCCACGGCGAGAGGTTTTATTATCTAACATTATTCTTTTTTTTTTTCTCTCGTGCCTGTGTGCACCCTGCTTGCTAAATAAATAGCTTTTTTTTTGCTTTTCCTCCAAGAAATTTCTTTTCGAACCTGTAGGGGAGGGGTTGCCAAAACCTGCCTTCCATTAGAGGATACGTTCATCTCAGGACGCTTCTTCCTAATTTGTCTCAAACCGAGACGTGTATTCAGCAGAGTAGTGAAAAGACTGCCATGTGTGAGCTAGAGGGCAAAGGGGTGGTATAGTGTCAGTCTCCTTTTTGACTGGGGTCCATGAGCATGGGGTGCTGATGGCTCCCCAGACAGTTTCCATGTGTGCCTACCAAGTGGGTGAGGAATCAGGGAGCTTGAACTTTTTTTTTTTCCTTTCCTTTTCCTTTGTTCTCTCCTCTCTTTCTGAGGAGGTCATGACTGTGGTATGGGGTTCCAGATCTGCAGATTCCCGTCAGAGAGAGCTATGTCACTGTTGGGGGATTGATGAAATTGTGTTTTAAAACTTCAAAGTCTTGTTGTTGCCTGCTTGCACTGCAGTTGTACAGCAGCTCTGCCATGCTTTACACCAGCTGTTGCAAAAGGGTGACTCTGTGACTCTGCCCAGTCTAAATTACAGGCCAGGGTTTGTATCCCTTACCAAAGACAGCTCCGTGGGCTGTTTGTAGATGCTGTTGTTTTGAAGACCAACAAAGCCTATGATCTAGACGAAAAGCTTTTAGCTTCATTCTCTATGCTGAACCCCAATACAAAGTCAGTCTGTCTCCTGGGGAACAGGCAAGATGATTTGTGATGTAGCCGAGTGCAGTTCTTACGAGCTTGTTATGACCTTCTTCTCCTATTAAACACTTGCTATGTTTATAGGAGTTTATGGACAGACATACTAGTCAGGCAGAAGTGCTGTTTTTGTAGTGAAAAAGAGTTGAGAAACAAACTACTACTCCTAATAAATTGTGTAAGGTAGCTGGAATAAACTAATCATAAATTAACCTTAAATGAAATGTGAGGCCTGCTGTCCATTACAGACAGGTATTTGTGACATACAGAATACATGTGTATGTTTCAGTATGTTGTATGCACAATCTCGTGCAATTCAAATGGGTGTATGTAGGACAGGTGGCTGTTACCCAGAGTCATTGTCCTGTCCCAGTCTGAGAACAACTGCCACCATCCGTCTGCCAAAGAGTCAGGTTTGCACTGAGGGAACAGAAGCTGGAGCGATGTACTTCGTTATTGCCCAGCACCAAAGGTGGGTACTCTTGATCTGAGGAGAAACATGCTGTCACTGAAAGACAGCTGTATTGGGGTGAAGGGAACACTTGTATAATTTTATTGTCCACCTGGCAGCGAACATTGCTGTCCAGTCGCTGTGAACTACTGTCAAATACTAACCAAGGCTGAAGAAGAAGGTAAGAAAAGCCAATCCAAATGTGAATCTGTGCAAAGGAATGTCCACTTTGGGCTCTCACTGTTTTTTATATAATCTGGTGTTGCGCAATTCAAGGTGCTCTCATGGAAACCTGAGTGTGTTCTGTGACTTTGCTTGATGGCATCAGCTGAACTGAGCTTTGCACCTAAAGGACAGGAAAGTATTTAAAAAAAAACTTTTAAAACTGTTTCGTTATTCTATGTACACAGACTATCTCTAAAACAAGTACAATTTGCTTTTTATGTGTGATTATTTCCAGTAGCGGGAATTGGATCAGGTGTTACTCTTAAGTGAAGGCTTTCCAGCTTTTCATTCCTCCTAAGGGAATGAAGACAGGGAAAGGTGACTGGCTCTATCATTCCCAGAAATAAATAGTAGCATTTCTAGTTAAGAACAGTAGAAAGTTGCAAAGTAATAAATGTGGATGATGTTGGTGTCAAAAGCTTATCAGGACGGACGAGCATTGTGAATCTGAAAAAGATATCACATACTTGAATTAATCTGTACAAACAGCTATTTAATTGAGTCCCGAAAAATTATATTTTACAATAAGATAGTGTTAGCTTTATGGGTCGCTAGCAGGAGTATCTGGTTGCCTGATGCTAATAAAGTAGATTCTGTAAATTTACCTATGTTTATAAAGATTTAATGTACTTGAGAGTGATTTCAGTGAAGTTATTTGCTTATTCTTCTCACTATTTTTTCCTCAGTGTGTCCCCATATATTAAACAGCAAACCAGAGTTGATGCAACTGGACAGCTGAATTGTTAGAACAGGAAATGTAAGTAGGATTCTTCTACAATTTCTTAAATTGTTTCCTGGATGCTGAGCTTTGTCCTGTTCTCCAAAATAAGGTAATGCACTTTAAAGGGCTAAGTGGTCTTGCTTCAAATCCCTTAATGAGTTGAGAATAGTTTGAGTTTATTTTTTTCCCTTAACTTTTAAAAAATAACTGTAAAAGAAAGAATCTTTTCAAATTGGTGATGGTAAAACTCTCTAATGGGCAGATCTGGCCACTGTGGAGCCATCATGGTCTAAGCAGATGCAGTCAATACCACTGATATCTCCCTGATGTTGCCATACTTTTGAGGTCCCATCTCACCTCTTGCCATGGTGGATTACTTACCTCTGCTAATTGAAGCTTTTTTATCATATTGGGAAAATGAGATGATTTATGGTGATGCATGGTGGTCAAGAATGAAACAGGAAAAACCTTGTTGAGAAACCCTTGTGTTGGTGCTAGAACCTCAAATGAGGGACTCCAGATTCATGTATGATTTATAGGAAGGTAGGGCTGTTGAATTTAAATGTTACCTGACTCTGTATACTCTGACATTGCAGGCAGTGATTTCCAAGGTCATTCCTAGGACGCCCTGGCATTTCTGGGCACAGGTCCCTTGCATGTACCCTGTTCCTCCTGGTTTTGCTACACATGAACTTGTCCTCTCCCCCTTGTAATTTCTGGGGGGCTTTCTTAGAGCTACACCAGAAGGAAAACCAGGTCCTCAAGTAATAGGACTTTCCCCTGGCTCTTCTTGGGACCATTTCCAAGAAGGGTCACAAAAAGCTCTGTCATCACTTCTGCTTCCAGGAGAGTTTGTGGGATCTTTGTCTCTGGAGGAGTCTTTCACTAAAGAGAGGGAATTTGCCAGTGACCTCCTGCATGTAGTTTCAGAGATGAGTTTTCAGTGGTGTCCTAGAAATAACCCATCAGCACACACAGCTTGCCCCAAAAGGCTTTAGTGAACATCAAAGCACTCTATTGTACCCCAAAGGACAGGAGGTGGATTTACACTAAGCAGTAAATTGTTTGGTCAATCTTAATGTTTATGAAAGACGAAGCATAGTATCAGCATGTGCCATAGTGTGTGCTCCTTTCCAAACATGTATGAGTTTGTTGGGAAGGGGCTAAGAGTTTCAGTCACCTTTTCCTGTGACTGGTCTCAAGTAGGACAGTAGGCAAATGCTGGTTCTCAAAACCATAAAAATACGTAAGGTATCTGAAACCTTCCATTGGCCTTCAGATAGTGTTTACAAATTTTATTGTGAATTTTCTTTTCCTTAACTTGATCATAAAGTACTCCAGTATTTGTTATGGGATTTAATAAACTGCAATGTTAAAGTAAAATTGCTTGAATAGAAAAACTTAGATACAGGAGTTCCTGAAGGAGGATAATCTAGCAGTACTGAGACAGACAAAAGGTCACTGTCCTCATGAGAGGAAATGGAGTGGATTAGCAAGGAGGAGATTTTCATACCATAAAACTAGTGCTTGTTTTGAAGTGAAGGGCAGGAAGCGGTTAGTGGTGTACAAACTGTGGCAGAGTGGAATGTAGAAACAAATAAATAAATTCCCTGAGTAGTAGAACATGTGCGGTCCAGAAAGGCCTTTGATTCACGAGGCAAAGGAGGGCTGTGCTGATAAAGGCACTTGTGCCTAACTCGTGAGAGATGGTTTTGTCCCTGATTTTGCTGTTGACCTCACACCTCCTCTGTGTTTTTCTCCTTTCATCCCCTGCTTTGTGTGTATTTAAGACTGCATTTCTTTGGTTCCGGGCCAGCCTGCTGGGGAGAGTGTGTTCATTCAAGGCCTTGGCTGGAAACAGGAGACACTTCTATGACAGAAATAAATAATGTTTAAAATGCATGGGGAAGCTGTAGAGGATGTGATGGAGGTGATACTCTTTAGTGCCATTTTTGTTAAGCTGGCAGCAGTGTTCTGGATATAAAGAATTATTTTTTTGAAAAGCATTCTGCTATGCCAGAGAGGGAATTGAGGGCAGCAGTAGATGTTTGGAAGAGGCTTGATCGTGTGGTGTTTAGCAGGAAAGGGTGGTGAACTAGGCTGAGTGTTCTTGCAGCCAGGAGAACTATGAAGCTGTACTAAGTTTAAGTTTCCAAATTAATTCCCACAGGTGAATGTAAGTGTGGAAATGCTCACTCAGAAATGATGCTGGTTTTAACATCTGCTAATTTTACATCTGCTAATTGCTGGATATGAGTGAAGAAGATTGGAGTCTTTGTTAGATTCAAGCCTACCTCTCTGTAGTGATGTACTGACATAACTAAACTTGAAGACTTTTGTGTTATAGACAAGAGAAAACTAGCTACCTCATCAGAAGAGGCTTTTGAAAAGGAAAGTTTTAAAGCTGGTTTGTTGTAACTTAAATAGCAGAAAATACCTGAGGGTAAGGAACCAAGCAAGTGGATGTGCCGTTATGAAAAGAAAAAAATGAAATCTGAGTTGCTTGAACCAGAGATTTTTAACTTGAAAAGAATGCCTTATTTGGAACAGAACAAAGGGAACAGAACCAGCCTGGCGTGGGCATCTCCTGCAGTCAGACACACATCCATGTCCTGGTGGTGATGTGGGCCAGGTGGAGCTCCCTTACCTGGGAGAAACATGCATGGAAGATGTTGCTTTAGTAAGGGCCATGTGACTTGGGCACATCAGTGATTCCCCAGCCCCTGTAAAGTTCATATTTGTACCAAGACATGTATTTACCTTCAGCTTGGAGAAAATGGGCCCAGAAAAAACCAATACAACTTCTTGTACTAAGACTAAAGATGCTCACCCAGCAGCTTGTGGTCATTTGTGACCAGCCCTTACCTGCTGTGGGAGCCTGAGATTTTAAAGCTGTTTTACTGTTGAGGTCTTTGTGTACAGCAGAACAGGCTCTCCATAAAGCACAGAGCAGGTTTTCTGACAGCGACTGTAGGAAATAGCACTAGGAAATGTAGCCTGAGGGTCTGAGTGCTCTGGGAGTTTTTCATATCAGTGTTCTTTCCAGAATAAAGCTTCTGATTTTGGCTCTTGACTCTGCTCATGTTCCTTAGGCAGATTTTGTGCCTTGAAATGTGTGCTGTTGAATCAGAGAAGTGTAAGAAAGGTAAGTGGGGAAAACCTGTGAAGACTGCAAAAAAACCCCCAAACTGGTAAAAGCAGAAAAGTAGTGCTGAGGTGGGGGAGCTGGCTGCTGTTTCTGAGATGAGGTGGTCAGGCTGGACAGTGAGGAACAGCTGAGAAATGGGCATCGGCAATGAAGTGGCTGGGGATGGCAGTATGGAAATGCCTCTGTGAAGTCCCTGACAGAGGGTGTACAGGGGTGACAGTGGTTGGAAACATAACTCAGCCCAAGGGGCAGGATTAAAAGCAAGTGTTTGGAGCTCTGAGCAAGTGAGAAAAACAACCTTTTTTCCGTACCTCTTGGGCAAGTTTTTTTCATTTCCATCTTTCCAATGAATAGCCTGAGAGATGTGACTGTGCTGGAGCTGTCAGGGCACCTGGGGCCGATTAGTAGAAAAGTGCAGCTCTATGTCTGCCCTTGTGGGCTTAACCTCCTGAACTGGAGTCAGTTTGTGCGGCAGTGTGTTAAGGAGAGGCTATCCACAGCATCCTTTTGTGGGCTTGCTTTTTCTTGTTGTCCAGCCTTTTTTAATCCACATGTGGATTATGTGGGCAGCAGTCTGTAAGAAAACTGTAACCCAGACCAATTAAACTGTTTTAATAGTTGTGACTTGAACTTCTCAGTAAGGTTATAGTTTCACTGTCTGCATCAAGTTGCTTTTCATTTTAGTGGTGGGCGCTTGGCCTTTCATAATGCAAGGATGAAAGTTACTGGTACTGCTCTGCAGCCCCATAGAAAGTTCTCTGAATGGGTGCTTCACCACAAACACTGATGAATGTGTGCAATATGTTAATTATTTCTAAAGAATGTGCATATTGTTCACTTAAATACATCGTGACCTTAGCACAAAATAAATTTTAATGAGAGCCCCTTTTATAGAGGAGCAAATGCATAGTGTTTAACAACAGCTGTCCCTGCTGTCCTTGGAGTTGGGTCCAAAACCAACTTCCTGTCCCCACAGCCTGCTCTGTGTGCCAGGCCACTGAACACTGTTTTTTCCTCACTGTATTCCTGCATGCCTCTGCAGCCCCTGTTGAGTTAATGGGTAAGCCATTGCCATCTTCTGATGGTCCAAATTCAGCGAAACGCTTTTGCAGCAGCAAGAGGATATATGCTTTCTTTTACTTGCTGCAGATATGCTGCTCTTGAGCCTATTTTGATGGTCTTTTGGGTCCCTCTGTCTGAAGAAAGAAGTGATTGGGATGAACTGTGGGCAATATGTGAGTTTTGGGTTTTTATTGAACACAGCCTATTTCCCTATGTAAGTGCTCTTAAGTAAATGTGGTCACTGACAGCCTCTGCAAGGTTAAGGAGAAGCAGCCAAAGCCCTGGAGATACCCACTCTGCCCAGCCCTCCACGCGGCGCATCACTGGATAGCAAAAGCCATGGCAAAAACCACTGTTGGGATGCAGGAGAGATGGTATGTGTTTGAGAGCAATAGCACCGCAGGGCTGCCTCATCTGCTACCATTAACCTAATAAAAAGGGTCATTAGGTGGCAGATTCACCCTTTGCCCTTACATGTAAAGAGATGATATTACAGTGCAAGGTTTTCCTTCTCTGGATACCACAGGCCAAATTAATTTCTTCTCAGCCACCTCTGTACTATGTATGAGCATGCTCAAGAAGCTGATTAATTCTTGGGGCACTGAACAAATCTGGGTGTTTGAGGAGCAAGCTTATGGAGAGGAAAAAGCTGTGTCTACAACCTGGTGTGCTCGGCCTTTGCCTGCCTCTGGGGACCTGTTGGGTTTGAAGTTGAGGATGTTACCCTTTGGTTTCCTTTGCTTTTTGAAGTGGGCATTAGTGAATGTGAAGTGGCTGCTGTGGCTCTGGGTGTTTAGAGGAAAAAAGAATGACAGGAAAATTGTAACTCCCTTTAGAAAAATAAAGAATTACAAGGAAAAAGAATTACAAGTCAGAACCTTGCAGACAAACTTATATTTTTCCTTAAAACCTGGATACGTATTATAGCTGCTCCTGGGTACGTGCTGCTGCTGTCTGTGTCTCAGAGCATCTCATGTTAGCTAATGGAAAGAATGATGTTGGAGAAACTGCATTTGTTGTTCTCACAAACCTCTTGCTGAAAGACGAACGATAATGAAGTATTTAAAGGTAAGAATAAGTCCAATGTTTGGATAGATACATAAACTTTCCAAGGAAAAATACTGCTGTAGTAGCTTGAACAAGGTAATATCAAGTACGGCTTTTGTAACAAACTTGTAGAGAGCTCACTCAAAACCCAAACTGAAAAACTATGAGAATGTCAAAGGAATAGGAATTTCATTGTTCTGAAAGTTCATCATTGGACAGGAGGATTTGTGAATGCAGTCCCATAAGCATAGGTGTCTCCTCTGGTCTAGAGCTTGAGTGGGTTTTATTCCAAATATCTTAAGGGGTATCTGAGCACTTTTCTTTGCATTAGTGTTTCATTTTTTTATACATATTTTAAAGTCTGACTGAGTTTGTGTGGAAGTTGGGGAGTCTCCCTCTAACATGTTGAAACTGAGGGCAGGTGAAGAAACTGTCACTGCATGCATCAGGGGCCATGCTTGTACCAGAAAGCATAATTTTTATACTAATAGAAAGATTTGCATTTGTTCTGCGTAGATGTAAGTAGCCTCAGAATAACCCACGTCAGCTTGAATTTTCTTTGCCTTACAAGGAATCATAAAAAATAAAGACCTTTGCTGTTGAAACACAGACCTCACTTGGCATAAGCACCTTGGCACAGGTATAAGTTAGCCAAAGAATTAAGGTATAAAAAGAAGTAAGGTATAAGTTAGTAAAAGAATTAAGTTTGACTGCTGCACATAACTGTAACCCTAAGTGGGCTAAGGAGATAAGAAGGGAAGGGCTTGAATGTAACTACTGCTGCTTCTGCGAAACAGGGGTCTATCCCTGGTGGGTTAAGGAGATAGGAAGGAAAAGGCTTAAGTGTAACTGCTGTAACTTCTGTAAACAAGGGTCCAGCCCTGGTGGGCCAAGAAGATAAGAAGGGAAACTGACCCAAAAGGCTAAAAAAAAGAGTTATTTTGTAATAGATAGGAAACAGAAGGACATAATCAATAAAGCACAGCTATTAACAGAATATAAATTTAGTAACAGTAAAGTTAGGCGTGTACTGTGTGCTGTGTTTGTAACCCTGAGATAAAGAAACCACAAGTTATGTAAGCCCCCAACCCTTAAAACTGTAACTTTTAGATAAGCAAACAAACAAGGGCAGATGCCAAAATTGTAAAAGTATAAAAGCCTGTGTAAAATGAACCACAACTAGACATGTACATAGAGGTATTAACCCCTACATGTTCGCTGTTGCCAGTAAATGTGTGCTTTACTTTACAATACCTGCTGTGGAGTAGATTCCTTTGAATCAGTGTGAGTATTTTAAGTAATTTTATTACTTAGAAGCTAGTCCATGCCAGGGCAGTGTTGTGTGGAAATGCACTGCTGTAAATGGCTATCCCTCCAGACTGACCACCAATAATAATATTTTTTAGAAATCAATTCAGTGTCAATGGTAGGAGTTTGCAGACAAAACAATGTGTGTATTTGCTGTTTTCTCCCCTGCCCTGTAATAATGCTCAGGCATTGATTATCCTGCTATAAAGTGGAGAGAGTTTAGTGCTTTTACTTTTTCTGTAAAGCAAAAACAAACCACCAACAAAACACAACAAACAAGCCCAAACCACTTAGAAAGGTAGAAGTCCAGGTTAGTTACTTGGAGACACTGGTATTCATACGGATATAATTTAAAGAGATATCTGTCTTTATTGTTCTTTTTTCAGCTGAGCCTTACCTCCCTGTGGAGATCCCAGGGGAAATGAAATGGCCTTCATGAACCTGTCCTTGGATTGCACAGTGCACACTCAAAGATGTGTGCCAGCTCTGTGTCTTTTCAGCTGGGGACTAAGGTGGAATGAGCCCTTGTGCTCCTACCACATCACCTGCTGGGACCTGACTTTTCGCTCTCCCAAAGGGAGCTGCAGAAGCTTCCCTGTGAAGGGCAGGTTTGTGTTCACAGGTGTGCTTTGCAGCTGGGCAAGCACAAAGAGGACCAGTTTAGAGCCAAAGTTGTGAGGAACTTACTTGAGACATCTGCCTATGGAAGAGACCTCGAAGTGAAAACTTCTCACACCATGTTTCAGGAAAAATCTCTAATCTCTGAGCCAGGAATGAATGAAAACTACTTCATAGCAGGAGGCTCGGTATTAGTGTTCCTCAAATAACTTGAATTCTTGGGTGTCCTCATCCATATTTCTGTGTCACTTTGCTTGCTCTTTGCTTACACATGCTTTCAGGATAGATCATGGGTTATTTCTGCTTTGTTATGTCTGCACTCAGAAAATCACAGGAAACTAGAATCCAAATGCTTTGTGTTCTCACAGCATAACAAAAGCTGATGATAAAGCATGTTTCTCTGCAGTGTCTACACTCAGTTGCACTTGATTTCACTGATAGCTAGCTTTTGCTTAACCAAACTCATAAATTCGACCAAACTCATAAATTCAGTAATTCATTTGATGAGTTAAAAAAACTCAGAAAACCCTTTTTCCCTCAGAAAAGGGATACAAGAGATGTGTTACGGAGGAACAGGAACCATTGATTATTTTATCTCACTTCTAGATGTATAATCTAGCATTGAAGACTAAATGTCTATATCATGCATGATGGCGTATTAACACTGAGAGTTTTCATTAGTAGGATAATATATTGTAGGCCCTGAAGACACCTGATCATCTCATAAATTTAGGATCCTACTCTTAAAGCAGACCTGGTGTTAGAAACTTTTTCACTTGCTGGAGCTCCAAAAGGTAAGCTTTGGGGCTGGAGCAGTGTCATGTACCACAGCTTGCTGGATTGTTATCTTCAGTGATTGTATTTTTATGGAGGTTAGTTAAAAGGATATTTGCAGGTGGGGACAACAGAAAGTCCCACCCCTACTTCCTTTCTGTGGTACCTGTAGGAGAAGGGGTTTCAGATGCAAAGTCTTGTGGGCTCCCCCCTTCTGGGCTTTCCTGACTACTCATGTATGTGCACAAGGATTCCCAGCTTCTCTTCCCTGCTCCTCCATGTTTCCACTTGCACATCCCTTCACAGGTATCACGTGACAAGGGGAGATCTCCGCAAACCCTTTGCGCTTGCTCAGTCTTGTCAGTGCTCAGGAAAGCCAAGACCCTTGTGTCCAACCAGTCTGTCAGTGTCCCATTAGGGGGACTCCCCAGTGAGCAATCCTGCTAGATCAGAGGGCGTTGGACTGACATATTCAGGGACACACACCAACAGCATAAGAGAGACCCTTCCTGAGTCTCCATACTTTTATTTAAGTCCGTTACCCACTGCTTGTGACTGACAGCATCCGTGAAGGACTCACACTAACAGTTTACAGAATAACACTCTTTATTACACACACTGGTAATAAAAAATTGTGACCGATTAAGGTTCAAGGATTGCCAGTGTCAGTATGTGACTGCAAAAATGTATTGAGTGATACACGGACAAGTTGCAATCCCAAGTAAAAGTGAGCCCGAGATAATCATTCAGTACACACAGAGTGCAGGTCTCACCCAATGGGGCCCCATGAGGGAGAAGGCAGGTTCAACCCCTCAGCTGATTCCAGAAGTTATGATGGAGTCTTCCCTGATTTCTTCCCATTCTTAACTTACTTTTAGACTATTTCTTTATGTTTAGGTGGTGCTTAAGTGAGTCTAGTCATACATACCTTTGTTACTGATTGGTGTAAAATTCTCTCACTTTGCTCTTAATGACATAGCCAATAAAATATAGAACTCATGCCCAGTGAGGAGTGGTCATGCCTTGGACACGGGTAACTTTGGGATGGAGGTATGCATTAATATTACAATTAGGTTTTAATAAACCAAGTTAATCTGAGGAGAGTGATTTTGCCCCACCTGCTGGCTCAGCAACAGGAGACCTTCCCCTGTCTCCCGTGGTTGAGAGGTTCTCTGTGGTTGATCAGCTACAAGGTATCAAGTTTCCCAGACCTGCCAGGATTCCCACAGAGCCTGGTCATGGTGTCTCTACTCCGCTCCACCCTCCCTTCCATCCCCCTAGCAGGTGCTATGGTTGGTATGTGGGGAGTCATCATGGCATAGGTTTTGGGCATACCAACCACATTCCATCCAGGGAATAGCAAATGCATTTCACCCTAATTTCTGTACCATTACACCTTCTGTTAGGATGGGAATACTTCCCAGTTGTCCCAGTTTTGGACAGGACCCAGGGGTTATTCTGTACTACTTCATATCATTGCTGGGGGCGGGGAAAGGGGCTCTGGCTTCCAAGAAGAAGGGTGTCGGTTCTGGTCAGAAAAGGTGGCAGCATTGTGCACCCTTGTTCCTTGTCTCGGTCCTCAGTGAGCATTTTTATGTGTGAATCACCCTCTCTTTTTGTGTACTTTTGTTATTAATATAGTTGCTGTTACTGTTTGTTTTCTTATCTCATGGCTGTTTCCAGAAAATTGTTCTTATCTCAACCCATGATCTTTGCCTTTTGTGCTTCCAGTCCTCAACTCCATCGCTGGGGAAGGGGGAAGAGAAAGGGGGAGCGAGCGAGCAGCAGTGTGGTTTGGAGTATTGGTGGGAGACTTAAATTCCTAAACCACACCAGTTTTCTCTAATTTTACCCCCAGACATCTTTCCACAATAAGCATGCAGCAATCCAAAATGCCACTTACACCTGTAGCCAATTAAATACTTCTATCCACACTGCTTACCCTGGTATTTGCATATTGTGGCTGAATTAACCAAACAGTTTTGGGTGGATAATGGCTGTTGTGCTGGGATTATGTTGCCTTGGTTACAGTAGCCAAAGGCCTTTCCATTCCTTAGGGAAGCCCCTCATTTTGCAGACTTCTCACTGCCCTGACAGTCCTTGGGTGCCCAAGCCCTAATAGGCAATCCTTGCTATTGTTATAAATACCATTGGAGTTGGCTTTCGTAATAGTTCATGAGAGTGAGTTAATTGTTAAATGTCGTTAATTGTTATGTGTTGGTGAGTGTTATATATGTTAAATGTATGGTTGTCAAGGGGAGTTTTTCCATTGTTACTGAGGGAGGTGGTTTTATCGTTGCTGCAGGGAGTGGTTTTGTCTGTTGCTAAGGGGAGTGTTCTTACCAAGGAGTTAAGAGTTGGTTTTGTTACATTTGAAACTTGAGAGAGGGCGGAGGGAGCATTGCCGCTGGACAATGATGAGCCAATGAAGAAGACCCTGGAAATAACGAGCCAATAAGAGAGACCAGGAAGGCGGGGCTAGGGAGGGCATAAAAACTGTATCCCCTAGCCAGAAGGTGTGATTCTGGCTGTACCTTGTCTGTAGCAGAGCTGCCAGCGCTGTACCCCTCTGCTTTGTTGGTTGATTTTTTTTATCATTTGTCCCCTATTGCTACTTAATAAATAGGGTTTTTTTCAATCTAGTGAGCTTGTTTCTCACACTATGCTGATGTCTTTTTCACATGGAGCATGCATCCCACAGCATGTGGATAATATGCACACGTACCCCTGCATGCATGCAAGGCTCTGTGAATGAGAAGTGTTCATGGGCCCAAATCTCTGACAAATAGATCTTCCCTTTTCTGTCTGGTGTTTCATCTTATTGCCTGTGGTCAAGTTAGATGTGTTGCTGGAGCTCTGGCTCGCTGTGGTTATACAGTACTCTGGGGAGTTCTGCATACTGAGGAGCATGTCTCCTGACTAATATGATGACTGGCAGAAAAAAAAATAGTCTGTATGGAGTAGTAGTGATGGGGACAGCCATTCTGACATTGCAAATGTGATAAATTAAGAGGCCATTTTTCAAAAGGCATCAAATGGGCCCCATGCACAAGAAGGCTGCACAGAGGTGTGGTGTTGTGACAGACCTTTGGTAATGCCTAGTCTCATTTTACCAGCTTCTATGAGAACTCGTTAAAACAGCTGAAAGATCTCCCTCAAAGTGCTGTTTCCTACTGAGCGCTAATGTTTTTGTGATCTGTGTAAAAGAAGGGTCTCAATATTAAAACAATGCAAAATGTCAGTTGAAAATCCTTGTACAATTCAACAAGCTTAGCTTAGCACTGTGCTTCAACTGATCAATATATGACTTTTTATTTAAATCTCAAGACTTAAAGCCTGCCAGTTTCAGTTTTTCTTCAACATTTAGAAGTTAGCTCAGCAGAAGTGCCGTCAGAGCTGAAGTACCATAGGTGAGATCCAGAAAGATGAGATGGCTGAGCTGCCAGGATGTACTGCAGGAGTGTTTCTGGACTGCAAAGTTATGAAGCATGTTACTGGGAGACAAGCAAAATGGCACTTAATTGCAACGTTTTCAGGGACTGATCAGTGTTTCCACTGGGGACCTCCTAGTTCATGCCATTTTTTCTATAGTGTAAACACAAGTCACTGTATTTAACCTGTGTACTTTGTACTGAGCTCAAGGGTGGGCATTTGATGAAAGCATATTATAAAGAATTTGATTTGATTTGAAAACACAAGGAGGTGGAGAACATACCAATTCTGTGGACAGTGGTGTGATTTGTTGTTTTTTTCCCCATCCTGCTGGCTAACTGCAATAGTTGTTTTCAAGGATTTTGCCTTACTAACAATTTGGCGTCAGCTTCTTCATGTTGGTTCTTAACCTTTCTCTGTTGCCCTGTTATCCTTTTGGGGACTTGGAGGAAGATGGAGGGAACCTTCTTTTGTTCCTTTTAGCTTGCATGCATCGAGTTGAGATGGGCACCTGGCCCTCCTGTAGAAGGATGAGCGTACCTATGTTGCCACAAGAGCAGAGTGTTCCAGGCTTTGTGCCTGATGCAGATGGGTAGGGTACTCACCTCTCCTGCCTTGGGAAGAAGCTCTAAGTGCTTTGGGGCAGAGCTGCTATGTCAGGATATGGTGTGTTGGCTCTTCTGCACATCCTTCAGCAGCTACCATGGAGATATAGTAGCACCTCACTTCCAATGTGCTACCCCGGTAGCAGAAGCTTTCATGAGAAGAGGTCTAATGTCTCCTTTTTATCGTGCTTTCCCTCTTTGGCATTTTTCGTGGATGTATTTGTGCATGCACGTGCAGATAGGAATCAGAAAAGTCCTTGGAAATCTGCAACTGTTTTCTGATTGGAGTTATCAACCCAGTTTTCAGTGCACATCCCTGTAAAATAAACTAAATATGTAACCTAGCAACTCTGCCCTTGAAAATATTTTCATTCACTGAGATAGAGCCAAGAAAGTGATTTGTTATATGTTGGCAAAGTATCCAAAATTATCAGGTTCTTAATCTAGCTCTGACTGTTACTGTGATACAAATGAAGGCGAACAGTAATATTGTCACGGAGGGGCACAGGGATGGGAGATGGAAGGTTCTGTGTGACACTAGATGGTGCTCCATATCACCACAGGTGTCACTGGCTGCTCAGGTCGGTTTCCATGATCCCTTTGGCAGGGTTTAAGGCTTTTTAACTTATATCACTTTTAGTCATGATCAGGTAGGACATAGTTTATTACTCTGGAAGGTATAATTGGTAGAACACCAGTTTAAATACTCAGATGAGACTGCTTGAAGAATATCTTATTGTCTGGGAATCTTAAAGTACTTTTTTGAATATTAACTCATTTCACTGGGTGACAGTGAAACTAAGTGAGCAATATGTCCACTTTATAGATTATTGAAAGAAAGCAGACTTAGATTTATTGACTGCTGGAAGTCATGTAGTAAGGCAGTGATGGGGCTGTGAGTAATATTCAGGAGTGCTGCATTGCAATTCCCTCTTCTGTCTGTTAGATAATTTGGCCACAGCTGTTGCAAATAAAATTGGAACCAGGAGTCTAAAAATGAAATTTAAGGAAAATTAACTTATTTTTCTTCTAAATGTTAGCCTAGGTGAGAATAGGTGAATTCCACGTTTCTTGGCATAAAAAGCTGGATATAGCTGTAATAGTCCCCAATTTAATCAGTGTGGTCCACAGAGTCCTACTGAGTCTGCTTGTAACTGGCAGTAACTGCAGACAGGAAAGTCCTTTTCCCTCAACCAGCAAAGATCTCTTCCTATTGTTTTATCTTTCCATGTCTGATTGTGATCAACCAAAGCTCAAGTTATTTCCTAGAGTTATTCTCCTTGATCTCCTCTTTTATTTTGGAGTTTTCCCTGATTCCTGCCACAGAGGACCTGCAATCACAGCCCTCTTCCCAGGCAGGTAGGTGATACTTGGCTCACCTAATGATAGTGCTAAATTAAATACTGGAAGATGTTACCCACCCCTGTTAATGTGGGGCAAGCTGTGAGAGGAAAAGGAGGATTTCTTGGTACTCTGTTGGGGTTTAGGATTCTTTTCCCTTTTGTTTCTTTCTCTTAGCGAATTTTCTCCCATTTTGTTGTTACAAAACAATAACGACCGGGTACTTAAGAGAGACAAAAGAAGTTGCCACAGCTCAGGGGAGGGGTGCAGCTGGCTACTCTCTCTTTACCTGGGGGTTTCTCTGGGAAGAGCAGAGATATCGAGAGATTTGGGCTGGGGGAAGGGGTTGGGTGCAGCTCCTAGCTGTCTTGTGCTCTCGGCTTCGAGAGAGAACGGTTGAGCTGCTGCTTGGGGGGAATTCGCTGCTGCCGCCAGAGCCCGGCCCGGTCCTGCTTCTTCTGCCTGTGGGTGAGCCTTTGCTCGTGAGAGCAGCCACTGAACTGGGACCTTATTAACACCCTACCTCACTAAAAAAAGGACTTTCACCATCTGCTGGGGTGCCTCAGGGGAAAACCCGGGATCCCGAGCCCTTTTCCCCTTGCAGGGAGCCTTTCCCTCCAATCCTCTGGAGCTGGACTGCCACTGCCCCGCCCCCGCCGTTTTGGGTTTTTTTTGCCACTACTCCGGGTTTCCGCTACACTGTAGCCCTTCATCCCCTGCCTGCCAGGACGCCCCGCAGTTCCAGCTACAGCTGCAGCGGTTCTGCTACCTCTTGCTTGCTGCCTTAGGCAAGCTCACCCTGCCATTCCAGCTGCTGCTCCGAAGTTCCTGCTGCATCTCATTTTCACCATTCAGCCTGTCTGCCATTACCGTGCGGTCTCTGAGCTCGCGCCACAGCACTCCCCGTGGGGGCATCATCGCACCCGCCCTGCCCAGCCGGGAGCCGCCAGCGCCCCTGCCGGCGGTGAGCGGAACTGCACCAAAGGGGAAAGGGCCTGACAGCCGAGAGAGGCTGGCACCGGGTTACTGGTTCTGTTTGGTGTCACTGCTGTTGTTGTTGTTTGTTTGCCTTGTTATACATATACATACTAGTAAAGAACTGTTATTCCTATTTCTCATATCTTTGCCTGAAAGCCCCTTAATTTCAAGGTTATAAAAATTTGGAGGGAAGGGGGCCATGTTATCCATTCCAAGAGACGTCTGCCTCCCTTGGCAGACACCTGTCTTTCAAACCAAGACATACTCTGTGGTTCCCTTGGTGTTTGATGGCTGTGCACCTTACATGGTCTCTGCAGATGCTGGAGCTCGTTCCTGGGCTGCAAAGGCATTTCCAGATGCGGTTTGTCAGAAGAATAAGGTTGCTGTATCTCTAGAAAAGCGGCTGGTGGTAGGTAGCAAATTAATCCTATTGGAAAAATGGCAGACAGTTTTGGAACCACATGGGAAAGGCTGGTTTTATGCAACTGATCTCCCCAGATACTTGTGGTTTGTTGTTTGTGGGATAAATTTCAAGGGTTGATTAGCAAGTCAAGCTGTGGGCAGAAGTTACCATGGACCTCTGTGTAGGGAAATTGGACTTGGCTTTGCTCTTGGACTCTGTATCCTCATTACAGTGGCACAAGGTGTACAGTTGTGCATCATTAATGTATGAATGATGTGCATTTGCACATCATTTCCCAAAGTGAAAACTGAGTTAGCAGCCTGTATTTGGCATAAAGTACCTATTTTGAACTTTAACTGTGTGCTTGTGAATGTGTGGTGCTAACCAGGTGATATTCTTTGGTTCAGGGCTAATGGTTCATTTAAAGAATCTCATCGGTGCAACTGACTGAAGCCATTCGGAAATGGACAAACATCCCTGCCACTCTGCAGTGATGTCTTGAGGTGGTTATTTTTGCTGGCCCCTCTGAACTGTGGCTTTGGCCAGGCCCACTGTCTTCCAGCCATCTAAGCCCTGTGACTGTCTGGAACTCAGCAAGCCCCACTTGCATAACTGGCAAGTCCTCAAGCAAATGAGCTTAACTTTTTCAGAAGTTAGTTTCTAGCAGTTTGGAGCAAAGATTTGTTTGGTCATTTTGCTTAAATTGCAGCCCTTAAGACTCATTCCATCTCTTAGTGACATTTTGGAGACTAGTGCATTTAGCCTTAGTACATCATTATTATGAAAAGCTGCAGGTTGTATATTTATATTACAGTGGTCAGCATTTGCAGCTGCTATGGCTTGGAATTTCTTTGCTTATGTAGTTTTTTTAGCTAAGTGCACAGTGCAGGTTACTAAACTGACTATATCATAACATTTCCATAGATCTAGTCTTTTTCTCTAGCTTCTTGATAAAACTCATCTAAATAATACTGACAATTTCTTGACGAGAACAGGGTGAAGAAGGAACTCAATGGTGCTAAATGACATAAAGGCTGAAATTATGATGAGCAGGTAAGAAACACAGTGGCGGTGCTATGATTACAATATATATTTCCTTGGCACTGGAATTGGAAGCATAGCTTTTGTCTTCAACAGTCATCCATATTTCCATTTGGATTATGGTGAAGGAGTAGGTATAGGTTTAAAAAGGTATCCAGAATGAAAAATAGTGCTAGAAGTCTACTGGGTGCTGGAGTTCAGTGGCAAAATTTTGTGTAAACCTGTAGATACTTAGTATAAACAGCTTGAATTGTTATATCAGTCCTATTTCAATGCAAGTGTATGGACAGCCTATTCCAATATCATTACAATTCTGTTACAATTTGAAATTGTACTAAATTATTTGAGGGGAGGCTGTGCTAATGAATCTATTACAATGCAGAAATTGCTGTTGTAGGATAATGGTTTCAGTGCAAATATGTGCATTAACTGTGATTTCATATCACAAGACAGGCTATGACATCATTTAAAATAAACAGCTTGTTGAGAAATTATTTCAATATAACTTTGGGGATAGAGCACAAACTTGTACAGTGCCAGAGTGAAGCTGAGGAGTTGCTGTTGGTATTTGTAGGACTGTCAGTCTTGCATGTAGCAGCTGTAAGCTCTTAATGGAGTTTTGAAACAAAACTTTTATTTATATGTATATTAGTGCAAAGTCGTGGCTGAAGTTTAGGTTTTCTACTCAGTCCTGTGCCTCACAGGCCTTATAAAACAGTGTGGGTGCCTGTGCTCAGTGGCAGAGCTGGCCAGCCCTCTCCAGTGTGAGAAGGCAGGAGCATGGGTAGGAGGCATGGAACCAGCTTTAAGAGAGGAAAGAAGCAATGGCTTTGAGCTGCCGACAGGGTGCTAAGGGTAGTTGGGAAAAGATTCTTGAGGGTGAGGACAGTGGAACAGATGTGGTGCAGCTTCTGGTGACCTCCAGGGAAGATTTATTTGCACTTCTCTCTGTTTCTTGTGTGTCTTCCTCCACCAGTTTGTCCATTTCTGCCACTGACACTTCTTGAATATTTCTGTCAGACTGAGTTTAACACAGATAAGGCTAATCACCCAGACCTTCCTCCTGCTCTCTGGCACAGGTGACACCAGTGCGATCTGATCTGTTATCAGGCTGGCAAGACATGGGTTACTTATGTTCCTCCCTGTTATCCTCTGTAAATATTTAAGCTGTTTCCTAAATCTCTTCCTCTTTCTCTACATCATCTGCAATCTGCCCCATTTTCTCCCCCCATGTGGCTGGAAGGGTTGTGTTTGGGTAAGGTTAATTGGCCGCAGAGAACTTGCTTGAGACCTACTGCCCTTTATCCTCCGACTCCTGCCTACCTCCTCATCTTTCTCCATGTTATTTCTTTTTGCCTGTGGACTTCTTTGATTTCTTTCAAAAACCTTCAAGTGACTTCTTTTAACACTGCTATGAGCGCGTGACCACAAAGCAGCTAAACAGTGTCCAGCTTTTGGAAGGGGTTCAAGCCTAGGCATTGTACCTTCTAGCCTCAGGATAGGAGGCTGCACGTAAGAAAGCAGCTTGCCTAAAGCAGAAACTCTCTCCCTTTGCATTTTGATTTTTCATTTTCCATTTGTAGTGTCTTTCTTTCAAGAAATGGGCATGGACTATCACAACAGCAGATTCATTCCATCTCAATTGCATTTTTGCCTTGCTTCAAGAAATAAGACAGCTGCTCCTGTCTTTAACTGCCTAAAAGATTATTGAGTGGGTCTGTTGCCTGCTCCATAAAAAAAGAGACAAATCTGCAAAACAACATCCTCTACTGCTAAAGTAAAAAAAATGTTTGCATGGGATGTTTTCTCACTTTTCCTGCCTTTTTTTTTAATCTTTAAGTTTTTGTGTGGTTTTTCATTCCTCCCCACACCCTTCCCAGGGTTTCTGCCTACAGTAGAATATAGCAGTCATGAAATTTTTATCCTTGAAAACTCAAAACATTAGGTAACAACTTAAACCTAGATAATGGCAGGGTCACCCTAAGATTTCTGACATCCAAAGGCCATTTCTTTCATTAAAATTAAGGTATCACTTTATGCATTTTAGTGTTAACACTTTTCCAAATGACATTGTGGAATCATCCGACCCCATGCAGGTGGCGTGGGTAACCACTAGGTTTCACTGTATGTTGATCTTTCTGCTGCCAGCTCTGCTCATATTTGCCTATTGTTATCGAGACAATCAGGAGTATGACTTGTTTGGAAGAGGGACTGTGTTTCTGTGCTGAGGTTTCCACACAGCAATTAGCACAGTGTGACACAATCTTAATGGGAGATTTGGGAAAGCAAACTGACAGAACAATCTTATAATGGAGAAAATAGCTCACGTTTTTACATCTGGGGGGCCAATCCTTAGGGGGTTTTGAGTGATACCCTCCTCAGTCTTACAGTGAATGCCTTGTTTCTTGTGGGGAATTTCAGCAGCTTTCTGCCAAGTTCCAGTTTCTGGATTCATCTAAGCAGATTTTTCAATTTTGAGGTGAGATGCAACTTGAAATGAAAATGTTTCATTTAGGCAAACATAAGTTACTGATAATTTTTAGAAATGAAAGAACATTTTATTTTTAATTCTCAAATTTTAAAACCCACAATGGGATCTCTTCTCAATTCAGTGAAATACAGAAGAATTACAATTGTTCTGTGAATAATTTCAGCTGACCTGATTCCTTCAGTAAGGATTTGATCAAAATGTTTTGCTCATCTGTCTCAGCGAATCGGATCAAGTCAAATATCTTACTGTGCCTAAACATTGACTTAGGATGGTGTTTTGCTACACAGTTATTGATGAAATCTTTTAAATGTTTGTTGTGTTGATATGGTGTGTGACCCAGCTTCTCCCAACCCCAAGGAAGAAGTTCTCCTGACAATTAGTTCTGGCACCTCTGGACAGTACAAAGTGTTTGTTATTTTTCACATAAGGAAAAAAGAGAAGACATTGCTGGAAAATAATATCTGAAATGACTATGATAATGAATCATTGACATCTTAAATAGCAGTGTCAGGGATACTTGTTCCAATTGGCTTGTAGTAAAAAGAATTCTACATTTAAGAGAAGAATTAATGGTGTAAACTGCTGTTATAATGATGTTTTAATGACTGGAACAATCTTATTAGAACTATTTTACAAATGTGGTCCAGGCCCAACAGGTGACTGAATACAGCCTTTAGACTAAAAGTGTTATGCAAAGCTGTTGCATTTAGCTTTTGTCTTTGAACTAACATTTTAATTTAATCAATAAATATTAGATTCAAACTACCTTGCTAAAAATACATTATGACTTCAGGTGAGTTGCATTGCGAGTATAACCTCCAATGAAATGATCCCTGTACTTCCAGCTTTGCTCATGAAAATATAAGGTTCTTGTTGGGGTTTTTTTCAGGATCAGTAAAACTTTGCAGAGCAAGTAGTTCACTTGGGGTTTTTTATGCTACTGCTCAGCTCTACATGTTACAGAAGTGTGATTCGCTTGCTGAGAACCCAAGAAGCAAGAAGGTGTTTAAATCAGATGAATGATGTAATAGATATACCCAGCTTTTTTAGGTGCTTGCTGTGGTCTTCAGATTAAATAGTACAGGTACACAATTAAGAAAGAAACTGCTGAACAATCACAGGAACTACTTACTGTAAAGCTTCTTGCTACCACTATTGCTAATCTATAATGTGCAGCCCAATGATGTAGATCCATAACAGCAAATTTACAGGTGAGCAGTACGTGATACGGCACGTACAGTTCTTCATAAGGAAACAGACTTGATATTTATTTAATCCTTGCTGTCACCAAAGCCTTTTATTTAACTGGGGGGGGT
>VZTA01016028.1:0-13432 GCA_013398855.1 Mohoua ochrocephala | reverse complement strand
AGTATGAACTAAGTGCTTAAATTCTCATTAATGAGCAAGTAAACTATATCATCTGTAGGGTTTCAGTTCAATAAGCTGCTTAACCTCTTCATCTCATTTATATGGTGAGCAGCTGATAAAGTGACTCAGTGTCTCACCAGTTGTGGTTAGAAGGAGGAGGATACTATTTTGAAGCATTTCTGCCTCTTGATCCAGGCATATAAATATATTGTATGAGTATGCAAAACTGCAAAATCCTATCGCAGAAGAGTATAGTCTGTATAAGATACAAATATCTAACTTGTGGTAACATTCCAGGTGCTACTTCTTTGTCTTGCATAATGTTTTGAAATAGAATAAAAACACTTATATTTTAAGGATAGTAACGTTGTCTGTAGGCAGAGCTATGAAATGTTGTCTAAAATAATCATCATTGCACCTACTAAACTTGACCTGTTTTTTGAATACTTATGTGAAAATAAAAGGAACAAAAAAGGCTAAAGTTAGAGCCTGATTCTTCTTTTTCTTTGAATGATAGGAGGTGTTTGTGTTATACACAGCAAACTTTGAGATCATTTAAAGCACTCCAGTGGCTTACAGTTAGGATTTTATTACCCCATATTTAGAAGCGAGAAAGACAAGGAGTTCAACTGCCTTTAAAAGCATTGCCACCACAAAGTGGTTAAGTACCACTGTGTCTGACCTTATGTTGAAGTCAGTAATGCGCCAAACACGTCAGTCCCGTGCAGCTACCCATGTGCAGGGTGTTTGCTAATGCACAAGCTGCTGCAGAACATGTCGTTATAGCAGAGGCTTTGACTTGAGGTGGGGACATGGTTTAATGATGAGGTGTTATGTCTCCAGTGAAAGCTGTGTGCTTTTCTGAGTATGAGGAAGTAAAATGCATGTCAGTAGAAGGGATATAATCTGTCCTGACACCCTAGGTCTGGGGGAGTTTGGCTCCAAAACTTAGCATGTTTAGCTGAAATAAAAAGTGTTAAGAGCTTAGGCCTGCAGCTCAAGGTATGAAAGGAGATGTGAGACATGAATGTGCCCTGAGAAAACATTTGCAGAGAGAGAAAGGGGAGGGGGAAGATGGTTAGGGAGGAGGGAGAGAGGGAGTGAGAGAGAGAGAGAAGTGTCTGATTCAACCCCAATTTTGGCTTCTCTTATTTAATATTAACAATATTCTGCCAACACTTATAATGACACCATCTGGTTTGCATGTTGTTTAAGGGCTTTTTGTTTGTGCATAACTAGCTCAATGTGATGATTACGGTGATTTTTTTAAAGCAAATTCAGTGTCAAGAAGGCATTCTTCAGCCCATGTGGTGATGAATCTGGAAACAGAGAGTCTGTGTTATTCTTGGCTCATATCCGTGGCAGTAGGGTCAGGTCATGCAGGGAAGTTCCTCCCTATACCAGAAAGGAAGGAGATGGTCCAGGGATGAAGCATAGAATCATTTAGGTTGGAAAAGACCTTTAAAAACTAGTCCAACTAGTTAACCTAGCATGCTGTCTTTATTTAATAGATTTAAGACCTCTAATAGCTCTTCTTGCATAGCTACGGTTCTGAATAATTTAATAAGGGAAAACAAATTCTCCCTATGTTTGCAGCATCTTCTGCATTGCTGTCTGCTGATGACCTATGATTGTATAACCGTGAGAGAGCTGTCAGGATGTGAGGCCAAGCATTTCTGGTGTCAGCACATAACACAGGACTCTGAAGAGCTCTGATTACATACTAAAGGAAGTGGTTGGTTATCAGCGGCCCTCATCTCACAGGTTTCATTGTCTATTGCTGGTAGCAGCTGTTGTCAGCAATTCCTTATAAAGGGTGTGGTTCCAGTGTTGTCCATCACTCCCAAAGTGTGGCCAGCGTGAGTGTCGTGTTGTTACAGTTGACTGTAAAGAGTGAATGTACCTCAATGAGTTGCTGTGCCCCTAATAGCTTCTGGTGCCCAAATCTATTAATTGGCAAAAGGGGAAAAGATGGATTGTATTAGAGGGAATGATACTATTGTTACCTTCTTCTCGTGCCAAAGTAAGACTCTTGTTGAGGAGTCTGGTTTTGGAACCTTTTAAAATCTGCCATAAATTCTTTGGGTCCCAGCAATCCAATGTTTAGAAAACTGGTGCCAGAGCTGCTCTAAAGAGGCATGTGTTGACATTGTTTTGCTTTTAACTGTGTCAGAAAACTAAATCTTTGTTGTGCATATACCACATCTCCTGGAGAGCAGATGGTGCCTTGCAAGCTGAGAGCTCACAGGCTTTCTGTGAGTCTTGCTCTTCTGTCTGTCTTTTCTCCATATACCTTTCGAAAATAAAAAGGAGAAAATAAGTATGTGCATGTTTAGATTTCTGTTAAGACCACTAAGCCAATTTGCTGTCTCCACCCTCCACGTTTAAGTGCAAGATGCTGGAAGCATGTGTTCTGGTCGGGGTTTTGTTGCCTCACAGTGCTATGGAGTTTGGTGCATGTGCACTGTGACCTTCTCCAGGATTGCTCTCCATAAGGGCTTTCTTATCAATGCCAAAGAGTTAAAATTGAAAGCAAATGCTTTAACCTGATCCAAAAGCACCACCACATCTGGTGCTTTAAAACCGCAGCAAGCACCTAAAAAAGCTGGGCATTTCTATTGCATTCCATTTTGTTGCCAAAGCACTGCACAGAAGCATCCCGGTTCTGCAACCCTTGTCAGGGAGGCTACTATGGCTGAGGAAGGCATTTCTGCATTGATAGGAAAGGACTAAAGCTCTAGGTTAATCCATCCCTCTGTTGCCCACTGAGGTGGTGATGTTGTTCAAGGGATGATGCATAAAAGTTACTCAGAGTGTGTCCCTAGATAAAACATCATGTGTGATGCAATTGGTGGAGACCTTCTGCTCCCTCTGTGATAAAAAGTGCCAGTGGGACCAAAATAGCAGTTGCTGTACATGAGTGGCAGTTGGTGGAGGGAGTCCATCCCAAAGGGAGAGCTGGATGAGCATAGACATGCTCTCTGGTTTCCTCGGCATACCTGGGTGACAAAAAGTGTGGGAATCATCTAGCATCAGTTGCTGTTCTTTATAATTTCCTGCTCTGTAGGACTTTGGGAAAACTGCCTTTTTCCCTGTCATTTAACAATCAGCTTTGCTGAGGATGCTGTTTCTCCTGCTTTGACCAGTGAGTTTGCCTCGTTGGTTTTTACTTGGCATTTTTTGATTACCCATGAAACTGGCCTTTTCCAGCCCTTCTTCTGGCTGCTGCTGGAAACACTTTCCCATGGGCCTGAGTCTTGGAGAGAGGCTGGGATCTTCATCTTCTGTTTTTTCTGTTCCCTAAAAGATGTTTTTAAGTGCTTCATCAGGTGCTTTGTAGTCTCTTTGTTCTCTAAAAAGTGCATGAAACTTAAGGGAGTATTTACCCATATAGCCAAATCACATGCTCCTTTCTGGAGCTGACCTGTGGAGTCCGGGATGTTGCCTTCTTACGTCTCAATGCTTAGTGGCTTTTCTTTTCATGTCAGGCACAAGTGCCCAGCAGCCCACTGCTTTTTGCACCCAAATTCAAGGAAACCAATGTCCAGTTTGCTGTGATGAATAATCCATGCATTGTGCTCTGCTGGGTGGTGCTCTGGCCTCGTGGTACTGTGGTGGGGCACACCAGGGACAGAGGATGCCATTCCTGAACACACCTTTATGTAGCGTGACCTGTTGTACTGCTTGGGTTTCTCTCTGTTCCAGGCCGTGCACTGTCAGGGTAGACTGACAAGACTGTGTCCAGCTTTGGGCTTTGTTCTTAACTGACTGAGAGATGTGCAAGTTTTCCTGCCTCATGTGTTTCTTGAAAAATCGTAATTCTTCAGCTGGGTCTTTATTACTATGATGTTGATCAGCTTCCATTAGCAGTCTCTTTTTGGAGAGACTTCCGCTGTTAGCCAAGCTCAAAATCCATTGTCAGTGGCAATTTAGATGGTCTTTTGTACTGTCTTCTGCTTCAATAATTCTCTTATCCTTCTCAGAGAAGAGAATATGTAAAGATGTAAAGTCAAACACAAATCACACATTTCTAATAGTTATTTTTCATGTAATGCAAGATTTCAGAATGCAGTACTGCTGTCAGTGATTTTTGTATACTGTGGGAGCCAAAATATACAAGGGCCTTAGCTATGTCTATTATATTTAGCTGCTGGATATCTGATTTTATCTGTAAAAACATTATTGGGGGGAAAAAAAAAGTTAGAGCACTGTCACTCATGTGACTCTGCTCAGACTTTTCATCTTTGTTAAAAGAGCTACTTTTGCTACAATACTGAGCAGCAGCAGTGGTGGGCAGTGATTTAATTCTAAAACTGAATACAAGCATTTAATATTAATTATTACTAGGGTGATGTCAGGCCCATCTGGGGCATCTTGTGCTGTGGAGTTATGAAGTCACTACGTTCCTTTGCAGCACCAAGAAGTGCTTGGAGATAGCAGGAAACGACTTATTTTTAAGAAGTGCTCTGAAAATGTCTTTAATATATAGCTTAATGCTTTTATTTTTAGTACTGAGTCAAAGGGGAAATAGCTTAATTATATTCTAGAACAAATAGAAGGCAGATAAAATTATGTTCTGCTGGAATTTTGGGTTTTTTTAACAGAAAAGTTGGAAGATCGTGTTGTCACAGGTACTAAATAGGGAGGATTCACACCACTGGGGGGATGTTAATCATAAATTTGGGAGGATGAAAGGGCTGTGAACCAAGTGCATTCTGCCTCCCTCTTCTTTTTTACCTCCTGAAAACGTACTTTGAAATTTTGAAAAGCTCATGGGAGGGAGGATTTTGCAATTTGAAATTTTAAGTCCCACTAAAAGAGCTCTGATGTATGCATTTAAGCAACTGTTTCTGTTCTTCTTGCTAAGGAACACCCTGCCCTGCCCGCTGGATTGCCACTCCCAGTGAGTACCAGCAGGGAAACTTCTGGCTGACTTCTGCCCTCATGATGAATTATTCTTTGAGGAGCTCAGGGACATTTCCAAGTCAACTGCCCATGTACTTATGGGAGAATTCTACTTGCCAGGAATCAACTGGGAACATCACACAGCTGGTACAACCTCGGCCAGAAGATTCCTAAAACACCTGGACAACAACTTTATGGAACAGGTCCTAAGGGAGCTGACTCAGAAAGATCCCCTTTTTGATCTGCTGCTTGTCAACGGAGAGGATCTTGTGAGTGAAGAGGAGATTGAGGCTGTCTTGGCCACAGTGACCACAGAGCCATTGAGTTTAAAATCTTGGATGACAGGAGGAAAAGTGCCAGCAAAACCTCAACTCCAGCCATGAGGAGAGCAGACCTCAGGCTGGCTCAGGGAATTAGTGAGTAAGGTCCTCTGGGAAAATGTTTGTGCAGATGCTGGGGTCCATCAATGCTGGCTGCTTGTTAAACATTCCCTCCTAAGGGCACAGGAGCAGCAATTCCCAAATGTCAGAAGTCAAGCAGGTGAGGCAGAAGACCAGCTCGGCTGAACAGGGATCTCCTCTTGGAAATAAGGCAAAAAAGGAAGGTGTGTGCCCAGTGGAAGCAAAGTCAGATGACATGGGAAGAACACAAAGATGCTGCTCCTCACTGTAGTGAGAAAATTCATGTGGCCAAAGCTCAACTGGAATTGAAGCTGCCAGAATTGTGGGGGACAATATAAAGAGTTTTTTCAAATACATTAATCATGAAAGGCAGTGTAAAAATAACACTGCCCTGTTCCAGGATGAGGATGGTCACATCACAAACAGGGACGTGGACAAGGCAGAGATGTTTAACATGTTCTTTGCCTCTGTCTTCAACACAGATGATGGACCAAGAGGGTACCAGTGCCCTGAGCTGGAGGACCATGACTGTGAGAATGATCAACTCCCAGGTGACCCTGAAAATATGCAGGATCTGCTGCTCAAGCTGAATCCCTACAAATCTGTGGGCCTGATGGGATTCATACAAGAATCCTCAAAGAGCTGCTGATGTCATCACAAAGCCTCTGTCGATGATTTTTGAGCAGTCTTGGGAATCCAGAGAGGTCCCAGCTGGTGAATGTTGTCCTGATTTTCAGGAAGGGCAAGAGGGAGGACCTCAGAAACTACAGGCCTGTCAGTCTCATTTCAGTGCCTGGTAAAGCTATGGAGAAGATTATTCTGGGAGGGATTGAAAAACACCTGAAAGACAACATTGGTCACAGCCAGCATGGCTTCATGAGGGAAAAGTCCTGCTGGTGGAACCTGATTTCCTCTTCTGACAAGATAACCCACCTTGATCAAGGCTGATCAAGGGAAGCCAGCAGATATAATAATTTTGGACTTCAGCAAAGCTTTTGATACTGTCTGCCACAGGATCCTTCTGGACAAAATGCCCATCCCACAGCTGGATAATCACATCATGTGATGGGTGAGCAACTGGCTCATGGGTTGCGCACAAAGGGTGACAGTGATTGGGGTGACATCGGGCTGGCGGTGACTAGTGGGGTTCTGCAGGGCTTCATCCTCCACCCTGTGCTCTTCAACATCTTCATAAATGACTTGGATGCAGCACTGGAAGGGATACTAAGTTTTCTGACCATAGAAAACTGGGAGGCCCTGCAGAGAGACCTGGACAAATCAGAGGGCTGGGCCATCACCAACCACATGAAGTTCAAGAAAGGAAAGTGCCAGATTCTGCACCTGGAATGGGGCAGCCCTGTATGTACAGGCAGACTGGGGCATGAGGTGCTGGAGAGCAGTACCACGGAAAGGGACCTGGGGCTCCTGGTCGACAGAAAGTTGAACAGCAGTGCTCTGGAGCCAGGTGGGACATCCGTGTCCTGGGGGCGCATCAGGCCCAGCATCACTGGCCAGGCCAGGGAGGGATTGTCCCACTCAGCTCTGCACTCGTGCAGCCCCACCTCAAGTGCTGGGGGCAGTTTTGGTCACTGCAATATAAGAAAGACATTAAACTATTAAAGAGTGTCCAAAGGAGGGCAACGAAGATGGTGAAGGGCCCTGAGGGGAAGCCATGGGAGGAGCAGCTGAAGTCACTTGGTCTGTTCAGCTGGAGGAGACTGAGGGGAGACACATCACAGTTCCAACTCTCTCGTGAGGGAAAGAGGAGGGGCAGACACTGATCTCTGCTTTGTGGTGACCAGTGACAGGACTCAAGGGAATGGCCTGAAGTTGTGTCAGGGGAGGTTTAGGTTGGATATCAGAAAAAGGTTCTTCTCCCAGAGGGTAGCTGGGTACTGGAACAGGGTCCCCAGGGAAGTGGTCACAGCACCAAGCCTGACACAGATCAAGAAGCATTTGGACCATGGTCTCAATGACATGATAGGACTCTTGGGGATGGCACTGTGCAGGGCCAGGAGTTGGACTTGATGATCCTTGTGGGTCCCTTTCAACTCAGCATATTCTGTGAGTGCTGGGTGTGTTAACAGCTGTTAAAAGGGAGATTGCTGAGCTGACGCTCCCCTGTCCAGCCTGGCAAAGGTTCTTAGTGGGGCTTCTGCTGTCAAACCAGGGGACACTTGGGTTTTCAGCCTGTGCAAAACTGTGTCGATCTGCTGATGCTGTTAATCACACATCTGAACTGCAGTGTCAAACCCCTCCTGCACTACTCTTGCAGACTGGATAAGGCGTAAAACCCTTGCCATAAGCCCCTTTAGTAGCTGCAACTTTTCAAGAGAGGTTTAAATGGCTAACTTTCTCCCAACCATGGTTTCATTTGTATGGTGTGCTGGAATTTTCTTAGGGTGCTGCTGCTTGGTGATACTAGTGGGACCGGTTTTGGAGATAACTGTAGAAATCCATAGTGGCAAAAATAGATGCCATCTTTTGTCTCCTTTCCAGAATCAGCTGCTCCTGAGTCCCTCTGTGATAAATGTTTGCCCTACTCTGCTTCTTCAGCATCTCCCATGTCAGAGATTTCAAGGCTTGCTCAGGAAGCCTAACCCCCCAGTACTGCCCTGGCCTGAATTTTTACAAGTTTCACTTCTTACCTGACTTAGATTTTCTTTGCACCAGTTGAAGTGGGTTATCTCTGTCCGTATCCACAAGGACACTGAACAGATTATTCCTTGCCTTTGTACAACAACCTTTTTTGTAGTCTGTCCTTTTGTTCCTCTTTCATCTCCTTCTCTTGGGGCTAAGCAATGCCAAATTATTCAATCTCTACTCCTATGTGATCTTTTAAACACCTCCAAAGGGAAAAAGTACATTTCAGTTGAAATATTTCAAATAATATTTCATGTATAGCTTATTTTAAAAAAAGTTCTGTACAAACTTATCTTTGCATAGTGGCATTTTGTCAATTATACTTGCAGGGAAGATTTATCTGCAGTATTTTTGTATGTGTTTTTTATTTAGCATCAAATTGGAAAATGATTTGAAGTTTCATGGGCAGGATACACTTTGAAAATCTATTACGGAAACTTAAAACTCAGGCGGTGTCATTAAATCCACTTATCCACCAGGTAGTCCAAAGAACTGGGACAGTCGTCAGCCACTTCTGCAGTGCTTGCTTTATCGTGCATTTCACATTACTTTTTTAAAAGCTGACTTATTAACACAACCTATAAAACTTCTAAGTGTTGCAGGGGTAGTGATCTTCCTAAAAATATTTTTGCCTTGTTGTGCTGCAGGAGTAGGAACTTGCCATGAAGAAGTTTAGAGCAGTTCGGATTAAGGGTTTGGAAAGGGGTAAAAAAGTTTTAGTTAGTCTTACAGAAATAACTCAAATACATGCAGGGAAAATGTTGAAGAGATGCTCTTACCGCTGTTAGTCCCCACTGCCTTTGGTCCTCCCTCTGTGTGTCACAGAGGGACTCCCACTCCTCCTGCTGTTGTGACTGGGGTCACACACCTGAATCTTCGCCAGTGCTGCTTCCATAAGTAACCCCTAATTAGGTAATGCTCGATTTGATTATTTTTTTGATAATGAAATACTTCATTCTGCCTTCCTGAATGGAATTGTCTCTTGCAGTTCATTATATAGCTTTTTTCGAATAACTTGCATTATGTGGAAGCCCAGAAATTGTGGGGTTTTTCTACCTCATTTCTCAAACCCTTTATTATCAATGTCTTAATTTTCAGACTATTCCAATGCTGATTATAAATGCATTTGGCAAGGCTAATGTTCAGAAATAATGCGATTTTCTTCATTTAGAGCTGTGACCAGGAGATTGTGTAGTAATAATGGCTCCTGCTGCAATAAAACCTTCTTTGGAATGTTTTGAGGGCCTTTGCAGTTCAAGGTTAAAGATGCTAAGACAAGTCAACCTAGATTTAGTAGTTTTTAGCAGTATACAGAAGAGGTCCTTGCAGTTTGGGAAACCAGTTGTTTCAAAGTATTATGTCTTTTTTCGTTAGCTGATGAGACAGACCAATTTGATTTTTATTTATGTCTCAACATGTGTTATACATGAGGTGAAAAATTACTCTAGGGGTTGTACAGGTGACGAAGGGGAGCCCTCTCCCCGGGAAGGCTTTTGCCTATCAGGGCAGAGAAAGCTTCCATGATCGGGCTGCAAGCGACCCCCCACTTACTGGTGGCGCAGATGCCTGGATGCCCTGGAGAAAATGCCTGGGAAATCAGGCTATAGGAGGAGCCTTAGCACATTAAAGCAGTTAACTGTGACACAAACGGGCGCCATTTTGCTTTGGGTTTCTTGGAGGGAGCGAGGGCTCGCCCGGAGGGTCAGCTTGGCCCTTCTCCCCCCCCTCGCCTTTTCCTCCCTGTGGTCCTGCTTCCCTGTCCTGCCCTGCTTCACTGCTTCCCCGAGGCAGCTCATCCCTGCGACAACCTAGTGCTCCGCTGTTTCCCCAGTGGAGCGGACGCTGCCTGCACCAGCCCGCAGCTGTTGCCGCTGCCGCGTTTCCCGCGTTTCCTACAGCAGCCAGCCCGCAGCAGCTACCCGCAGCAGCTACCCGCAGCCGTCATTCGCCGACGCCGGAGACACACTGCTACCGCCGCTTGGAAATCGCACTTGGCCGGTCATAAGAGCTGCGCAGGCTCATCACTGCTCACAGCACACATGCTCCATCTGCCGAGCGGACGCTAACAGAGCGCCCGGGGTACAGCGGTAACAATTTGTTCCTGTCTTCTATTCCTCTCTCTGTCTCTTTTTTCCCCCCTCTCTGCTCTCTTTTCAATCCCCTTTCGGTAGGACCGCTTACCCTTCTTTATCAGTACACAGTTCTCAGATATAATATTGCCGCATTTGGGCTTTATTTTCATCTGAGAAATCTATCAAAAAGAATCCTCCCTGAGCCCCCCTTTTACAGCGGGACAGGACAGCTGATTAGCTTATTAGATGAAGAACTAAACAAGCATTTCTAGAGATTTATGTTGTAATTTTTGATTGGCAGAAGTAATATCTGCTCATTAGGGTCAAGTTACTAATGTTCTGGTATTTTGATCCAAGTTCATCCTGGTGTTTTCCTAGTTAGAGGAAATATTGTGCTGTTATACTCCCATGCATCATAGAAGTAACAAAGTGGAGATAGACCCAGTCACTAGTGGTGTTCCCCAGGGCTCAGTTTTGGTGCAGGTCCTGTTTGACACCTTTATTGATGATCTGGGCATGGGGATTGAGTGCACCCTAAGTACATTTACAGATGACACCAAGCTAGGTGGGAGTCTGGATCTGCTTGAGGGCAGGAGGGTTCTGCAGAGAGACCTGGGCAGACCTGATCGATGAGCTGAGGACAATGGTGTGAGGCCAAGTGCCACGTCCTGCAGCTCCAGGCTGGAGGAGGAGTGGCTCAGGAGCTGTTGGGCAGAAAGGGCCTTGGGGGTGCTGGTCAACAGCAGCTGGACATAAGCCAACAGTGAGCCCAGGGGGCCAAGAAGGCCAAGAGCATCTTGACCTGTATCAAGAATAGTGTGGCCAGCAGGACCAGGGCAGTGACTGTCCCCCTGTACTGGGCACTGGTGAGGCCACACCTCGAATGCTGCATCCAGTTCTGGGTCCCTCACTTTAATAAGGACATTGAGGTTCTGGAGCGTGTCCAGTGAAGGGCAACAAAGCTCACCAAGGGTCTAGAAAACAAGTCTGATGAATGGTTGAGGGAGCTGTTTAGTCTGGAGAAAAGGAGGCTCGGGGGGGACCTCATCACTCTCCAAACTCCCTGACAGGAGGGTGGAGTGAGGTGAGGCCTGTCTCTTTTGCTGTGCCTTCAGTGAGAGGAGCAGAAGAAATGGTCTCAAGCTGAGGCAGGGGTGATTCAGAATAAATATTTAAAAACCCAATTTTCACTGTTTGGGTTGTGAGGCATTGGAAGGGGCTGCACAGGGTAGTGGTGGGGTCACCACTCCTGGAGGTGTCTGAGAGGTGTCTTGATCTGTCACCTGGTGATGTGGTTTAGGGGTCCCTTGGGGAGTTAATGTAGTCTGCAGTGCTCATTGAGATGAGTATGCTGATTTTTAAAAAAATAAATACAGAGTACTTGGTTGCAATCAGCCAACTTTGTATTGACTTGTGCCTGGAAGCTATCAGGACTACAGTCTGGACAACCGGCCAGCTATAAGCAGGTGTTAGTATGTGATTTATTAAACTGCTTTGAGTTTCTGTACTACTTTTTACAGTTATTTCTTAAAATTTGAGTTCTGTCCTAACAGCAATTTTCTTTCTATATTTGTGATAATGTTCCTGCAATATCTAGAGTGCATTGGAAAAGAATTTCAGACTATTAGGCCATTTTTGGTGTCTTTAATTATGATAGCAAGGGTAAATAAAGGAAAATCTTGCATAAGGTAGCAGCTATCTGGAGAGCATTAGCAAGGAGTCTGGGTACCACTGCTATCATTTAATTATGATAGCAAGGGTAAATAAAGGAAAATCTTGCATAAGGTAGCAGCTATCTGGAGAGCATTAGCAAGGAGTCTGGGTACCACTGCTATCATTTAATTATGATAGCAAGGGTAAATAAAGGAAAATCTTGCATAAGGTAGCAGCTATCTGGAGAGCATTAGCAAGGAGTCTGGGTACCACTGAGTACCATATTAAGAAATATGTACCTGTCTTTGGCTACTTGCTTATGATACCTCCTGCATTAAAGTGGATTTTAACGTTCTCTGTAAACGAAGTCTGCACTGCATTATGGATTGCCAATGTTAAGACAAGTTACTAACTGCTCCTTGTGGCAATGTGTAGATATAGAAGTACGCAATGCAGTTTCCTCGAAATCCACTGAAATCCAGAAGGCTGATTTACAGGTTTAGGTCAAATATTTGAGCTGAGTCCTAGTATTTCTTACTTGACAAGTTTATCAGCAGACAAAAAACTAGCAAGTTTATGAATGTAGTACAAAAATCAGTTCAAGATAATCTTTTGTTTTCTTCAGCTATACTTAAAAGAAGTCTTACTCTATTTTATGTTACTGTACTCTGTGTATGAGAAAGAAACAAGCCTGACACTGCGGAAAATTCCTGGGAAGCACAGAAGAAAGTAAATTACACAGTATCTGAGAACAGGAAAGGCATCCTGTTTTCTTTGAAGCCTGCAAACCTTGAGGAAACAAACAAACCGTGAGGCCGATGGATTTATTACAGGCCTGCAACCAGGTTGCGTGCGAAGGACTGAACACAGATTCTCACACTAAGTGTATAAGTACTGTCTTAACTCTGCAATAAACAGGTTCATTTTGCTCTCAGCTTATGAGTCTCGCATCCACTCGCCGACAAATGGCTCCAATTTACAGGGACTTCATTACTGCTGACACGATCCAGTCCAGTGGCGTACCCTGACCGAATTAAGCCTGCGTGTGTTAATTTGATCACCAAGGAGCTCCTTTCATCACTGGCTACAGAACAGGTTAGCCTTTGCGAACAGTCGGGCAGCATTTTTTTATAATGGGGCGAGGCGCAACCAAATCCCAAAATCTGCATAAAGACTGTTATGCATCACCAGGGAACAGGGTTATAAACTCCAACCCCAAAGCCTCATCCAATTATTTGTATGGGTCAAACAATTTTGTCCCTGGTACCCATCAGATGGTTCCTATGATCTTACTCACTGGCAAAAGGTCGGTGAATGTTTACAAACCCATCAACTTTCTCATCATGATATCCACCCTGATGATATTATTCCTTGGCGTGTGGTATACTCAGTTTTGCAACAATTTAAGGAAGCAGATCGCGTCCTTGCGGATGCTCCACCTGCTTCGTCGTCAGATTTTGTTGTTTTTATTAATGAAACATCACCCGAGGATAATGATCCGGAGAAAAAGAGTCTGTTTGATCCCGGTCCTATTGATTCTGGACAAGAACCGGATTTATATCCTCCTTTAGCCCCAGTACATGCTATGGCAACAGCTGCTCCTAGCGTGGAAGAAATACTACAAACAGCACGCAAAAAGGCTGCAGCAAACACTTCACATATTCCACCACTGTCTTATACCTTGTCCTAGTCCTCTAGCGACTATGATGAGGAAAAAACACCTATAGGACCTGATCCAGAAAGGTTTATACAGAAATG
>VZTA01016025.1:0-45806 GCA_013398855.1 Mohoua ochrocephala | reverse complement strand
AAGAACCAGGTTAATTTACATGTGGAGTTGTTTGAACGAGCATATTTTGAGTTATCGTGCTGCTGCCCACTCTAATAATTACTAGAATATTGATTTTTAAAGGTTGCTCTGATAGAGAGCTATTCGAAATTTTGTATTAATATTAAGAACGTGATCATTAAGAACGTGGCTGTGGTGGGAGCCATGGCCTGGATTAATACTGAGAAGTGTTTGCATAGTAAATATCAGAGCTGTGTGTGGGTTAGAGGCAGATGGAGAGCTGGGAGAAAGCAAAATTGATCTCTTCCTCAGAAAGGCAAGATCCAGGCCCTCTGATCTGCAGAGGGGTTGGCTTTATTTCACTTCTCAGAGGGATCTCTAACACACCAACGTGGCAAAAGCCAGCAGATATTTTTTAAAATAATGATTCATCTCAGACCAGTCTGATTTCTTTATGTAACAGAAGGCTTTATGGGGGAGTACAAGCTTTGTTATGTGTCTTTTGGTGCAGTTAACATAAGAGATTAAAAAATACTGAAGAAACATTGATTAGGAAATGACTCTGGATGAGTGGATGAGAATAAAGACTGATCGTACCCAAACATAAAAAACCCACTGCTGAGCAAGGCAGAGGTGACTGGGAAGAACAAATGCAGTGTGGAAAACACCTCGGCTCTGTCAGAGCCTCTGCGGTGCAGAAATTATTTGGTGTGGGCCACAGAAAAGCCAGACAGCTGCGTTAAAATGCAAGAAGGGGTCAGCACAGCGTCCTCACAACGTCAAAACCTCATTTGGAAGAAGCTGTACATGAGCACGGACGGATTTGTGACCAAACTCCTTGTTCTGCTCCACACACGGGGCTCAGGCTGTGCCCAGTTTCGAGCACTTCATCTCCAGACAGGTGAATCGATTAGGAAGGGCAGCGTGGAGAAGGAAGAGTATCAGACTCTGGAAATTATTTTCTATTTTACATTTGGTTTGTTTGTTTCCGGTCGAGGGAGGCACAGCAAGACTTCTCAAGTGTGTGAAACAGAGAGGGAAGAAGAGCGTAGAAATCCATTTAGATAGACAGGATGTGAAGGGTTTAGGTTGCAGACAGAAAGATTTGGATTAAACCTGGAGGAAAAGGGCAGAAAGACAAGGCAACCGATTGCTCAAGGTGCTTGTAAAGTCACCAGCAGAAGGTCAGACGGTGGTGGAGGGGCAGCAAGTGTCTGTCAGCACAGATGAAGTTCAACTGGTCCTTCCTTTGGGCGCGGGAAGGGAGCGGATGACCTCTGAGTGCCTCCCCTCCTTGAGCTCCATGACTGCATGGAAAATGTGTCTCAGACCTTCAAACAGAAGCCTCATGATGCTGATTAACATGACAGTGGTTGTTAGCATTAACTCGACTTAATCAGGCCTGCTGTCCCTTCCTGCAGGACGATGATGAAGCGAGAGGAGAGCGCCGGCAGCGCTGCCGTGCGCGGGGAGGAGAGGGATGAGCCTGTCAGCTGCAAACAGAGTGATTCCACAAGAAAATGAAGTTTTTAATGAAGGCTAGCCAGCAAACTGACGTCTAATTTTCAATTAAAAATCCTCCTGAACACAGCATAATGGACTTTTGGGTGATAAACAGGAATAGTGGAGTTTGAATGTTGTGTTTTATGGCTTGGATGGTGATTGAATCGGGCTGGAGCTGAGGGTGGCTGAGGGAGCACTTGGATCACGTGATGTGTCTTAATCACAAAATCACAGTGATTTGGGCTGGAAGGGACGTTAAAGATCATCTCATCCCATACCCTGCCGTGGGCAGGGACACCTTCCACTGTCCCAGGCTGCTCCAAGCCCCGTCCAACCTGGCCTTGGACACTGCCAGGGATCCAGGGGCAGCCACAGCTTCTCTGGGCACCCTGTGCCAGGGCCTGCCCACCCTCCCAGGGAACGATTCCTTCCCAATATCCCATCTAACCCCACCCTCTGGCAGCAGGGCACAGCAGCAGCTGCTTGAAACTGGCATCAAGGCACCACCGGGTTTGACCCCTTGCCTTAACATTTATTCACTTATTTATTTGTGAAGTCCTTTTGAATTCATTCCAGTTTTTAAAACAGAATTCCAACACCACGCTTGCTTTGCTGGGACTGTGCCTTTAAGGCCACGCAAAGCAAACGGGCTAAAGCAGATTTGAGGTTGTCTCTTGTCTAGATGATGATCTTGATTTTTCATACACTTTTTTTTGAAAGAGGAAGGATTTGCCAGGCACCATCCATGCCAGGAAGGAAAGGATGACTCTCTGTGCTGAGCCCATTGTCTGCGTTTCATTCTGATTGTTGCAGGCTTGACATAATAGATGAGAATTAGGAAATTTTAAAATACCAGAGCACTCCTGGCCTTTATTCAAACAGCAAATCCCCTCAAAGTAACACATCTGTCTATAGAGAGTCGTGATAGAACTCTTTCAGCCTCTCCAAACAATATATTTTTTTAAAAAAAACTTCTTTTAATTTGCTACTGTGAATAGTCACAAAAGGAATTCCTAACAATGTGTTTGTTCCCCCTTTTCATAGACAATATTAGGCAATTTTTAATGTCATGATTTCTTTTATTATTACGAAAATGATCTTGTAGTGAGTTCATCAAGTGACATTCTAAAAGCATGAGATTGATCCTCAAGAAAACATTGGGGTTTAATAAAGAATAAATGTTGTTAAATATTTGAATCAGCCCTTCAAATTCCATGATGGAAAACCAGTCCTCGTTTATTTCAAAAGTTTAAAATTAATGCTTATTATGATAATATAATATTCTACAATAACGTAATGAGCCCTTTGTCTCACATTGGGAAATATTTTTCTTAGAATTTCTGAAAAATATGGAATGTTTTCATTTTGCTTTTCAGTTTGCTCATGCTGCTTCACAAATACAGGCAAATTGTGTCTAGATATGAGATGGACTCAGTCTTCTCTCTCTCCTCGATTTGCCTTTTCCCACAAGACAGTGAACCCCCAAATATGCTAAAGGCAACATAAAACTGAGGCTCGGTTTTCCTCTCTTACCTCATTTTGTCAGCTTGACAATGATGTTTGTGTTCTCTGTAAAGCACTTTGAGTCTGATGTGGAAAAATGCTACAGGAGAAGCTCATTTTTTTTTCTCATTTAGCTTTTACAGTTATTCCAATGTAAGCATCATATTTATATGATAATTATTTTTTCCTCTGTGAGTGTAATCTGTTTCTGTCCATACACACCAAATATGAACGTGTTTTGTCAGAATTTTCCCTGTTTTACAAATTTCTTGTGCTTACCCTAAAAGCCAGCAACAAGGTTGCTCAAATTCTATTTCTCTGAGACGGGCAGTGAGTGTTACCTTTGCTCATTCTGCAGTTGCAGCTGCTGAGGAGAGCTGTGACACAGCACATTCCTCCTGCTTTGGGAAAAAATGAAATCATGTAATGGATCCACTCTGCCAAAGGAACAATATCCTCCACCAGCAAATTTATAAATTTTCCTTTTATACCTAGAGAGCCAGGTGGGATGCCTTCCCTTTTAAAAAAATAATTTGCCTGAAAAGAGGCAGCCCACGAGTCACACAATACCAGAATTTCATGGCAAAATGGTAAAAAATGTGTCCCTGAATCTCCTTAGCGTGAGACGTCGAGCCTTGCTTTAAAGTCCCTTCACACTGGTATAAAGGGACCTGAACACGGCTGAGAGCAGGGCTTTGATCTCTCTAAGCTCATCCTTCCCTAATAAGAAGTTGTTCCTTACATAATTCCAAAGAATTAAGAGTGAAGCAGAAGAGAGAAACCCACCTGTGTTTCATGAGAGCCAGAAAGCCAATATTTCGCCCAAAGAGCTGGAGTGAAACTGTTGCCTTTTCCCTGGTCTTGAAATGAGGAGCCAGACACGGTGAAAGGGAAAGGGGTTTTTCCCTCAGTGTTTATTTGGGATCCTTGGTGCCCCACACCGTCCCAGTGCAGCGCGCCCAAGTGCCCCCGGAATGCCCCCACCCCATAAATCGTGTGTACAACTCCCAGGCCTTGCCAATGAGCACATCTATCAAAGATTGCCCAGGGAGAGACTCGAATGGATCCCCCCATGCTGAGGAGTCTCCCCCCTGGCTGGGCCTGTCTCAGTTCCCAGGGTGTGTTCCAGAGAGGCCCTTGGTGTCTGGGGCTGTCTGACCCTCAGCCGCGGCTCCCAGGGTGTTTGGGCTCCTGGCTGAGCGGGACACGGGGTGTGAGACTGAGGGAGTTACAGGTGTGGGGGCTGAAAGCACTGAGGGGATAGAAAAGCTGTAGAAAGAGGTATAAAAGGAGTCTATAAAAGGGGTATATATAAAAAAAGGCATAAAATCATCGAGGCATCAAAAGGGCTTCGTGTCTTGCAAAAAAATGTTTCAATGAGGCAGCACAGGAGGAGCCTCCCTGAACCTACACAATCCAAAGAAGTCTTTAGGGAGGGATAAGATGGAAAAACATACTAGAAATGATGGAAGGAGAACACGGATGTCCTGACAATTCAGGCCAGAACGTTAAGGAGAGTCTTTGAAGGGGGATTCTTGTGGTGATTCAGGATTTAAAAGCCCAACGCTGCCCAAACTGCAAAAAAAAAAAGAAAAAGAAAAGAGATTAAGCAAAAAATGAAAAAGCCCCTGTTGCATGGTGGGGAGGGATGAGTGAAATGCCAGGTAATGAGTCCCCACTCTGCCACGGAGTTCATCAGAGAGCAGAGCAAAACTGCAAAATCTCATAATCAGAAATAAACAGCAGCGATGGTGTTTGTGCTGTAAAAATCACCAAGTCCCCAAAAGAACAACAGAAGAATCAGGCAAGTGATCCTGGTGGGAGAGTTATTGTTGCTGCCCGGGTGACAATAATTACATAAAATTAAATTAAAACAGGGAACAAATGTTGCTGCCCTTGGGATGAGGATAATTTTGCGGCACATCACAATGGGAGAGACAAGGAATTTACTTCAGAATTGATTAAAGGAAATGCACCAAGACCCCCAAATTCCCTTTCAGGACTCACTGGCATCACTGCCAGACACAAAACTCTTCTGACTTTGGTGTCGGTGTCCTTATGGAAGAAGGAAAAGTTCTTTGTCTTGTTTCTGGCAGTAATGGGATGTGTGGTTTTTGTGAAGTCGTGGCATCTTCCTCCCACATATTTCAGGTTTAGAGTAGAGAATCACTCACAGGCTGTCTCTTCCTCTACATTTGCAAAATACTCAGGAAAATAATAGGTTTTGTCATATCATCATCATAATAATCACTTACAGGCTATTCTCATAAGCTTAAATCCTAAATAAGCACTATAGGATTTGGCCTAATTACCTAATTTTCCCTCTGCTGTAGTCAGCAAAATCTTTTTCTCTTGACTCCGTGGAATGCACGGATTTCCCTGTGCAGATAGGATTTATCTGATCTTGGTTTTGTATTCAACTGGCAACCGAACTGATTTGTTTTCCACTAAAAATAGATTCTACTAAAAATAGATTCCGCTAAAAATCGATTCCACTAAAAATAGATTCTACTAAAATTAGATTCCACTAAAAATAGATTCCATTAAAATTAGACCAAGATTTGTCAAAAGTTGTCGATTCCATCCCCTAAAGTTTGTACCTGAGTTACTTTGACTTGGTGAAAAGCTGAAGAGAAGCCACACTTCACATACACAGTGATTTCACACTCGTGTGCACAGTTCCTTATTCTGTTAACATTACATCACCTCCATGAATGAGTGCAATGGAGTGATGGAGTTGTAGAAGCACTAATTTACACCCATTTTAATCCAATTTTATTCATCTTGGTGCATTTTCTGTCGTTGATACCTGAGTGGTGATAATTCATTAAAACTGTGCTGTGTCTTTCCTTCAGAGCCGCTCAAAGGGCTGCTCACCAGTGTCCCCCCAGTGCCTGTCCCAAAGCCATTCTGATTGGGTTTGGAAGCAGGTAATAAATTTGATTTCTTTCAACAACTTTGGGTTTAGTTCCGGAGACTTTGAACATAGATCAAAATAAGGTGGTTTTAAGTCAATGTATATCAAAGCACGCTCTGAAATGTTAATTCACTGCCTCTGTCACTGGGAACAATTCTGTCAGAAATTCCCTCAGATATCAAAAGAAAAAAAAAAATGTTCTTGAGAAGGCTTCTGGGTGAAACATAAATTTAATTCAAGTTCCTCTCCACATCAATATAGTGCTGTTCATTATAAAATTGAAATGAAAGTTTGGTACTGGAGTTGTACAGACTCTCAGTTATTGCTTTTAGAAAAACAGTGATGTTTAACTGCTGTGGGTTTCAACAAATGGATCCCTTACCATCTTATGGGATAAGGGGAAAAATCCATGAGGAGCATAGGGATGGATTGTTCAGTTAAGTTATCAAGGAAATTAATTTCTTAAGGAAAATACGTGTTGGAACCATAAAATCTGTTTCTTTTCAATGGCACTTGGTGTCTTGGCCACTCTGGGTTTGCGTTTGGTGTGTTGCAAGAGAAGGACGGTGACACAGTTAGGGAAAAAAAAAAAGGAGGAGGAAAAATCAAGTAAAATTTACAGTAATAATGTAGAAGGCTTTTTCCAAACTGTGTCCTAAGACTCAGAAATTGTCTTTTCAAAGAGCATTTAGGAAAGAGCATTTCCATGAATGATTTGTACTAATTCTTGCACACTCTGTTAATTGAGCAGAATAGTTCTGCAATTTGAGCTGGTTTTATTATTTTTGTCAGATTTTTAATCTTTTTTTTTTTTTGTGCAAGCCGTGTACAAGAGCCTCACGTGTGTTTTTAACTCATTGTGGATTTTTATTTCTTTAGTTATTTCTCTCTTATCAGGAATGAAGTTGGATTCTTGCACTTTTTCCTCCTTAAAATGCTTTGGTTTTTGTTGGATTACAGCCTCATGTGTGTCCACCCATAAAAACATTGGATTAACACGTGAAAAATATCATCTTGCAGAACAATTTCAAGATCTGCAGGAATACTTTCAGCTATGGGAGTGTAGCACCAAAACACCCATCCCCTTTATTCCAGGCATGTAGGTTTCTAGAGATGTTTGATTTTGGAGAGTTGTGCTGGGACAGGGGACAAGATCTTTGGAAATCCCATTGCTCTGGAGTCGTGGGCAGGGTAGATAACTCATCCTTGAGTTCACTATCAAGGATCCAGGATTTTTTATTCCCAATTCTGGGAAAAAATTGGTAGCTGGACTTGTGCACAGAGCTTGGCTTTATTGCAATTGTTTCTCCAGCTCTACAATGCAAAAAATAAATACCCACCATATGGGGACGCAGGGGAGGTTAATTCATTAATATTTATGGAGAACTTTCAGACATTTTTATGGAAGTGACTATAAAAATGCTTATACAGATGAGGCTATAAAAATGTGAAATTGTATCCTTGCTACTTATAAATTTTTTGGCAGTAATGGCACGCACCTTGTTTTCAGTGTTGGCTCTGTTCTTTTATGCAGAGCCTTCATTTAGAAGGGGCCCATTTGAATCTAGTTTTAGTCACCTAAAATTCAGCTGCGTAGTCTAAGGCAGTAATTGGTATTTCTACTAGAGCTAGAGGAGAGAATTCTGCAAATCTAAGAGGCCAACTTGATGCTTAATTTTTAGATTCTGGACATTTCTTGTGATGAATCTCATCTGTGTAGGAGAAATGTCCAGTAACCATCACACCCTCGTGGCTCTGGCACCCTTCTGGAGTTCAGCAGTTGCTGATGTTTCTGGACTGGAACTGCTCTGTCCAAGAGTTTGGCATCTCTCCCTTCAGGCATTCTCTTTATCTACTTTTAAGCCAGTGCTAATTCCCAGAAACACAGCTAAAAATGCCTGTATTGTGTCGATAATGGAAAGGTGTCTTATTTCTCATAATTCATGTATGGAATACAAAAACGTGTGCCTGTTTATCCCTTATATTTTTAACAACAGTTGTGCTTTTTGCCACCTAAGAATTACAGACTGGAACTTGCCTGTGCAGGAATGGACGGACACATTTTCTTCCATGAAACCTGAGGAAATTTCACTACGAGTCTGAGTGTGCTAAAAATAATAAACCTCTTAACTGTCCCACTCATCACCGAAATACTTCACAGGGCAGCCTTTTGCACGAGCATTAACTAAAAGCCTGGTTCTAAATCTCTGAATCAGGGGAGACAGACAGGGGAATTCTATCCATGGCTTAGATGACAAGCGTTTTCAATAGCTTGCACTTGGCAACACTGAAGAATTTGATAAATTGCATTTTCAGACAGTTCCAAGAGACTTTTGCTTCTGCTCATTCACAAAATAACTCATCTCTGTCACGGAATGAAAGATTAGCATTGAGTAGAATATAGCAGGTGAATATGAGTTATAATCATCCGAAAAAAAACCCAAACCTTTTTTTTCAATCTGGCATTTAAAAGTTGACTGGGATCTCTCTCATAATTGAGGTGCATTTTACCACAGCAGGATGAATCCTCTCAAATGTGAGGTAGGACTGGTTTAAACCTCAGAACCGTAAGGAATTCTGAGCCATCACAAACAATGATTTACTTCTTGGAGGATCCAGCTTTCCAGTAGGATAATGATCTAACTGTAATGAACCATGTCTGCTTGGTGTGAAAAAGAAGCAGCCACAGTTGCTGCCCAGCCCTCCTGTGTATCCCTCCTGACAGCACACTTGTTTTTCCCCAGATGCCTGGATTTTCTTGTAGGGAAATGGCAGAGCTTATCTCCAGCCTCAGCGCCGCGATGTGATAAACACGTTTTCCTTCGTGCACAGGAGACAGAAATGCAGTCCTGCTTTTAGCTTCTTCCAAAAGAAATCCAAGCTTTGGAGTAATCCTGTGTCCTTTAGAAGCCAATAAGCCTTTTCCATGAAAACAGCCTCCCCTCCATCCTTTCTGCTGCACCCTGTGCCTGTGCTAGGCGAGCACAACCTGCACGCTGGGTGAGCCGCGTTCCCAATGTGTTCATGAGCGATCACAACAGGGGTTTCCATATTTTCAAATTTTTTTGGGAGATATTGTGCACATAATTGAGGTGGTTCATTTGTAGTGACTGTAACCATAGAGAAAAGAACCAGAAAGGGAGTTTTATTTCTTCTGATATCCCCAAGACTCTGACACCGAATCTGATATTAGCGCTGAGTTCGGGTAACTCTTTTATGAATGCACTGTAATTGTAGCAATGAACAGGTTTTTTTTAGCTCTGTTTCTCACCTTTTTCAAGCAGTTTTTCTTCATAACGGGTTTATGAATATGTCTGCATTTTAGGAGCTTGAATTGATGGAAGCAGCAATTTAATATTGATTTCCAAACACAGAGGCTCAGTCAATCAAACAACTAATTCACCACTTTCCAATATTAACAGAGAAGCTGTTGTCAGTAGCAGCCAGCTCATAGAAATAACTCTGGTACAAAAGCAAATATCTGAGCCTGAGGTGAAGAGAGAACAGAACTCAACAAAAGCAGAACATTGACCTTACACCCATATTGGTGGAATTTGTAAATAAGGAGAGGCGGAAAGGTAAATAAAGAAGAGTTTGTATGCAAATATTCTCTTAGAAAAAGGAAGAATGAGATGTCTGGCAGGGCCTGAATTCCTGACAGGCTTAAGATGACTCCTTTGAGCTCAAGATTTGTGATTTAGGAAATCCTGGAAGGTGTGGGCTGTCTGAGAAATGAGTAACCTCCTCTAGAAGGAGCACACCAAGTGACATCTCCCCACCCTCCCACTTCGGTTTTCCCACCCAAAAATCTCAGTGAGGGCAACCAGACTGTACCTGGTGAAAGGCCAGAGTCCCAGAAGTGTGGAAAATCAGTCCCTAGAAATGGTATTTGGTGGTGGTGCTCAAGGAGACTCTTTGAGGCAGAACAATCTACCCTCGATAATGTGGAGGATGAGTCTCATATCAAATTAAGCAAAAAAGGATTGACAGATACCACAAAGACCTGGGGGCTGACAGAGACGTTTTGGAGCTTTCTGGCTCCTTCCTACAGCCTGGTGTCACACTGGGGCTGTAAGTATAATCAATGACAACCTGGAGATATTCACATTTTGAAGAACCCTGGGCAGCTGAGGGGGAGAGAGCAATTTCTGAAGAGGAAACAGAAAGAAAAGCAGAAAATCCCTATATATCATCCAAATGAGGCCTTCAGTTTCCTTTCTTATTTTAATATAAGGTAAATTTTTCATCCAGAAACTTTAATTTTTTTGGGAAAGGAAAACATGTGCTTTCTTTCTGTCACGAAGTTTTGAACTTTAATTAACTTTCCCTACAGGGCTGAGGCCTTAGATACCAGAGAGAAAGCCTTTAATGGGTGTACAACGGCCAGTGGCACACCTGCCATCTGATGGAATCTTTCCATCTGTGCCCCAAAGGATTTATTTTCCTATGAATAAATATTATTTGGTTACTGTATGAAAAATGGGAGCAAAGTTGAAAACTATAACTCACTGTTGTTCACTTAAGGAAAGTCCTGCAGATAATGTATTTCTGGATTATTCCAAAAGTTCATTTAGTTGTCCAAAATCTGATGCTGTTTTCTATTAGAAAACACAATATAATAATAAATTATATTATTTATAATGTAAATAATTTAGACCTCTGTGTGGAGGGGTTAATTTAGTTTTATTCTCATGCAGAGGTTCTAGACCTCCAGGATGAAAATAATAAATAAATAGGAGCGGGTCCAACACTAGAAATTGTATTGAAGTCAGGAGAAAATATAAATTAACCAATTCCAAGAGGAGGATCAGTGTGTTGGCTGAATCCTCAAAAACTGGTGAGACAATGCATAGAGAAAATTACTTTCCCTGAACTGAATTCAAGGTAAAAGAACAATTTAAGAGACTGAAATACCGTACAGATATTGAGCCAAAGCATGCTTCAAGTGTTGACCTTCTCTTAAATTCTGAGGATATTTTCCTCAGTCTTCTGGGAAGGTGGATTTTCTAGAGCATGAAATGCGAATCAAGATTTGATCTGAATCCAGACTTTCTTCAAATTAAAAGATGTATTTTCTGTTAGGTAAAAATCAGGACAAATAGCAAAGGGCCGCTAAGCAATGTGTGATGAGATTATCAGGAATCCCACATTCCTGTTTTTTCCTCCCTTTACTGGAGTAGCAAAATTCACGTTAGGCCAGGCCTGTCTGTGTCCTGTCTTGATTTGGGGTAATTTTGTCATGAATTTGATCGAATTAATGACTTTTGGTGATCACGCTCATAAATCTGGGGTCAGTCTGCAAAGGGATGGGCCAAAACAACCAACTTTGGAGTGCTGTCACTCTGCATTTCCAGAACAGATATTTCAGACATGTAACAGAGATTTTATTCTGGATATTTGATTCAAAGTGTTGAGAATAACCCATCTTGTGAGGTTTGTGTCTGATAGCATTGATTTAACACTCTGGCGAACATTTAATACCACGGCGTTATTAAATATTTCTAATGGATTGATCCCTGCAGCTGATGGGCCAAGAATTATTTAGTGTTCAATAGAAAATTATTGAAAGTGAATACGTTTGAGACGATCGAGTCTGATCATCTAATTGCAATTTTATCATCGATCGTGATTGATCAATCCGTGAGCTGAAAACACGGCCATATTTTACTCAAATTTATTATCCCCGTAGATTTTTTTTCCCCCCCTACATGCCACAAATGATGCTGCTTCATTTTCTGCAAAATTAAAACCTGTATTGCTGAGAAATAATGAGCACATTAGTTATGTACTGACAAAAGCCCAGTCCTCTGTGGTGCCACGAGTGGAGTCTCTCTCTCATTACTGATTGCAGCCATTCACACGTCTTAATGCAGGCACCAACAAAGGCTGCCAAGAGCACTTGAATTAGCCTTTTATATTGAGAAATACAGCAAAAGAGACTCTTGCATATGAAAATGTTCGCCAGGTGGCACAGCAGCTTTGCTTATATTAACAGGAAACTTTGGGAGCAGTTTGTGGCTGATTGAACTTCTGTGGTCCTCAGGAATCGAGGCCCGAGCAAGGCTTGGTTACGCTTTGAAATCTGATTTCAGAGCTTGTGTGAACTTCCAGCACTCCAGAGGCTTTTTATTTATTTATTTATTTCCTGGTTTCTTTCTCTGTTGGATTATGCTGAACAGTGATGCATTTTTTGACATTTTCTAACCTGCAAGTTCAGGACTGTCTGTGCTCTGAGGTGAGCAGTGAGCTGGAAATTTAGGTATTCTCGGAATATTGAGTCATCTTCTCCTTGGTTTCTTTACATTCAGTAATTGCCCCTGTTCCTTTCACATATATATCTCTATATCTATGTACAAACCCACCCTTCTCTACATGAATGGATAGACAAGCCAGTGGAATTGCACTTAAAACACCTAAACTAAATTTCTGACTAATTTTTGGAGGGGAAAAGGCCATCATCATAGTGACATTGTGGCGCCATTGCCAGAGATATTTAGCAGCTTTTAGCAACTCTTGGAACCACCTGTCCCATTTCGGTGGCAGACTTTTAGATGAAAAGAATATTAATTATTGTGGCAATTCAAAGGAAAGCTGACAGGCTGCAACTGGGGCTTGGCTTTGCTTCTCAGAGAAAATCCAAAGGAAGAACCTGCAACTCTTGTGACACAATAACTTCTTGTGGCAGCCCTCCTATATGCAGGTGTTTACATTATGCAAAATATACACAAGCCCAAGTATCTTCCTGCAGAGACTTCAGCAGGGAAATTAGAGGGGAAGTTAAAAGATTTCTCAGTGAAGTGCTGCTTCGGAATCCTTTACGTGTGGAAAGGCCGGGGATAAAGATTTGAGAAGTCGTGGAGTCGTTGTGAGTCTGTAAAGAATCCCATCACCTAATACAGAGTGTTAGATGGCACTGCTGAGCCAGGTGAGGGATCATTTATTACTAATCCCTTTTCTCTGGAGCATTTGGGGATGACTCTTCTCCCATCCTGCCGTGTAAACACCGCACAGCGCAGTGCCTATATAATGTATGTTCACACATATGTGTGAGTTTTTAGGTGTCTGGATGTATTTTTAAAAAGAAGTAACTGGCATTCACACAGTGGCACTGATTCATCCCAGATTTTACTGAGTTCAGTCCAAACTGGACCAGTAAATATCAAAAAGTGCGTGCCCAGAACAGCTGAAACGTTTCGATCCAACGCATTTTTGAAGGATGATTGGAATTTCAGAGCAATTTCTGTGTGTCCTGAGCCCACAGCCTCAGGTGAAATGTTGATTAATGTTATACTGCTCCATTTTCTCAAGGACAGCCTTGTAAAAGTGACTGTAAGGGCTGATTATAAATATCCCGATTACAGATGGCTGGAATCAGCCTGTTCCCATCTGACTGGAATCATTTAGTTTGGTTTCATATTCATCAGTGCTTCATATGTAAAGTTCAATGTTCTAATCTCTGGAAATGCAGTGTCTGGAAAGTTTAATTACAAGTTTTTACCTGCAAATGAACATCTGGAGCTTTTTGGAGTTGTATCAACTTCTCTGTTCGAGTTTCTCTCCTCTTTGTCGCTCCTGTGACTTCAATGTTAATTTCGCCTCGGAGAAAGCCTCATATCTTATGATTATCTGGTTTTGATTAAGTTTATTGTATTGCTGAGCAAGTTCCTCCTTTTCCATCTGCGGTGGAGGATCTGTAGCAGGTAATGCTGCAGCGTGACCCACTTCCAATCTCAGCTACAGGAGCAGGAGGAAAGGATCCCAAATGTCAGCAGCAAGGGTAACACTTATTGGGGTGGGTTTCAAAATGAGCTTTTTCCTAGCACAGGAACTCTGCTCCGTTAAGAACTCTCAGGAAGTGCAAATATACAAACTTCCTTCTGCACCACGGTGGTTTTTTCTTCTGGAGGTCTCTGTGTTTCGTTCCTACTGTCTAACAAGTATTTAAGGACTCACCTAAACTTGTGTGTAAATAACAGCAACAAAAATGAATATATGTTGAGAAAATTAAACTGCAAACAGGAGTCCTACACTTTCAGCTAAGAATATCCTTTTCTCCGTCCATTTCAAGCAAACCACCTTTCCCTCAACCAGTTGCACTGTTAAAATAGTCATTCTCCAACCTCTCTTGGACTTAAACATGTGTGAGTTAAGACATGTGTCAAAGTTTATCTTACAGAGTGTAAAAATGAATAAAGCATAGAATAGGATCGAATAGAATAAGACAATAGGAATGAAAATGGAATGGAATGGAATAGAATAGGAATGAGAATGGAATGGAATACAGTAGAATGGAATGGAATGGAATGGAATGGAATGGAATGGAATGGAATGGAATAGAATAGAATAGAATAGAATAGAATAGAATAGAATAGAATGGAATAGAATAGAATGGAATGGAAATACTCATTGCCTCTCTCCTGGAGCAGCAATAACAGCAATGAGAGTTGAAATCCTCTCTTCCCCCCCAATTATATTCTCAAATATAATGTGGGATGGTGGAAATAGTTCAGATGGCTCAAGTGTGCTGAGCTGGCTTTTTGAAGTGATGAATTGCTCCCAGCTACAGCCACTGAGCACAGGCACAGAGCCAGCAGCTGTTTGAAATGGCAGTTCTGGAGAGCACACAGAGGATGAGGGAAAGGAGGAAACCTTTCCAAGGGAAAAATTGTTCAGCACCTGTTTGCTGCAGTGTGTTTTGTACATCTGCCCGGAATGCCAAGGACTGGCCATTCCAATGAAATAAGATGCTGAGCAAATGAACCATTCATCTCATCACTTGTGTTAGCTCATACATTTCTGTGTTCCCTTTCAGGCAGGAAAAAAAATGTGCTGGCTGGGATAATTGTGTAATTAAGTAAAATTGTTTTCCGTAGATCTAAAAGGAAAACACGCTTGGCTTCCCACCTGTTCCTTCTGAGGAACTCAGCCTGTCTTATTAAACCCCTTCTTGTTTAAATACAAATATGATGAAGTGCAAGATGCTGAGTGGTTTTGCTCTGGAACAATGAATATCCTTTATCCTAACCTGTGTCGAGAAGAAAGGAATTTTAAGGTTCCATTCAGGATTCCAAAAGCATTCAAGTACACAGACAGCTTCTGTTACTCGACACTGTTCCATGTCAGTGTTTTATTGTCTTTATTTGGTCTTGGCTTTGTTTTGGTTTATTCATGGTGGATTGGTCTTAATTTCTCCAAAAGAAAAAAACCCCAAAGATCCCAGTTAATTTATTGAGTTGGCATTATCTTACTGGAAATTAGAGACTGAGCACTCAATAGCTCTAAGGTGAGACTGACATTGATTTCTCCATCAGGCACCACACCCAGATTGCATCAGTGCCTTCAGAGCAGTGGTAAAAGTCAATTAAGTGACTGGTTGCTAATTATCTCAGCTGACTGGTAATAATTCTCTACATTTATGATTTTTATTCTATAAACCCGATCTATAAATACAGCTTACAGCAATATATTATTGTCATGGCTTAGGATCCATTCCCATGTTTAGCTTTCAGATTCCAATCATCCCGTTTGTGGTTTCTGTAATGCCTTTATATTAATACCAGAGCTGTGGTGTTTAAGTTAATCCTTCCTTTTCTTTGAAAAGAAAACAAAGGGATGAAGCAGAAAGAATAGAGTGGCACAAGTAATTTTTTTTTTAATATAAAACTGATACCTCTTACTCTCAAAGTCATCCCATCTGTTGTGATAATGAATGTAATGGGAAAGAGTTTTAATTATGACTGGCATAACCATCAGCCACAGACTTGCTGTCAGAGCTGACTAAAATGAGTATATAAAAAATCTGCTACCCCACATAAACAGGCATGTTTAGGTATTACAGCTTGTTAATTACCTCTTTATTAAATCTCATCCTTCTTTATCATTGTAAAAATATTTCAAAGAATGATACTGTCATTATAGCAGTGCCAGCTCTGATGGTGCTGTGAGAGGAATTAAAGTGTCTGGAAGAATGCTTTATATTTACATGTATTTTATACTTACCCATGTGAAGAAAATCTATTATCTTCTTATAAATTGCATTTATCAGCTTATCTTCGTATTCTATTACGAAGTTATACACACATATCTTTATCACACACAGATTTTCTCACACAGCCATTGTGTCTCGTGCTCTAATCAGACGAATCAATTGATCTCCAGCCAAATATGACACCAAATACTGTTAAAAAGCATTGAATATACCAAAGAAAAAAGTTCAGAGAGAAGAAGAAGAAAATGGTTGAAACTGACTTCGTTCTGAGCTGTTTTTCACGGAACCACTTTAATTACAACGTGCTGTTCCTGCGTGTCATTGCAGATTTTTATGTACACACAAATGCATAAAAGATAGAGCACAATATATGCATAATGATCCCAGGGAAAGAACTATATCACGTGTTAATTGGACAGAGGGCCATATTTATAAAACTCGATTTCTTCTCTCGTGAAAATCTCTACTCCATTTAATAAAGCAGCAAATCTCTGCTCCTCTGAACGAGCCTAAACAAATCTGTTATACATTAGAGTGTACAGACACTCAACTGGATATTTTTTTCACTTATTTTTCTTTCAAAGCAGACCTGGCAGAACCCTCAAACCCCGGACATCTCACTGGGAGCAGGACAAAGAACATTTGAAAAATAATTTCATGCACTTGCAGAAGAGGCGATCCCTTAAAAGGTGAGTTGAAATAAGTCCCAGTGGAAGTCACAGTGCAATGGCCAGTCAGGCTTTACCTTTCTTTTTGATCTCTGTTTCCTTCTTTCTCTTCAGTTACGCCCAGAATCAACAAAAAAACTTCTGTTCAGAGCCTCATCCAGTTCACACCGAGCGAGAATATCTCTCTCTTGTTAAGGCTGCACCAGTCAAATCAGAAATGCAAATATTCCAGGTGCTTAAAATGTATGAAGAGATCACAGAGAATTTGTAATGAAGCTATTGTGAGTTTGTCCTGTGAACCTTAAACTGCAGCAGGAATTTATAATTACGATGTCTACCTTTTCAAACGAGGAGCTGAGAATGTTCTGCATTTTTAACTTGCTTCATCCCAAAGTGGACAAGAGGAAAATGCTTTTGAAAAGGCTTTTTTTTCTAGGAGAAATTCATTTGGCCAAGTGACACTTAAAAGTGGAGGAGTACTCTGATATATACGGTACATTTTCGAGATACCATCTTGAAAAGAAAACACAGATAATTAAATGATCACAAACTGTAGTGCAATTAGAAGACTTTGATGAAAGATGTGATTTAAGTAATACAAGTTTTAATGGCAAAAAGAGCAGTTCTCCACTCAAATGCATATTAATCATCACAGTATGTGTGCTTTGTTGGCTGCTGATAAACTGATTATTTCTTTCTTTCTTCGGTTCACTCTGAATAAATATCTGTTCCCAAATGCCAGCCACAGCGTTGAGTGGAATGAGTACTTCTAGAGCCTGACAGGACAGCCTCCTGTGCTCAGCAAAGAGTGCAGAATCAGTTCTACATCAGCAGCACCTTTGCCTTAAAAACAGTGGCAAAGAGTTGAATAATGTTTGGGACCAGCAGACAAAGTTGAGAAGTTTCGTATCCGAGTGCAGACTTTAAAACTTCCTCCTTTCCCCCAGTATCCAATGTTTATTTATTAATTTACCCATGAAATGTGCAAAGTGAAGAGGGATTTTTGTTGTTTCTGGCAGCAGCAGCAGAGCAGGTTATCTCTGTGAGAAGGAACATCCTCACTCAGAGAATGGGCTCAGGGGCTGGGGTGGGGTTGGGTATGGGACCTCCCAAGGGCCCTTTGCAGAAAAGCTCGTCTGAAACCACCAGGCTGGACCAGGAGCAGCACAGCCCTGACCTGCAGAGCTTTTCCTCCCAAATCCTGAGGGTTTGGCTGCCGTGTTCTGCATTAGGCACGGCGGTGAGGTTCCGTTCTGTCCAACATCACCGTGTGTCTGGGAGGTGAATTTCAAAGTCATCCACGGACAATTCCCTAAAAGTGACATTTTCCCCCCCTCTGCACAGTTTTACACATTTTCTGAAATTGGATTTCCCTTCTCATTTTCTTAGTAGCTGTTCAAAGGCCTGGTTTGAATTAACACCTCAGTCACTAGGATGTGTTTGAAAGTAAATGTTCCATAAAAATGTGGGAAGCAAAAATTATTAACCTCCCATAACAAGTGAATTGTCCTGGATCTGGGGGTTATATTGTAGCCATTAGATTATACGAGAGAACAGTCTTAGCTGTGGGGAAAAGGCACAGACATCTGCAGCCTCATACAAGTAACAGAATTAAACACAATGGGAACATAGAGAAACTGGTGAAAATTATGCTGTTGGATGGCTCAGTGAAACCAAATGTTGCATAACACGTTTTTTGTTTTCGCAGTGCTTCAGCGTTCAAATTAATTAAAGAATCTTCCAGAACGAGGTGCAATGTTACTTTGGAAATGCATTGCTTTAGCAAGCTGAAATGGCCAGCTCAGCATCCTTCTGTAAAATCAGTCTGTAACTTGTACCAATTAGAGTCGCTGCGCTGTAAATGAATTTTTTTTAAAGTTCCTTCTTTCTGAAAGCCTTTTTTAAATCATAGACCCATTAATGCTTTTGCAGGCAGTTCTAGCAGCACGCCACTGAAGCACATTTCGGTTGGTTATCAGAGGTTAATAGGAAAGCGATGATGAAATTTCACACCCATTTTCTTTTTCAATTCACAGCGAAGAGGAGCTCTCCTGTTTTAGTCCAGCCAAAGGGATTAAAGCCACCACACAGCATCGTGTCTGTCACTGACACAAACCTCCACTTCATGAGAGATAGAGCTTGGATGCTGAGCTTAAAGGTGGGATGATTTCTAAGAATTAGAAATGATATCTATGTACACAATGTAGATGGAGCTGTAGTTAAGAAAATAAAAAGAGAACCCCTCGAGTTGAAGCAGCCATTTGGAACCTCTTAAGGACAGGCAGTAAAGCCAAAAGAAGAGGAACGTGTCCCTTCAATTTAACCTGACCTGTGATCAGCACTGGGTCATCTCCCCTCATTTTGCACCAATGAGAAAATAAATTTGTAGCCTTCACCATTTTCTTTGCTAATTTAGACCCTTCCATTTGCTGAAATAAGAACGTTTCGCATCAGCTGAGCACCAGCTGTCAGGGTCTCGTGTTGTCCTTACCCCATTTGAGGCAGAGCATGTGTAGGGGAAAATGTGATGAAAGCAGCGCTGCAGTTTGAGGTCTGGATCCACAGATGGCTGCTTACCTCAGGTAATTGTAATATCTCAGTGAAGAGAGGCTTGTCCCATAAAAAACCAGGAGGAAAAGGGATCTTCAGAAGCGTTCCAGCGCGATTCATTCGAGCGCTCTGAAGTGACTACCCACAAATGTTGTGCAAGGAAGCAGAAGAGGAAGGGCCACTTGGTCTGAAATATGCCCAGAGGAATCTGTGTGAGCATGAAAGATGTGCTCTGCCTTGGAAGTGAGGGAATTTATGACTTCTTAAATGCTGCTTTCTTCTTCTTCTTTTTTTTTTAATGATGTGGGTAAAGTGTTTTACAGCACATTCTCGGTCGTTACTCTGGGGGGTTTTTTTTGCATTTAGGACATTGAGGAGAGATTAGAAACTCTCAGAGGTGGCGTGGTGGCCACCACTGAGCCTGGAGCTTCTTTTGGTCTTCAAACTACCATGGTATTACCAAAGCTGAGCTGGCTGACCAAAGGATGAATTTTAGAGAACATTGTTGGGTTTTCATTCACAGAAAGGAGCTTTCACTTGGCGTTTAGGATGCTTTTAATAAATTTCTCCCTAGGAACAGTGTGTGCTCCATGCAGGACCCCTTTCATGGAGCTCTCTGCCTGCAGGAGCAGGGACTCTGCTCAGCCGGGCACAGTGAGCTCCATGCTCACACTGTTGGAAAGGTGACATTAACTCACTGTCCAGGCTCTTCTTGCCAAGATTTTTGTAAAGGTTAAGCTGAGAATTGCCACACTTGAGTGGCAGAGGCCTCATGGAAAATTTATATCCCTAGGCATTTAAAAATTGGATATTACATCTAAACTGGTCATCATGAGCTCCCTTCGTTGGCTGACAGAGAGGTTCATCAACGTGAAATTTATGTTTAGTTTCCTCTACTGACTGTGTAGGCACCTAAGCAGAATCAGACCGTCAGCCTGTTCAGCCCCTACTTTGTAAAACTTTGAGGTTTTTTTTGTTTTAATCTGAATTTTAATGTTGTTTTTATTTATTATTTAAATAATTCTTTGCTAAAACACCATCCTCGTCCGTTTATGATCATTTCAGTAGAATTATGGTGTTATACAATCCCCTATTTCTTTTTTACTGCTCCGGACCTGCTACCTGAAAGACATTGACTAATTTTTCATCTGCTGGAAGCTCATTAGCACGACAAAATACAAGAACAAGAAAACCTGCCATAGTGTCACAGAGGAATTCAGCTTTTGATTGTTTCTGAGTAGTTTCAAACAATTCTCTATTTCCAGGATGAGAGAAGTAGGAGCTGGCTCCTCAGCACTTCTCACAGACCTTTTGTTTGTCACCCTTCCCTGTCTCCACTCGATGATTTGAAGCCCAGATCTGGTGTAAAGTTTTGGAATACTTTACATTAATGCTAGTGCTTGCAATAGCGCGTCAAGTAAATCTTAGCCCAAGCAAAGGTCTTCGTTTCGCTCTTTTGAGAAAAGGAATCACAAAGAACAGACCTCTCAGTCTTCCTGACTGAAGGAATTACTTGAATCTTTTTTGCCTCTCAATGCCTCTCACTATTAGTGTGCTATTCAGGCGTGATGTTAAAACGGGAGAGCAACATACTTCTGGTCCCTTCTCAACCCAACAGCTGATCCCTCTTGCTTCATCTCCTTTTAGTGAATATTTATTTCAGTGCTTTCTTAATAAAATTAGTTGTGCTTGTTCTGAGGGTGCCCGAGCTCTGTCACACCTTGTGTTTATGCAGTGAAACGAGCCCCTCTTTCTGTGTCACTGCTGCCACTGCTGTCCTGGCTGCCCCAAACATGGAAATATGAAGAGTTCGGGACTTTGGAAACTTTGTACCCTGCTCAGCTCAGGACTCAGAGCCAGCACAGGGCTCACTTCTTCTGAATTGTAATTTCATTCAATCACCACCTATGGAGTTTGTGAGTTTCCTGAAAACCACCCCAGACTCCCCAGCACTGATGTGTAATGCTCCACAAGGCTGTGGAATAATCTTTCTCAAAGCTGATGTGCCAGGCTGAATGAGCCAACCTGTATCAAGGCAAGCAGGACTTTGTGAATCACTCACTCGTAATCTCCGTTGTGCACAAACCAGCCCAGCCACCAGCCTTAACAGGATTCCATTTCTATCAAAAAAGTTCAGCTCTCCTACGTTGCTCGGGCACCATTTCAGAGACCATCCCTAGCACAGAGCGAGTTACATAAACTTCAGGGAATATTTGCTGTCGTTTGTATTCCACAGCCACCACTCTCAGAGCTGCAGTTGTTAGTTTTAACAGGTACTGTTTCTAAAATTGTTCATCGAAAGCCTTGACTAAGCCCCCTTCATGCAACACTTCTGAAAAGAAAACTCAACCCATGGAATCCATAAGGGCACCACGGAGTTGTTGTTTTTTTCTAATGAACCAGAATTACAAGTCTTCAGGGGCAGAGAATGAACACGAAACGTCTTGAAAGCAGAGGCAGCGTGGGTGAAATTGAAAATAATTTATTTATGTGAGAATATGCACCATGTTGGGCTGGGGTTGTTGTAATCCCAGAGTTGCAGCACAAATAGATGAGGAAAAATAAAAGTGTATGGCCGTGCTGTACTGCATGTTACATGTGAAAAAGTCTAAAAATTCCATTTTTTTATTCTTCTTGGTAGCCAACATCTTACCCCTGTTTTGTCCATTTGCTCACCAATCAGGGTCTCGTGTAATTTATCTTCATTTACTTAAATTGGCCCAACAACAGGACATTGCTCATCCCTATCTCTTTGGCAATCTCTGACAATGCTCATTATTGTCTGCCTTTCATCGTGTCACCACTTGGAGCTGACATTGTTTATCTTTGCTCACCCTGCCTTTATCTGGTGATTGTTGGGTAAAATCATTACTCTTGGGTCACTCCCGCCCTCTTGGCCATCACCAGCTGACAGAGTTCACTTCTGCCGGGTCAGCTGGCATCAGTCAGTGCTTAAAGGAGCAGGAAAATCTTCCTTGGATGTTCCAGAAATTTAAATTGGAAGGCCAGACTTACAAAAGGGCTCATTGTTCTACCCCAAAGAGAAAAGCCGAGCCCTAGCTAAGGTTTGAGCTTTCAAAGAGCTCATGAATTTGTTAATTGAGGGCTGTGAAAAAACCAAATCAAACCCAAAAAACCCCCTGTACCTTATATGAAACAAACATAGAGTTGTGTTTTCTTCTCTCTGGACTTGCAGTGTTTTGTGTACTTTTCATGATGTGACTGCATCTATTGGTGGGATCTTATTTCAAACTAATTAAGGAAAGTCAAGTTTGTTCCTCAAGGATCTACAGTCTAGAAGGTCTAGCATATGATTTTATTTACTTTTAAATAAGATTTTCAGGAATTTAACATTAATTTTTTCCCTGTTGTTTTAAGTTCTTTCGGCAACTGCTTTAGTTTTCCCACCTTAAAGACTGAATGTTGTCAATACCTTGGAAAAAACCTTGATTTTGGAGTGTTCACGCAGGATTTTGTGCCTTCAGACTCTGAAATGACTTTGTATTAGTTGCAGTGATGAGTGTTCTCAGATGAGAAAGACCTGGAGGTTGATACATTTGAGAAATGTCCTTGTTTTGTTATATAAGTAAAAATTATATATAGCTGATCATATGGAGCTTAAAGAAATTGCATATGCAAGTGGAAAACACCTGCTGCCAGTCTTCTCTTGAAAAGATTCCGAGCCCAAACCCAAGCCAGAGCCCTGACATATTTAACTACAACCAAAAAAGTGCTGAATGTGGGTAAATCCACGGTTTGGGGGTTGAGCCGTGTCTTGGCAAGGCGACAATGACACCCGTCGTTAAAAACCCGCGGGGCTCCTTCGCCATTTAAATATGGAAAACTGAAAGTTCCTGGTTGGCATCCAGTTCTCCCTCTCAGAATTGTCAGGGAAGTGCTAAATGTAAGCGGCTCCAAAATCTTGGAGCTGCAAATTGTGCCTCGCCTGTGTAGAACAAAGCCTGGCTGACCTCCATCGCTTTGGGGTTGTTCTGAAGATGAAGCTGATGACAAGCCACAAAGCCTGATCTGAGCTCTGTTAACAGCTTGGTGTATCTTGAAACCATGACAAAACAGTGTCAGCGACTTCATCTCGGCTACGTTGGGACGTAAAATAACTTTTCTTACGCTCGATGTGGAATAAAACAGAGCACAGAGTCAGCCATTGCCGAGGAGCTTGTGAGTGTTACCCTTGTGAAAGGTGACAGGCGACAATTTGGGAGTTATTATTATTTGCTTGAGCATTATTTAACACAAAATAATGCAAGTGTCAAGACTTGAGCTGTCTGTACAATTTTTGGGATGATTTTTTTTTTCCCTGTAGCATCTCAGAAATATAGGTCAAAATTTCATCTCCAGAAACTGAAAGGACTTTTTGGGGAGATTTATGTGCACTTTATGCTTCCTACAGACTTCGTATTCTTTACATTCTAAATATAGCTGAGCAGACTTGGAAGAAGGGGAAATAACGACTAGACTTGATTGTGTTTCAAATGTCAGATGCCATTTCTTATCTGCAGTCAGATACTGTTCATGCTGTTGATTGGTTCTGTAACCAGCTCTGAACAGTTGGTAGACAATTTAGAGTGTTTGAGATACCAAAACCATTTATTTTCTTAAGAGAGAAAAAAAAAAAGGTATAAAGATCTGCATCTACAAATGCATATACAGATACGTAACCATCCTCTAGTTTAATTCAAGAGAACAGGTTTCTGTTGAAAGTCAGTAAATATTCCATAATGTAAATTCTTTGATTTAAATCGTTTGTGTTTGAACAGTGATTTTAGAGACTGAATCCAAATTCATGCGAGTGGTGAAAAATGAATCAATTTGCTTCATACATACACATTTTAAGGTGGGCATCATATCTCTTGAGCCATTCTGTCATTTTTAGCAGAACTGAAGACCCTGACTGCTTTGCTGAATGATGCAGACACGGCTCCTGCACCTGCTGGTGCAACATTACCTAAATCATTATTTTAATGATTATTATCTCAAGTAACTGGAGATACCACTTTAATTGCTGTATTTATACGTAGGAATACTTTCATGTTCTGCAAACGGCAAGTGCATAGAATGTAAAAGAAAAAAAAATATTTAAATGTCAGGAAATGATCAATAAGTTGAACAGAATTTCGTGGAGTCTCTTTGGAGAACATTAATCAGTAAGTTGGTCTTTGTGACAGATGCAGTCATATGAGATAAAAAAACCCAAAAAGGTTGTCTTGGTTGATATTTCATGTCCTTTACACTACAAAGTGCACTAAAGGTTACTGAATAGCAAATACCTCACTGCCCACAAAGTACAGTGTCAGGGGCTCTGGGCTCATCCCACAGGAATCTTTGTTCTTTTATAATCTCATTCAGTCCCCACCTCGTTTTAAAAACTTCTCTCCAGCACAGATTAAGTTCATAGCTGTAAATGGCTGTAGATAACCTGAAGTGCAGGACGAGGGTGTCAGGGTATCCTGATCCTGAAGATCTTTACGGGTGAGAATGTTTGGAGGAGAGGCTCCCTTTGGGATTTGGGCTGGCTGTGCCTTTGTTAGTGCTGCGTGTGCCTGGCCAGCAGCATGGCCGAGGCCATCTGTTCTTTAAAAGACCATATTCTGCTCACCATTTTCTGTTGAAAGTCTGGATCACCTGACCCCTGTCACTGTGTCCCCTTGTGCCACCTCAGCCCCCTCACAGAGTGGCAAAGCTCAGGACAGTTGGTGGGACTTGGTGGTCACCACGGAATGAGGTGCAGCTCCTTACAAGAGTGTGTTTCCCTCTCAGCCTTAATACTTGGGATCATTTCCACGCCTCCCATTGCACCCCCAGCAATATTTTGTATTGTTTTCTCCTCCTTTTTAATCCGTGACCTCCTCAGAGAGCTCACTACAGCTCAACACTCTTGTCCCTGGATTCCCTCAGCTCTGATGTGTCGTGGAAGGGAGGTGCACAAGTGGTGGGCAGCACAAGTCGTGATGTTCCCAGTCTCTCAAGGCAGGAGGAAACAGAACTTCACTCAGCAGAACAGCCAAAGTAGGTCAGCGTGCTGGTTTTGCTTTTGTGTCACATCAGCTCTTTCCCTCCCTGGTACACTTCACGTTTCCTTGAACAAACATCCTTCAAGTGTGAACCATAACAACTGTTGGGAACAATTCTTTTCTCCACTTAGATGAAGTTCACTTCAGTTTTGTCAGAGTGGAAGTTGCTGACATCCTCATAAGACCATTTCTTTTTTAATTTACTGATTTGGGGGGTGCTGAGCTCCCCAAACAGGCCCTGAATTCTCATTTTCAGTGATGGCTTCTGCTGACAATCCCATGGTCCTGCCTGTGAAGGGCAGTGTAAAAAGGGATAACACAAACCATTATTTCTGTACCTTGGAGACTCTGAAACCGGGGTTTATTCCTTCCACAAGCAATGAAGGCCCGTTCACACCTGGCCTGCTGGAATGTGCCCATGGGAGGGGATGGAATGGGATGATCTTTAAAGTCCCCTCCAACCCAAACCATTCCATGATTCTGCAGTTCTAAGAGAGGTATCCTTTAACACAAATTATCATTTTTGCTCCATATACTTGTGCTGACACTAATATGTCACTGAAGTGAGAAGACTGTACTTGATAGTGAAATAAGTTTGATTGTTCCCCTGCTGTCTATAAAATTAGTATTTGATCCCAAACCTCCTGGAGTCAGTGATGGCTTTTCTCTTCCTTTGCTTTGCCTGGAATTACACCCAGCTACAGAAGCCTTTCATTGATGTAAAAAAAAAATTGAAATGGTCGTTTTTGAAAAGCACAGGTGATAGCAGACAAAAATTTTAGCAGTATGTAAAGAAATTAGAGAGGTTTTTCCATTATTTCTTCCAATTCTGTTTTGTTGCAATAATTCTTTACCATCCAGTTCTTGTTAGTAGCATTTTTCCCCTCTTTTTCCCCCCTTTCCCTTACTACCCCAGCGTCTGCGTGGCCATGGAATATTGTTGCCATAGTGAACATTGTCTGACATCAAGGGGCTGACAGTCAGGGGTCAGTTATGAAACTCAGTGATGTGCTGTTGGTATCATTCATCACAACAATTATCCACGTGGAAACATGATGGGATGTGCTGGAATTCTGCTCGTGAAGTAAGGATAACTCTGTCCCTTCGCTTTAAGCTAAAAGTGGTTTTGTGCTGTAGCTGTGGATATAGATGTTTAACGAAGAAAAGCAGACTCTTTAACATTTCTTTTGCTGCATTCTCAGGGTCCTTTCCTTCATGCTGGCTCGCTGCTCCAGTTAAAGGGTGTGAGTGAGAGCCCAATTAGCAGACAGCACCAGGCCACTTATGGCAATTGATATTTATTAGCTGGGGGATGGCAGGAGGCACAGAGAAGGCTTTCATCCCTCTAGGGACTCAGTCCAGCTCTTATCTAGTGAAAACTGAGTGAAAAGGAGGAATTTGAGGTGCTTAATTTTGAATCCCTTACCTGGACTGGTCTAGATACCTGTGGATTTAGGATTGAAGCCCAGGAGGGTTTCTTTTTTCCTGCAGGACAAGACTGATGCTGGAGGACTGAAAAGGAATAAACTATTCCTTAAAAACTCGTGTCATGAAGGGAAAGGTAGGGAGGCATTCCAGGATCTCAGGCTCTTTTCTGGAAGGGGGAAATCTCATCATTTCCGTTCAACATTGTAACTTACAGTACCTTCCCTTTACTCCTGTGTTTAGGAAGGTTATAGGCAGCTATTTCTGTAAAGAAACCTGATTCTAGTCTCACTTCTCATCTTCTGTGATCATTCAGTGCATAAAGGAAATCAGCACGTACGGTTTGCATTGGTATCAGTCATTTAGGCAGAAGGAACACAAAGAATGCAGGAAGAAAACAGAAAAAGGAGTTATTTTCCTTCTGCTTTCCCTCAAAACAATAGACCTGCAACCTTCACAGCCCTTGAAGTTCATATTTTATGATGTGCCTGCAGCTCATTCACTGGAACGTTATGCAGACCCCATGATTACAAATGTTAGTAGGGCTCCACTCTCTTCTCGAGTTACTGATTAGTTGTTAATTTCTCACTAAAGTGGAAATATTAACCTGCAGCGCTGACAGATCTTGGTCCTCAGCTTGCCTGTGCATACAGTAAAACCTTCTTTGGTGGTGTCTGATCAGTTCACATTAGCGCCTCGAAGCAATCAATATCACACTGTGTTTAAAATTATCTTTGAAGGGACACAAAGTATGCAGGTGGAAGAAAAAAAAAGTCTCGAGAGACCAGCGTGAAACTAATAAGATTTACTAATAGCTTTTGCTTTCGTAATTCGCAGGGAAACCGAAGAGTGGATGCTGAATGGCTGGGTTCTTAATTGGATATTGATCTAAACAAATATTCTCTTTCCAAGCACCTGTTAAAATCAGCTACTGCTATTTGGGAGGACACATTACATTTACCCCGATTCCTACAGAAGCGCTGCTGCCGCTCTGAGTTGGATAAAGATGCATTAGCAGAGCACTTTTAATAGACCTATTAAATTCACTTTGCTTTGATTTACTCGGCGTTTGAGTGGAGGCTGAGTGTTGTATACAGCTGCAGGAAGAGGAGCACTGGAAATAATGTAATGATCACCGTTTCTGCTCCTATTTATTTGGTTAATTTGCACGGAGCTGCACTTTATGGAACGTTTGTGCTGTATCTACTTTTAACCAGGCCTTATATGTGGCTTAATGTATTTACAATCCACTTTTGCTGCAAGATCCTGCTTTCAATGCCGTTTTCTGGGCTGGATTTTGTTTGATTCCTTTCTTGTTTTGCCCTGTTGTGCTGAGACAACGCAGCATTATTCCAGAAGTTGTAGATCATTCTTTTTCCAGACAGACTCTCGCCAAATTAAAATGGTGTAATCACACGGGCAGAGCTGTAAAAAGCAGGCAGAACATACCAGTGGCCTCTTTTTTTCACTTTGCCAAGTTTCTTAACAATTATAGAAACAAAAAAAAAACCCAAAAAACCCCAAACCAAACCCCCAAAACCATTGAATTAAATAAATGACTTACTGTAAAGATTAAAGGAATATTATGATAAATGCAAATATTTGTGCATTTGGCTCTGGCTCTCACCAGTATAAATTGAGGTGGCATATTTCAAATCGATAGTTTAGAGGATTGTGATTAATTCTTATTCTGGCCTATTCACACCTGATTTTATTTTTCTCTAAAAACGGTTAGAAGAGAAATATGATATGATTGGGAGATAAAAGAGTGCAGGAGGGCAGTGGGTGCAGTTATCTCTCTTTAAAGCAGACTTTTACATTCCTTTCCTTGCAGTTACACCATTGTGAAACTCTTTAAAAAGTGTAGCTCAGCCCCCCAATAGTATTTTTATTTTTTATTTTTTAAAAAGGCGTTAAAATGCTTGATTTTACTTAGTAAGGAAATTACCCAGATTGATAGTGGTTGTATCAGTTCAGGGAAACTGAGAACTGGTTGCCCCCTGAGCCTCAAACTCTGGAGCTGTTGACCCCAGATTAATTTGGGAATATCAGATTTGGCCATTACGGTTGAAAAATTGCCCAAAGAAAGCAAAAGTTAGGGCTAAACTTGAAAACATTTAACACCCTCTGACTGCGTTTCTCAAACATCTATTTTTATTAAACCAGAAGCGATTTAATTATGTTTAAATCTCTTACTTTTCCATGAAATTTTTGCAGTCTGCTGGTGGGTTTGGAAGCGATTGGGGGTCGGAAAGAGTCACGAATGCCAGCGTGGAACGAGTGACTGGGGAAATCAGCTCCCCTAAGGGAGGCCAAGGAAAGGAATGTTGAGATTTTCTCCTGTGCCATCCCCAGCACGGTGAGAGCAGACAGGGCCTGGTGTGGGGCGGCTCCTGCCAGATGCTGAAGGTAGAGAAGGGTAAAATCAACTGTGTTGAGAGGAAAAATCCTGCTTGGAACAGGAGCTCACCACACCAAGGCACTCCGGGGAGAATTTCTGGACAACCCTTCAGTGGATAAAGCTCCTGGTGGGGAAGAGGTGGCTTGGGATGGGAGATGCTCAAAGCAATCCTGTTTCAGCTCAGGTGGTGTCCAGGAATCCCATCCTGCAGTCTGCCAGCACCACCTGGGACAGGCCCTGCCCTGTTCCATCCACATCTCCAGAAAAAGCTGGGAATGTGTTCCTGTCCCCCCCTCTGAGACAGGCATCGATGGCTTCTGATGCCATCCCAGTTCATCAGGAGGCAAAATCCGACGGCTCTTCGCAAAGGCGGCATCAAAGCAGCGCCGTTGGTTTAAAAGATCTCCCTGATTTTCTGTTGTACTCAGATTTTGGAACAAACACACTGAAATCTGGGAGGAGGGGGACAGAGCTGCATTCTGAGCTTGCTGTGGTTGTTGTGGGTTGGTTTTGGCTTTTTTTTTTTCCTGCAATATATTATTCCGTTTGTGACCGAGATGAAGAAACACCTTTGTCTCTGTTCCAGCAATACTATTCTGTGGGGATTTTTTTGTTCCAATCACAGATTTTTTGCACGATATTTATATTTAGCCTAAAATATTGAGGCTTGAACAGACTGTACAGACTTCAGAACTATGTCTATATCTGTTTTATTTATTTGTCCTTTGAACAAATATTTTCATAAAAAACCAGGAACTTGAAAATACCAGCAGTGACAGTGACTGGAATTAGACTGACAAGTTTGGGAAGACCTGAAGAGATCATTTGTTCTGTCTCCTCATTCTCTGCATAATTATCCTTTACTGTGTGGGTTTTAAAATGTTTTTCTTTTGTCCCAACTATTTCTTGAGGAAACTTTCCATATTTTTTCCATATGTTTTGCTATTTTAAAAAACACTTTTAGCTTTTTTATTTAGTGTTTAGTTTTTACTATTTTTAAATATTATTACATATTTTTACTCCTTTTAAAATATTTTAAAACATTCCCGTATTTTTTACTATGGTGTCATCTCCCTTTGGTGTTCTCCAATCAATGACTGCAACTGGAGAGTCTTTCTCTGTAAATCACAAACATTTTAATAGCAATTTTTTAGTCATTCACTTCAGCTTTAGATTTATGTGGTTGATTATTCCTCTCTGAATTCTACTTGTTGCTTGCAGGTTTATCATGTTTATCTCAGATTTGCTTCAGTAACTCTGACTTCTGGCAGCTCTGTGATCTGGAGTGGGCTTTCTTCCCACTTGGCCTTTTAAATGCACACATTTGAATTACTGCATCAACCCATGCACAATCTCATAGAAATTTGTGTTAAACTTACACAATTTGTTACATTTTGCGGGTGCTGAGGCCCTGGCACAGGGTGCCCAGAGAAGCTGTGGCTGCCCCTGCATCCCTGGCAGTGCCCAAGGCCAGGTTGGACAGGGCTTGGAGCAGCCTGGGACAGTGGAAGGTGTCCCTGCCCATGGCAGGGGCGGAATGGGATGGGATTTAGGATCCCTCCAACTCAAACCATTCTGGGATTCTTTGAAATGATGAATATCCAACCACAGAGATGGTGATGAGCTCACTGTCCCATTGAAACGGGGCTATTTCCACAGGGTTTAGGTTAAACATGGGCTTTATTTTCATTCTCCTAAATTTTTCTCCTTTTTTTTTGAACTGTTTTGTTTGCCCTGGTTTACAGCTGCTCCCAAACCTGTTGTCTGCCCTTTGCTGATACCGACTTGCTCCCGGGGCAGCCTGGGGACGCCGGTGTTCAGGGAATCCCATCTGTGCTCCCTTGTCCCCAGGTACATCGGGGCAGGAGGGAGCGGCTGACAGTGGAGAACAGATGCTCTGCTGTGGTGTTTCCAGGAGACCCCTCCCCTTCTGTCCCACGACCCCTCCTACAAACCCCAGAGCTCCTCGGGCTTTACAACCCGGAGCAGACACAGCTTCAGGACAGATTAGTGTCTGTAGTGAGGTGCACCACGAGTGAGTCAGGAATGAATATCAGGGATGAATAATGAATGAATAAATGCTGGTCAGGGAATTCTTTCCCCGTTTAAACAGGAGGAAGAAGCAAGTCTGGCATTCAGCTCCTCCAAAAAAGAAGGAAATAACAGGTGGTCTCCTGGCTGTTCTTTGTGGACCAGGATGTTTGGAGTCTTCACAGAAAACAGGCTTTGAATTCACCCATTGTTAGACTAAACAGGAGGGAAATACAGTGAAACCCAAATATGAGCACAGGACAGTACATCAGTGTCCCAATTTAAGTGCTTGTAAGGAAGAAAACATCTCTTTTTTCATAAACGAGACTTCTTTAGGTCTTGTAAGGAGAGAATTTGTGATGCCAAAGAACGGACCAGAGCAAAAGTATTTTGGAGGTCTGGGTCCATCTGCTGGTAAAATCATTCTTTTGGTATTTTATAGGGTGAGCCATAAGGCATTAAAGAACCTCATTACCCAGATAAACCATCAGTATTGCTGAAACCAGTGGAATTCCAGGAGGTCACAGCAGCAGCAATTTTAGTTTCCACTATTTTAATAATTTTCTTCTCTCCAGAACCAGCTCTGGTATGAACTGATTTTCTTACCAAACTTTCCTCAGGAAGATTTCCAGTTTTTGGAAGCTGTGATCCATCAGGAGGAACTGGAGCTCCACGTCCATGCAGTGAGGAGAGCGGGTTGGCGAGGAAAGGTTACAACAGGCAAAAAAAGCAGCATGAAGAATGTTTCCAATAATGGCTTTGGCTATTTGCCTGGCTCCAGAAGTGACTCACTTTCCAGGGAAAATTGATCTGCCTTTCCCCTGCTTTCAGCCGGGATAGAGTTAATTTATTCTATTATTATTGCTATAATTATTGCTACTGTTATAACTATGAGATTTCACTTTATTTCAGTTGTCAAACTGTTCTTCTCTCAACCCACACGTTTTACCTTTACCTGATTCTCCTCCATCCCATGGAGGAGAAAGTGGGAGTGAACCACAATGTGGTACTTGGTTGTTGCCTGGGGTTTAACCACGAGAGCCTTTCCATACGAGGTAGAAAAAGGTATTTGGGTTCCTCTTGCAGCCACTTTTCAAGCTTTGATTTTTTTGTTTTTGAAGACCAGTTAAGTGGAATGACTAAACGAAAAATTATAAGTAAGCAATTATCCCTGCTCAGCAACTCGCTCAGAAATGTGCAGGAGCAAGGCAAATGAGGGAGGGAATGCACAGGAGACATGAATATGGCGTGGTGCAGGAATCAGCTTGATGTGAAGAGACAGATAACACCCGGCACTGAGGTCTGGTTGGGCGAGTCTGTGATTCATCAGTTATTTTTGAGAAAGATTTATGCACTCACAAAGCTCCCAAGTCTGTCCTGGACCCATCTGCAGAGCTGCCTCCAGCTCTGGGGTCTCTGCTTTTAGAAGGATGTGGAGCTGCTGGAGCCAGTCCAGAGGAGGCCACGGAGATGCTCCAAGGGCTGGAGCCCCTCTAGAGCCAGGCTGGGAGAGCTGGGGGTGCTCACCTGGAGAAGAGAAGGCTCCAGGGAGACCTCAGAGCCCCTTCCAGTGCCTAAAGGGGCTCCAGGAGAGCTGGAGAGGGACTGGGGACAAGGGATGGAGGGTCAGGACACAGGGAATGGCTTCCCACTGGCAGAGGGCAGGGCTGGATGGGATATTGGGAAGGAATTGTTCCCTGGGAGGGTGGGGAGGCCCTGGCACAGGGTGCCCAGAGAAGCTGTGGCTGCCCCTGGATCCCTGGAAGTGTCCAAGGCCAGGCTGGACGGGGCTTGGAGCAGCCTGGGACAGTGGGAGGTGTCCCTGCCCATGGCAGGGGTGGCACTGGATGGGATTTAAGGTCCCTTCCAACCCAATCCTTTCCGTGATTCTCTGTGCTCTGATACAGAAAATATCCAGCCCACCTGATACATCTTTAGAAATTTTACTGAGAACCAGTAAAATTCAGATAAGATGAAAGTTTAAAAGAATGATTTGCTCATTTATGCATTCAGTTCTTTCCAATTCTACCCCTTTGCTGTTCTAAGTGATTATTTGATAGAATGTGTCTGTCACACATAAATAATTCTGCTCAAACACCATTGCCCAGCACCCCCAGGTCCTGCTGCCATTATTTAAATGACCCCGGCCAAGGCATCACCACTGATTGTTATGACTAATTTTTGATTTCATCATCAAAACTGTCACAACAACTCAACAAGGCCTTGAAGCACAGCTCATTTCCAGTTAAAAGACAAATAAAAATTAGAAAGATCTTGTAACTTTGGAGAGGAATTAATTTTTAAAAGTCAGCTTGAAGTACCACAGAGAGAAGAGCTGAGCTGGAGGACTCGTGTCTCTGCAGAGTTGGATCAGGGAACCCAAGGGACTTCCATGCTTCTTTTTAATAATGAAAACTCTTTCTCAAGGGAAGGGACTGTGTTTTCCAAACATCTGTACATGGTTTGATGGTCTTCATGATTGGTTGGCCACAATAACTGGATCTGGGAGCATGAACCAGCAGAAAACACAACACAACCCCCTGCTCCATCTATCTCTATCCTCACCGTTGGAACTGAAGTGCTTGAAGCAAAGGAAGTCATAAGGAAACAGGAACTGCAGCTCAGGAGAAAATCCAGCCGTGGATCACAAGTTTGGGCTGTGCTCTTCTAAGGAAAGGAAATCCTCACAAAATTTAATGGATTTTTTTTTGATCTTCAACAAGTTATGGAACCGTTCCTGGGAATAACCACCTCCCAGTGGTGTTAAACCATGTCTTCTGTAGGTTTCCTTTGGAAAATACCTTGACTACAGAGCGGAGGTGTTTTCTGGGGTTTGTTTAATCCTGCCCCTATATAACTACGTGATGTTTGGGCAGTTAAATTTCAGCTACAGCTGCTGTGATCTGTTCTCAAATGTACCCGAAGCTGGAGAAGCTGAAAACCTTTTTCTTCCTCTTTTTCTCTCTGGAACCCTGTGCACTTTTATAAACTGTGCCTTGGAGTAACTACGGTAATCTCAACCTTCAGGATGGTGAGCAGTGTGCCAAACACCAGAGACACGAGATAAATCTGTTTGTAAATCAGTAGGAATTTGCTGAAGTGGGTATAAATCCCAGTGAAATCTAGCAAATATTGTGTGCTATCACGAAGGCAGGTTAGATTAAATTCTCAGCTCTGCTCCCTCAGCAGCCTCATCAATGCCAAAGGCTGGACAAAGAATTGTGGTGGCCCAGGTTAGAAGTTTTAAAGCAGAATTCAGTTGTGAATTCTCAAGTTTTTTACTTATAACGTTAAGAATTGGGAATAACCAACAACGACAAGCGATTAAACAACTTCATACTCTTAGGCATATTTATATCTCAATGAATTATTAATTATTTAATAATAATTTGGGCTAAAAATACCAGGGTTTTGTTTACAAATGAAAAAATCACTGAAATGGAAATAAAGATGAGAAACATGACAGAATTTAGCATTTAGGAACATGTTTGTCCTTTCAAGCAAAACTGGCTGGTATTTTAAACAATAAATTCATCATTACGGGAAAAGGCTCTGAATGAAACATAACCATCCCTTGCTGGAATATTTTTTAAAAAATATAAAAAATATGGACATTCCTTTGGCTCTGTGGCATGGATCTGTTGTAATCAATCAATAACTGCTTGAACAGATAACTTGAAGTTTCCAAGCTTCTCCACAGGTGAGAAAAGTCAAGGGAAAGAGCTTTTGTACTCTTACATTATGAGATATTTGGTCTTGTTTACCCCAGAGTTGGGGGGACTTTTGATCTGATCATTTTCCAAATGTCCAAAATAATCCTGTGGGATAAGAAGGAAAGCATTGCAAACACCAGATAAGCCAGAAATTTATTAAAGAGCTGCTCCTTCCTGTCTTTATTTTACAGATTACAGATCCCTCCAGGTCTAACAGAGAGCCCATCAGTAAAGAACATTATGCAGAGATTGTTGGGGCAGTTTAGCCTGAAAATCCCTTTCTGTCCAAAAAGAGACTGACCCTGGCTGGCCTATGGTTAATGAAGGCATAATGATAATTATCGTTCTTGTTATGTTTGTTAAATGAGGCTCATCTCATTCTTAGGAAAGCGGAGAATTTCCTCGTATAAAAAGGAGGAGCTGAGCACGCTCCCATATCCAACACTTCCAGGAGAAATCAGCAGCAGGCAGAATTCTGTCTCTATTAGCTGTTAGTTCACATCATTTCGAGAAGTTCACGCTGGTCCATGACCCCTCCTGTGTTCTGCAGTGACTCAGTGCAGACCCGATTAAAAGAAATTCTTGAGCCAGACAAAGCGAGCAGGCTCCTTGTGCTGTCAGGAAAATGTCACTTCAGGCAAGTGGGGAGGTTTCTGGGAAGATCCCTCTCGGTTCTCCTGTCATGTGTGGTGAGTCCTGTCACAAGGGATTGCTGATTACAATATCATTATGTAGATTCAAAGCACCACCATGTACAAACCCGGTGTCTACAGAAGTCAACGGGTCAAAACCCGTTGTCTACAGAAGTCAACAAGAACCAGTTTGTTCCTCGTGTTATTGCTCATTATTCCCATTTCCTCACATTTTTTGGTGAGTTATTTGAATTACTGCTCTTTCTTTGTTCAAAATAAGCTTTATTTCTTTGCCTTCTTTTCCCAGTTTTGTAGATAGATAATTACAGATAAATGTAACTCTTTCCTCGGTTTTCTACACTGAAGTGTTTTCTGATCATCACACCAAGCAAGGCTGCTGTGATCTGTCTTTTAGGTCTCCCAAACCTCATGCAGGACTTTGGTCACATCTTCATCTATTGCAAGTGACATTCGGGCTGCCCCATGTGCAAAAAACCTGATGCCATCGTGAGCTGCTGTAGGAATCATCTGATCTTGAGGTAATTGTATTTACTTTGGTTTCTTCTCTTAATCCATGCTTATTTTAGGATTAGTTGAATGAAATTAGTAAACTTATTTTTTTTTCTTCTTTCCTCAAGATGCTCAACTTCTTTAGAGCAAAGCCAAGTCAGACCAAACCTTCTTGAAAAACACCAAACACACTTTTTCCATTGTGTTCTCCATCCTGGTCAGCAGGAAGAAAAACTTATTTGATATAATTAATGGAATGTAATCCAAGTTTTTAACTCCTAATTTTAATTCTAAACAAAATGCTTGAGGCTGAAGTTCAGAACTCACTCACAGCTCAGTCTTTTAGGTACCTTGGTTCAGAGCATAGAAATAATTTGTATTAACTTTAGAAATGATTCCATTGAAGTAGAATTGGAAGCTTTCTATGATGACAATTGTGTTTTGAAAGAGGAATTAAGAAAGCAAACATCTAAAGCTCTTCTTGCTGTAAACAACCAACATGAACTCAGATGAAGAATTAAAGAGTGCTCTAAACAAAAAAATTAATTGATGCTGCCATGAAATTTTAGTGTGTTTATGATCATTATTATTAATACTTTTTATTTCATGTTTTCAATTTTTTTTTATTATAACAAATTGTGATTATTAAAATTCTTCTAAAGCTATTTAAAGCTTAAATGCATCTCTGAATTTTGTAGAAAGACTTTGTGGCATATCCTGAGTTGGTTGCTTATCACACCAGCATTAGGCTGGGGCAGCCTCTTGGTTGTCTCATTTCACAAAACAATGCAAACTAAATATTCATATCACTGAGAGCTGTCGTGTGGGAAATCTTGCCATATTAAATGTGCTTTTTGGTTTAATTCCTTCTAGTGTTACATTAAAATTCATGAACATCTATGTGAACAGAAAGTTTCCTTTCATCCTTCATTAAAAATAACAACATGCACCCAAACAGCTGAAATTCCAACATCACATGAAAATTTTTAATGCATATATCCATATAATTACAGATCCATTCCACGAGTGGTTCGGGGTAGGATCTACCCAGATTTATGCTTGCTTTTATTAAATTCAGTTGAAAACGGAAGTGCAGTGAAACAAAGTGCCCAGTAAAGACAAATGAGAGGATAAATTATTTAACGAAGCGAGCTTGACAGCTTAATTAATGAACAGGTTTTCTTTACATGAGTTGAGTCTTCCATACTCTGTCTTGAACTGCTCGAAAAAGTTTTCCTGGCAGGCCCCGATGCTGATTTCTTCTGCCCTTGGTAAGAGCCACATCATACAATTTATTCTGCTTCCCAACTTTATCCAGGACATAAGTTTGCCAATCAATCAGAGTTCCTACAAATAACTCCTCCTAGCTGACATTTGCTTTTAGGAGCACACAAAACAAAGGCAGGGGAATTAAAATACCACCGGCAGGAGCCTGAAGAGTGTTTTGTCTCCAAGGGTTTGTAGGAAGTGTAGATCTTGTCTGTGGCTGCTGTCTTTGGCACCGGATGCTTCTCTCAGAGGGCTTGTGGGCTTGGAGTTCCTTGGTTAACTCATGTGGATGTTGCTGAGATGTCAGAGCCGATGAACATCAATAAACTTGTCTGGATGCTCTCACCCGGGGAAAAGTAAGGGAGAACCGAGGTGCGAAATCGAATTTGACTTTTGAGGGAAGCTTGTACTTTGAATTTTATATTTCGTGTGCTCTAACCTAGTCCTGTTTTGAGAGGAAGGTGTGGAAATTCATGGGACAAGTAGGAGTTCTTTGGGTAGCTGTGACTGACCGGGAAAAAGTCTGAAACATGAAAAAGTTCTGTGCTTCTCTTCTGGCCAAGACAGTATCAAATCACCTTTAATGGTTGCCAACAGCAGTGAGTGTAGGAAGAAATGGTCTGATCAACTGAGTGGGGATTTTATCTGACTTTAGGGGAGCGTGAGGGAGTGTTGAGTGCTTTTTGAAGATCCCATCCCGGAGGAGACAAGGTTGGCCTTAGCAGAATGAGTAAATGGTTGTATTTATCGTCTGTCTCTGCTACTAAATTACGCTTTTCCCTGAAACTCCAGTTATAGTGCCAATTTCCTCTGAATCTGGGCCAGAATTGGAATTTATAAATAAAAATAATGAGGTGTAAATGGTATTTAAGGCTCCTCTAAGGAAACATTTCAAAGCTCAGTATGGCAGAAACACGTTATATGGATTCTTTGAATTTGCCACGGCCCAGAACACACCACTAAACTGATTTCAGGATAATTCTTAGTCCATCCATGCTTTTTGTCACATCAAGTTAAAACCTCTGTCCAGAATCCATCTCTGGTTTATGTTTATCCTTACAAATCTGGGAGCTCCTTCTCTTGAGGAGCTTTACCAGGCAGCTGGTGTGGCTGGATTGGAGGGAAGTGAAGCATTCCCAATCCTTGCCTCTCCCAGCTCAGAGCCTTCCACACCACGGAGCAGTGACAGGAGCCCTGCAGATTAGAGGCACAACACCCCTGTCAGCAGGAGAGGGATGTGGAGCCCACTGTGTGCGAGGATTGTGCTCATAAAATGCATTGCTTGGGGTTTTAAATCCTCAGTGGAGAAATTCAATTAATTCCCAGGGAATCCAATTTTGCAACACAAGGACTTCGCTCGTCCGCTGTCACCTCGTGGAGCTGCAGCGGTGGAATGAGCTTTGTGTACAAACATGGCATGAAAATCTTGGCTCGAGAGGGGTGTTTGGAATTCCTAAAGCAGGAGTGGAGCTTTATTTAAAGACAGAGTGTGAAATAAAGGTTCCAAGCCCATGCATTGCCCGTAAACACCTCGGCTCCCACCACATCCTGTTCTTCTCAGAAAATCTGGCAGAACTCCATCTTCCATCTTCCATCCTCCATTCATTTCAAGCTCTTTTCCTGAAATTTCACTCTTCTAAGTGCACGTTTTCATCAGAGATGTCTTGTTTTACACCAATTAATTTCTTTTAATTCTCACATAACAGCTCTCTGATTCTGTGGTTTCAATCCTTGCTTCTGCACCTGCACAAAACACAAATCGGAGGGAATTATTCACCTAAACGATACCCATGACTTATCAAACCTGTTGAACTAGGACCAAAAATAAAGCAGTTCAAGTCCACTGTGTTGTAGACAATTTGATAAGAATCAACTCTAATCTGTAATCACTTTGTTAAGGGTGAAGTTATAAATGTATAAGGAAGCAAAATGCTTATTAGAGCTAAAGGAATCCTAATGGTCGGAACATGTGAGAAAATACATTTAATTCCGAGAAGAAACCAAGAAGCAAAGACAGGAAGTGAGAAAGGAAAGGAAAGCAAATTTGTTTTAACCGATGAGAAGTTAAATATTTCAGACATTTAAATAAACAATGTCCTCTAAAGCAACTTCCAGGCTTTTCTATTGAATGTATAAAACCCCTCCAGCGACAGTTTTAGTTTCAACATGGGAAGATGGAAGGAGAGACAAAGAGCTCCCGAGTGCTTTATTAGCTGCCAGCTCTTCTTGGAGTGGTAATAAATAAAAAATATTTCTCGTGAAATAAATTTAATATTTCACCAGGAAAAAGTGATTTTAAATTTTTTCTCATGGCTGACCTTAATAACTCTCAAATTTCGAAGGCTCTTGCGATGCTTATGAGCCATGAAAGTTTTATACTCAGGAAAGAAATACAGTAATTTAAATTTTGTATTCCTAAAACCTTGGGATGGAGTGAAATGAGGTGGAGACTGAATCAGATGTTGAAGAAATGTCTCCTAACAACAATTAAAATTTCTTCCTCTGGAAACCTGATAAAAAAGTCACAAACGAGAAAACAAATAAGCCAACAAAATTATTTTTATCAATTTGAAACAAGGCTCAGCCACTGCCATAGACATCCTTACAGACATTGTATTTGTGATATTTTCCTCTGTTGGGAGCAAGGCTGAGGCACTCTGCTTCCTCAAATACACTTTCCATCCAAACACTGCTGCTGGCTTGGTGGTCTCCACTTGTAAAGCCTCAGTTTATAATTATAATTATAATTTCAAATCTGTTCCTTAAATCCTCATGGTGTATTAGAGACTGGATTTAAAAAAAAATATATATATATACATATATAAATTAGAGGAGCATAATTTACTTAAAGTCCAGCTGAAAGAGCTGATCCCAATTGTTTTACATTTCCAGCTGAAGCTGTGTTTAAGTCACTTCTAGTATGATAAAAAGCAAGCGAGCAGCTAATGAGAAAGAAATGGAACAAATTAGAATGAAAATGAATTTAACTTTTTTTTTTGTTTAAAAAAACCCATCCCAAGCTGAAAGCAGAGTGCCTTTAGGGCAAACCAGGTTAAAACAAATCTTCTGCGGTCGAGTACGAATCGTTTGGAACTTTTTCTTGGAGTGGTCAAGAATCATTTTCTCTGGATTATGTGATTAAAGGGATCAAAGAGTTCATCGCTGCTTTAAATAAATGCCAGCAGAGTCCCATTATTCAGAGAACAGGTCTGCAGTTATCTTCCACCAGCCCAGGACTCGCCCCAGAAGTGCCCTGTGCTCTTTAATTAGGGAGGGATCAAAGTCATTTTTCTCTGGGAGCAAAAAATGGCAAAGGGGCCCTCTTTGCTCTCAGCTGCTCCCGGGATGATTTAGGGGAATTAGTGGGGTTATTCAGCTCTATCTGGGGACAAAACAGGCACCAGGAGGGCCTGAAGCTTCTTGACACTCTAGAGATGCACTTTTGCTGCTCTCCAGCATCCAAAATCTACAGAAATGGGGATTTTCCCCTTCCCCTTTCAGCTGGGCAAAACCTCTCAGGATTATGTTCTCCATGGTAATTTCTTGTGGATCATAAAGGAACATTTCAAGCTGTTGGAAGGAAAAAAAATGGAAATAATGTCATGACTTAAATTCTTTTTTTTCTTAAATTTTAAAGCTAATCCAATGTAAAATCAAGAGGAAATTGTTCTTGGTCATATTTTTGTATTCTGTACATAGGAGGGGGTATTTTTAGGTCTGACTTACATTCAGAGAGTGCAGATTCCTGAATCCATGCCTTTTACTGGTGGTGCTTTTCTACAGAGCTGACGTGGCATTTCTTCACTCTTCTGTCCTAGTCCTCCTGATAATTCCTCTGGGAATCTTCGAGCCATGGTTTTGAACACATGCCTAGGAAATGGTGAGGTGATCAGATGTTTTTTCAGAACCCAGCCTGGCAATTCCCAGCTCCCTGGGCTTTATCACCCTGGCTGCCACAGCCTGAGCTCTGCATCTCTGGAACAGTCAGATAAAATAAGCAGCAGAGAAAGGGAACCATCTCCAGAGCCTGAGCGGGAGATCAAATCTGACTCTTTATAGAGGTGCATGACAGATCTGAAATGAATATTATTCCAATCCATTATAAAAATGAAAAAGAGAAGTTGAATGGGAGTGGAGTGAAAATCGTTTTTTAAATGCAGCTGGAGGGTTGTGCTTGGAAAGCATCCGGATGATTTGGAATTCCAGGTTTTAAAACTATTTATGACTTAATTTCTCATTAAAACACTTCATGTTAATGACACAATAATGACCTCTTAGTCCTGGACAGAAGAAAAATATAGAAACCAGGGCATGAAATTCAATGTATTTCAATGGATCACACTGTGTGGACAGTGCTCCCTTTAAAATTTATATCTGGGCTTATAATATGTCATTAAAGAATTCCAGAAAACAAACCCCAAAAACCAGCTTAATGTTTTGTTTCGTTGAGGCTTCGCTCTGATCAAAAACAGCTTCATAAAAGGATGTCTTTATTTAATTTTTCTTTGCACAAATAGGTTGTAAATGAACATCCAAGCTCTGCACTACAAACTGAAAAGGCAACTCATCAAATTCACAAGGTAAGAAAATAGCCAACCAATGTTGCTGTCATTTCAAATGGACTTCCACCTAAAAAAATTCACATTTTCTTCTAAGCTAAAGACTTCTATCTTCTTGTTACTGTCACATGTTTAATTTTCCCATAAAAGTGCAGTTGAAAGAGAGGAAAAATACTTCTTCTCTTTTAAAAGTGAATTTTTCTTTGGGTTTTAAAATTTTTTTTTTTTTTTTAATTTATTTCATTTGTTTCCATTGAATAACTTGAAAAATTCAGAACAGGCTTAATAAATTGGGAATAAAATAGAATTTTAATTTTTTTTCAGTCACTTACATTTTTCATCCAATCTGCATAAATTGCTTAAGCCAATGCTGTCCGTTCTTGCACCTGCTTGCACTGACACTGGGAAGGGAACAGAGCAATGGAAGGACTGAATTTACTGAACCTTCCAATCTGGAAGATGGTCCTTGCAGAAGGAGGAGGAATTTCTTGACAATTTTAACATCTAAATTTATTTTATTAAAATCAAATTCCTTCCCCAACCCCAGTTTTAATTTTCTGTTTAACTCGTGGGTTTAATTTACAGTCTTGTCATCATCTTGTCTTCTTTGTTTGATTTCTTTCTCTCAAGCTCGAGCTGGAAGCTTTTGTTAAATGAGAAATCAAAAAGATTCGGACAAAGGGCCCTTCCTGTCACCCAAAATATGAAATGCCACAACACTTCCTGTGTCAAAGAGAACATTTTCTTACAGCACCATCGTGCACATTATTTAAAGAATATCCACTGTCCTGGGCTAGGGAGGCACTCACAGAAATTTCCTGTCAGTTGTGGCAATGCAAAGTTACCCAAATGAAAAATAAACCCACCGAGAGCATAATTCACTGCGGATTCCGGGCTGCAGAACAACAGCAATTTAATTACTTGCATTTCACTGGCTGAGCAGAGGGAATCTGGGAAAAATTATGGCTCAAGGATGTGGTTTGTCTCTTTAAAAAATCACCTTTTTTATGTGCAGTGTCTACGGCAATGTCACGGAGCCCAAATGGCTTTTCCTTCTCTCTCAGACGTTGCTGCCCACCCAAAGTGTTTCTCTTTGAAGGAAGTTGTTCCAGCTGCACCACGAACTCTGCTCCTCTCCTTTTAGACTCCTGTTCATCTCTTAACAAGTCATTATACATATGTGTTAATTAAGCTAATTGTGCTGGTGAAGGCATCTTCCCTCTCTTCAGGCACCCAGCAGCTCTGCAAGATGAACGATCCCTTTCCTTGTCTGAAGGAAAAAGGAACTGAAGGCCACGGGAATTTTATGGCTATTTTTCAATAGCTTCATTACAAATACAGTTAACTCTTACAGAACACATTTAATCCAACTTGCACACAATCCCCTGACCTCACAAAAATCACTTTTTACTTCATGGGGCTTTAAGTTTTTTAATAATACTTTGGAAATGTGAACAAATTTCTGCTCTTTTCTCAAAATGAACTCCCTCTTGTAATTTTTAGAAGTAAATAATTGATGTCTCTAGTCACTTATGAGAATTCTCTCTTTTTTTCCCCCCCCAAATAAGCATAAACTCTAAACTTTAATTTATTTTTATCTTACCCATCCCAGTTCTTGGGATATTAAAAGTATTGCACAGTTTGTGCATCTCCAATCATTCTGTTCTCAATGTCGTTGTTCAGATCCATTATGTCTGTACCTTTGGCTGTACAGATATTTTTAATTAAGAAAGAGAGAACCAAAGGAAATGTGCATGGCCAGAGGAGGTTGGATTTTCTTAAATCCTCCTATGTTTGGTTGAATACAGTAAAAATTACCAAAACTTAGGTGGCTGTGAGTTATTTCCCGTGAAGGTGGGTGACTTCAGCTCCACCTAAGCCAGATCTTCAGACATCTGACCACCATTTTTCTCTCTCCCAAGCATTTGATCTAAACAGGAAGGATTTTTCAAAGCCCTCCCACAACACAATGCATTTTTTCCCTGCAGGTTGGCTGGGGTTGATAACTCCGTGCCTTAATCAGCTTTTCTCTCCTGCCATGACCACCTGGATTGAAGATTGTGGCGTTCATCCTTCAAGGAACTCTGGGCCGTTCAGAGAGGTCCATTCCCGAGGAACTCAAAGGGAGAGCAGGGATGAAATGGTGGCTGGCCCTGCCAGGGATTAGGTGCAGTCTCTATAAATGTGTGTGAAAATCCACCTTTTGTTCACTGAGATATTTTTTTGATGCCTCCCTCACTTCTCCCCAGCAGCCGCAGCATCTTAAATAGAAATATTTGAAAATGCTCTTTTTGTTCAGACCAGGAGCTGAGGAGAAGAAACAAAACCCAAATCCTGATTAAATGATACCAAATTCTCCTTGTCTACAGTATCAGTAGGACCTGTAAAATCTTCTCTTTCAGCAAAATTTGCCTTTTTTTGGTGATGCAAACCTGCCCAAAGAGGTCCAAGGCACACTTCTGGTTCAGTGTCAGAAACCAGCAGAGTTTCCAGCGAAACAAAGAGAACATTGTGTAAGTATATCCTGAGATTATGTACTTTCTGCAAGCTTGATTGCATGTTTTAATTGCACCGTGGTCATTAAACACATCTGCTTAGAATAATTCCATTTTTTTTTTAATTGAATCCGAATTCTTGGTGTCAGACGAGAATTCTGATGTCCCATTTACAATTCATTAGAGTCATAATTAAAATGTGCAACTAGAGTGGAGAATTAGAGAATATTTAATTTGAGAAGGCCTTTTATGGCATTGCTTCTGTAACAAGCTAGTCCAGGTTTCTACAAATAAATTGTAGATTTAACAACTGCAAGGGGTTGTTGGAACAGAAGGATTTCATTCCTTCACTAACAAGTCCATATAAGAATGATACATAAATCATTTTAAAAATCCATATGGTGGGAATGACTCCACCTCAGTCTCACAGGTTTTTTCAAACAACATCACAATGCAGAAAGAATAAATCAGTGAGGTTTTATCAAAACCACAAAAATATTAGGTCTTACCTGGTTTTGATTTCCTGATTAATTCAGGCTATGAAACAGGACAGAAACTAGTGATAATTGTCCACATTTTGGTGTCTTTTTATCCTAAACCAAATATTCTGCCCAAGTGTTTCTAATATAAAAGGAAAAATAAAGAAATGACGACAACCAACGGGTGTTTGGGCAGGATGGGGGCAGTGCATGTCCTGCACAGGAGATATTTTATGTCTACAGAAGACATCCACGGTAGAAATTCAACACCCTAACGCTGCAGACTGGATTTTTAATCTCTCGGCAAGGACGGGATTGATGAGGAACAGAGAACAGGAGTTTTTTGGGGTTCCTTTGGTTGTGCAGCCCTGAGCTCTGTGAATCCCACGGTGGAAGAGCTTCAGGAATGAGGTAACTCCTGAGGGCCGGCAGAGCTTTCTCCTGGGGTGTGTTCTCCACAGCTGGGTCACACTCAGCACAGCTCTGTGTTGTGAGACACTTGTGTTTTCCTCTGAACCTCCTCCCTGGCCACTCTTGAGAAGGGGTTCAGCTGCTAAATAAATCTTGTTTCCTTCTGAATTCCAGGCAATCACTCAGGAGAGCTGCTCACTGTGTCCGTGCAAACAATCATCTGTGGGAACCAAACAATAAGATCTGGACTAAAAGTGGAAGATGAACTCTCAAGCCCAACACTGATGTTTTTGCTTTCCAGAACGTGAAGGTGCTCCTGGCTCTGTGTGTGCCTCATCCAGAGAGTCTGACGCTGTTTTTTGGATGTGTTGCTGCCCTTTCCTCTTAGTGTTGATCCCCAAAATTCCATCTAAATGAGCGTACAGAGAGTTAGAGCGAAGGGATGAGGGAGAGCTGGAGGCAGCAGTAAAATTCAATGCTTCAGGAATTGTGAGGGCAGCAAAAACTTGACAATGGTAAAAAAAAATATAAGAATTGTCTTTGGTCTCAATGGCAGAAAAGCTGGAGATAACCTGCTCTCACAACTGGGTGATGAAGGAGATGTTTTTATAGGTTTAAATGCTACCAAGGCATGAAAAGCTATTTATCTCCTGACAGGGAAAAATGCCTGGATTTCAATATGTGGCTTTTTCCTTGATGCCAATAAATTTTTGTCTCCAATAACATCCACGCTATTGAAAT
>VZTA01016024.1:0-56613 GCA_013398855.1 Mohoua ochrocephala | reverse complement strand
TCCCAGCTCATTGCAACAAGGGGTCAACCCTGGACATGGCTGACTCATGGCATCTGGGAGCCTCTCACCTGGTGCCTGAATTCCAGCAGCCAAACTACTGTAAGAGCAGAGGGTGCATGCAGGGTCTGCATGCACCCTCTGCACTGGGCAGAAACACTGACTGGAAAAAACAAATGTGATGCTGAAATGGCATTTAGGTTTTGCAGAATGAGGAGGGAGCAGGCTTACTGTTGAATTATTAAAAAAACCTGAATTCATTTTGTCTAGTAGGTGTTTTATAGGATTGCAAGACATTAAAGAATCAGAGAAAATCAAAATTTCAAATGAATAAAAGTTTGATTTTTTCAGGAGTCTTATGGTCCCTTTGCAGTACAGAGGTAACCCATGGCATTTCATCCGAGTAAAGCTGAGGATCACATCCTCCAGATTACAGGGCCCACTGCTGATGCAACTTTACATATTGCTACTTTCTATAATGATGAATCTTTACTAATTTCACTCATACACTGCCCTAATGTCATGATTCCTTATTATTGTCTGCCTTTATGCTAGAAGGGCCAAAATATTTTGATAATTTTATCTTGCAAGTTCTCCTGTAATATTTCGCAACTTTTCCTCTATCTTGGGCTCTAAGGTCTTCTTTGACTTTGTTTCATGGAAATATTTGAAGTTTCAGACAATGGCAATCTCATTTCTATCCCTTATCTCACTTCCTTTTATAATTCCTTTTGCTGTAGGGCACAGCACTCTGGATAGAAAGTGTCTGAATAGTTAGGTAATTAAGTCCTTGATATGATAGCACTGTGTGCACTCCTTCTGTTCTTTTCTCCCTCCTTAAATAGTTTCATGTCGTATTCGTATTAACTGTTTTTTGTGATGGTCCTCTTTAATTCCAGCTATGATACTTTATCACAGCAGCCTCTCTCCAGCTTGGTGTACCAAAGCGGTCCCTGCAGTGATCTTTGCCAGAGTCATGAAAGCATTCTACTCTCTACTGACACAATGCTAGTTTTTGAAAATATTCTTGCAGCTGACTGTGTGAACAGACAGATGTAGGCCAGTACACATCAAGATTTCTTCTCCTAATGTGGAAGTTTCACGGTGAGGTAAAGATTTTTAATGGCATCCTTTATAAATACATCATGGCTGCAAAGTTTTCATTTTTCATTCTTAGACAATAACTAACGTCAGCTACTTAATCTGAGCCAATGATGTCCAGTACTGGACAAGACTTAAAAAATAAAAAAATAAAAAAAATACCAAATTAAACTGGGAGAGACAACACGTACATGAGCATAGATGAAGCAAAAGTAAAAGGTTACCATTCCCTGACTGACTTTGAGGCAGTTATGGAGAACAGATCGGAAACCCAACTGATGTAAATTGCTATAGTTTTATCAACTGCATTAGAAATGCAAAGACCACCACTCATGAAAGATCTACTGTGTTATAGGTGATCTTGCTGAATGTATTGTAGCAGCTCCCTGATTTTTTTGTCCCAAAGCAGAAGGATCTTCTCATTTTCCTTGCGCATATGTGTGTGCTGAGGGGAATCCAGTCCAGTTGAGGAGAAGTATCTGATAAAATAGTGGTAATTTCCTGGACCTGCCCCAGGAAGCTGAATTCTCATGTGCTGTTTAACACAAGCCAAGTTGCACATCTTGATTCAGTAGGTAACTGTGTTATCTACATGTCCACAGGTAATACAGGCTTCCATACCCTTGCCTTCACATTGTTTCATCACCATTATGAGTAACTTCGCATTGTGCTGGTCATTCGTAAAGGAGATATACAGCTTCATCAGTGAGACACTGGAATGAAATTCCATAATTTCCCACTCTTAAACCAGGATCTGATTCACATGAATACTACACTTCTATGTCTGCTCTTCTAGTTTGTCTCCAGAACTGGATTTGTATTTGAATGTTGCTTACACATTGTGGTTGCATAACCCTCCTGAACGCTGACATTCAATATTATTAGCAGTACTGTGTGCAGTGAGAAATATGAAATAAGAAACAGAGGTCTAAGTCAAGAAGCCCAAATTTCTTGCCATTCAGACAGTTAGGCCCCTGTATAACACAGGGCTGCTGCAGGTGGTCTCTCTCTGTTACGTGGGAACCCTTTTTCTCCCTTCATTTTTCATAAAAGGCAAAGGCTCAGATTTCCTGCACTTCTAACTCAGTATTGGCGAAAAATATTTTGTTACTTTCCTGAACTTTCTGTAGACAAGTGTTTATTATTTTTCAGCCTCTGAGATTCTTATATTTCTGAGCAAATTTAAAAAAAACCCAAAACCCACCCCACACAGTTTAATGTGAATAGAATTAAAGAGCAGGGTCTTTATCAGGAGTTCAGAAATACAGTTGCGAAAGAAAAATTTAAAACCCCGTTCCAGGAAAGAACTTCTGTGTTAATCTTTAGCTGTTTCTGTCTTTCATCTCTCTCCAAAAGCTCTCGTTCCTTCCCCTTCACTTCGGCCTGACTTTGAAGGTTTTCATAACACACCCTCTCTCTTCCTTCATGTGGAACAGCTCCTCCTCCTCTTTCCACTGCCTTTATCCTTACTTTTCTCCCTGCTTCTTTTTTGAAAATAAATTCAGACTCTGAGTCTATATAAAATATAGTTGCGATAATTTCAGTGGGTTTTTTATCTTTTCTGGTCTTTATAGCTGAGTATCTTTTTCCTTTTTACCCTTTACTTGCTCACACCCAGTGACTGAATTTGTCCCTGCTCCTTCTGGATTTCTCTGAATTTATATTTATATTTATATTTATATCATTTACCTTTATTATTATGTTCTTTTGCTGTTGGTAACAGCTGTGCAGTTTAAAGCATTTTCAAGGGTGTTACCACATCATGGAACAGTACATTATAAAATTTACTCAGTGAGCAAGGATCACACCAGATTTAGAACTATTAATTTCATGTCTGCCATATATTTCTGAATATCTGTTAAGGTATTAAACATATTTAGAAACTTTTCCTCCCTATCACCTTTTTGGATTTTTTTTGCTAGTGGGCATGCAGCCGTGTCTCTTAGCTTGGCCTCTTCCTTGATGTTGTGATGAGGATACCTAATGAATATGGCTGCTTCTTCAAGACAGTGTCCCAACTTGGTGTCAAGAAGATATATAGTGCTTGCTGACATCACTTCTAAAATTGATCAGCCAGTCACTTATGAGGCAGTTTCTGAATGATGGAGATTCATGAAGAATGCTGAAGCAGGTTTAAGCGCACAAAGATTTACCGTTGGGTTCTCTAGCATATAACATACACAGACTTCAACATTCTGAGTTGCTTTGGTGGAAAAAATATGGGAAAAAAGGAAGAGATAAACAGAAAAAGGAAAGGAAAAACTGATTTCTAGCCATCTGGAAATAAAAGTGACAGCACTTTCTCCATTGCGCCCAGTCATGAGTGTTTGTCATCTTGCTTTCTGCTAGTACTGTGCACTTTTCATCAGGACTGTCCCCACTCTCTTCCCTGCCCTTGGTTGCTCTTGTTTCTGATCTTCTTTGTGCCAACAGGACTGTGCAAACAAGAGCAAATGTTACACATTGGTTTTTAAGCATCTCTGCTCATAAAGAGCAATATTTGTCACGTATTTACATGAATAATATTTTGTTATGCCCCATCTTTGTGTTCTCTAATTTAAACTAAAAAATTACAAAGCAAGAGCTAAAGAGAGGTGCATAAGATAATTCTCCTGTCCCTGATAATAGTCTCCCATGAAACCCCACGAAAATGGCAAAATCAGGGGTTTGCAGCTATCAGGCCATGAGAATGCCAAGAGCACAACAGGCTGGGAACAACAAAGGAAATACTGCTAGAGAGTTGCTGAAACATGCTGCCTCAGCAGCTTCAGGGAAAGGTTATAGAGCTGCAAATTAAAAGCTCGTAGGTGATTGTTTTTGTTTTTAACTTGAGATGTCATGGAATTGAGCTGCTTCAGCATGAGAAGAAAGGAGGAAGGCATTGCTAAACATCAGGGACGTGGAATATGAGCCCTACAGAAAAATGTCTGTTTTTTCTGGTTAGTTTCAGCCGTGTTTATGAGATTGTTAAGGCATAAGCAGTTGATGTCAAGGGTCTGGAGATATTAAAATATATTAATCAGTTTAAAGTATTTAAATTTTCTTATTTATGTGCGTAAATTCTGGATCAACAGTAGTTCTGGGATCTTTTAAATTAAGACAGAGTTAAGAGGAATAATAGATACATGTTTAAAATGGAATTACTCTAGTAGCTCAAAAATATCTTAAAATATTAATAGTCATGTAAATTATCTTTTGCTCTGCCAGAAATTAAAAGGTTATTTCTAATATCTTTACCTTTTTTTTTTAATTTTCCTCCAAGGTCTTTTTTTCCCTACGAGCCAAAGGAAAATAAAATATTAAATTGAGAAAAAACATGAGCAGAAACATAGCATGGAGAGATTTTTTTTTTTTTTGCCAAACAATTGAGAGTAAAAATATTTTAAAATATTGATAGATGAGGATGATACAAATAACCTACATTAGAATACTCTGTCATCATGAAAGATTTTATTAGCACTTTTTGATGGAGAAAAAAGACATGCTGATAGGTGAAAATATGCTTGTGTTTAAAAAATAAATAAAAGGAAAAAATATAAAAAGCATTCATTCTAAAGCAATTTTCCTGAAGAAAATTTGCTGTCTAAATGATGCGTATAAAGGATGAGAGACTGTAATTTCAAAGATCTTAGGAAAATGATAAACTCTCGTCTGATGTCTTAATGTATACATATCCAATAAAACCCAGCTTTTTATATGGTTAAGCAGATTTCAAATGCATTTGAAATTTGAAACACACTTTGATTAATTCTTTGGAGATGGATTCTACTGAGAGTTGTTTTGAAAAGGGACAAATAAAAGAGTAACAGCATGTATTAGGTTCTTCAATATCCAGGTTTATTTCTCTCTTATGAGGGTGATCTTAGTCGGAGTCTTGTAGGCTTTGTTCCAGCACTCTAAGCCGAACTGTGTTCTTCATTTCAAACTTAGCAAAATAAGGTTTCCATAGAAAGGAAACCAGTTTTCAAATGTGGAACAAATATTCATGGTGTCAAACTTCTGCAGATGTTATGAACGAAAGAGAAGTTGCAGCTCTCTGGCACCTATGAAGACTGACTGTTTTGTTTGTTTCAGTGTTTGGTACAGTGCAGCACCTAACTTTACCACTAACTCAGGGTCACCAGGTTTCAAAAACTTGGCCACAATGACCTGATATTTGTGCTGTTACTCTTCTTAAACTCTCATGTTTTATTTATAAGAGGGTAAGCCTATTTGTAATGTTTTGCAGCCTCCATCATTAGAACTTGCATATTATTTATTTTCTGTGTAATTTGATGGTAATATATTATGGTCTTTTATTTGAGATTTAGTGGCGAGCTAAGAAGTTTAACAGTTTTAAAAGAATGGAGATCAAATTTCTTTAAGTAGCAATAAAGCAACAGTTAAATACATTTCCAAATAAGAAATAACCTTTTTCAGTGATAAATACTGAAAATGTAAACAAATTGAATATGCTATATTCATGTAAAAAGTGCCTTGGAAAAAACCCCCAACCTTGTACATATTTAATCTCTCTAAATCCTGAAAGTTTAATAAAAATTATACATGTTTTATTCACTATAATATGCTGATATCCCTCATATTCTGTTCTGGCAAATACTGGTATGTTGATTTACCACTGCCTGTCACAACTGTTGTGGGCAGGGTTGGTGGCCAGAAGATTGTGATTTTTTTTNTTTCCTTTCCTTATCTTTTTGCTCATAGGACGAAAAGTTGCTCTGCTGTGTTGAGCTACTTGCCACATACAGTGACAAAAATATAATACTTAGGAAAGACAAAAAAACCTGGACACTTTATGTAGTCCTTTCCTCCAGGGTATTTCCTGCATTGTCAACTGCATATGTGAGAACATTCCTACCTAATCCCTTGAGAGTTTGTTTACGGACCTCTCATCCATGAATTTGCCTAATCTTTTTTTGAACCATAGAATTCTATCTGCCTTCACAACCTCCAGTGGCAACAGGAAAACAGAAATTCAAGACTTTTTATATGACAAGATATTTTATCTATTTTTTTACCTCTTAATAGTTAAAAAAATTCCCTGCGAGTGTTAGTGTTCTAACAATTATTTACTGTTACTTATTTTTGTTATTCACCATCTTCATAATTTTATAAACCTGACCTCCTTCTCTCTTTGCCAAGTGCTAATCTGTAACCATATCAGTCTAATCCTAAAGTTATTATCAGATCTTAATGCATCTGGAACAGCAGCTGAGATCATTCAGCTCTGACAACATACATCTGGATTTTGGGGGGGAACTCCTAATATATTCGCTGTCTATTTAGGGTAATTTTTAATTCATTCTTCCAAACAATTTTTTCCCCAACATGATGTACTCAAGTAATTTTCTTATTCTTGAAAGGAAAAAAAAAAGAATTTATACAAATTATTTTACAATTGTATAAATTATAAGTCCTGACAAAAGTTCACACAGAGTTTGCAGGTGCCAGTTGTATGGGATCTTATGTTATTCCCTTTTAAACAAGTAAAAAGAGTACACATCTGGAAGCTAAGAGAATTAATTTATAATAGTATACTTGATCTAAAGTTCATTGCATATTTAAAAGCATAAATTAAAAAATCCAGCTTGGTCTGCTGCTTTTAAAAACAAATACACATCCAAAAGCATATCCCTCATGACTAATTCTTCTTTCTGCTTTTTTTTTTAAATGAAATACTCTGCTAATGTATGAACAATGCAGTCTCAAAAAAAGTAGTTTTCTGTTAAATAGTTGTTTATTGTGTTGAATAAAATGCAGAAATATATCATGGAGTCTTCGTTTATAAAGCATTTTTTACACCCTATTATTCCAAAACTTTATACATATAAGTATACATCAAAGGATGGTGCTGAAATGGCATTAATTTCTGAAGGATTGGAATCTTACTGGACTCCTTGTAAATATTATAATGAAAAACATAATGGTTTGATAGTTGCAATGTAGCTTCAAAAGCAAAATTTCTCTGTCACATTGTTTTCTAGGAGTTCAGTCAGCCATTTAATGAACAAAATGGAATTATATAAAGGATGGTTTACCCTGTTATCTGGGCTTGGTATGGAAATCTAATGTTCTGTTCATATTTACAATAATCAAAAATCTAAGAACTTCAAAAAACAATGAATGAGAAGAACATAAGTCAAAATTTAAGTCCTGAAGAAATATGTACAGAAAACCATGTAATAATGTATTTTATATGGCTTTGCCTTTGCGGTTTTTTTATATATACAATTTTGCATAGAAATGTTAAGAGAACTGTGGTCATTCCAATGTTTGAAGTCTTTCTATTTAAAATGTAAAATCACGTTCCTGTCCACATGTTTATTTGTACAGTTTTCCATTTTTATGGAAAAGTTAGATTTTATTGTGATTGTCTTCACAGCAATATTTCTGACTATATAATTTTAAAGGCATTACTTTTTAATAAGTACAAATCTTAATAAACAGAGACACTTTTTTAAATTCCCTAGGATACGAAGTCCTAATAAAAATAGATCATTACTTGAATGTATACTGACCTCTGTGTTTCTGAGATACACTCTAAATCAGATGATAAAATTGTATGCTCATGCACATAAGGTGATTTTGCTATAACACATTTCTCTTTCGTGCAGTCAGCAAATTGAAAAGGAAACTGTGTAATGCTTACTCTAATTTGTTTTTAGCAAAGCAATTTGATAGCTTTAACAAAAATAAAGTAACAATCTTATATATCACTAGAAAGTCTACATGGAGCAGCATCTGTTAAGCCACTTATTATATACCTGTCTTGTGAAATGCTCTTTTCTGATTGAAGAAACTAGTTTGTCAGGACAAAGACTGTTACTTTATGAATATGTAATGACAAATTAAATACTGTTACCTGGTTTCAGAAAAAGTTATGAAAATGTTTTCACTGAGCACCTTTGGAAAGTTTATTCATAAAGATTTCTTCCCACTTTAATTAATAAATGATACATTGCATCAGAATCTTGAAATATGAATACATTGCATCAGAATCTTGAAATATGAAAACATTATTTTGCATATTGTTTTAAAGGGAAAATGGGCACAGATGAACATAAGTTTTCTCATTAAATCTTCACATTTACTTGTAAATGCAAGCCAAACCAGATTAGAGGGCATTAGAAATGTACCAAGAAAGTACATGACTTCTAGTCATGCCAAAGACAGATAAGGTGTAAAATGGAAAACTGGGGTGATTTTGGTTTGCTGACAGAACTATTTAACAACTCTCAGTTCTTACAATGCTCTGTCATTTGAGCCTGTCATGAGCTCAGAGAGATCTGTTCTATATCCCCTATATTTTTATTAGGAATTGGAATTGTGCTGCTCCATGTGCCTACTTGCAAGCTGCTGTTGTTGTGCAATACAGTAGCCCACAGAGGACTGTTTAAGGAATTGTAAATTTAAAATACAAAGATGTTTTTGATTACACTCAGAAATTACACGTTGCACTGGTTCTGCCATCCTGCAGCCTCTAAGCACTAACCCCCAAGTATTACCTGAAGCTGCTAAATTTTGCATTCATGGAAGTGTTCATTCATGGAAGTGGCTTCTGACATTAAGCATCAATATTTAGAAGACCCGCTGAGAAAGTTGGGACTGTTCAGCTGGGAGAAGTGAAGGTTTCGTGGAGACCTCGTAGAAGCCTTCTAGTATCTGAAGAGCACCTACAAGGAAGCTGAAGAGGAACACTTCATCAGGAACTATAGTGACAGAACAAGGGAAATGCCTTTAAAAGGAAAAAGAGTAGGTTTAGATTAGATACTAGCAAGAAATTTTTTACTGTGAGGGTTGTGAGACCCTGGAACACCTTGCCCAGAGAGACTGTGGATGCTCCAACCCTGGAAGTGTTCAAGGTCAGGTTGGATGGAGCTCTCAGCAACCTAGTCTACTGAAAGGCATCTTTGCCCATTTCAGGAGAGTTGAAACTAGATAGACTTTAAATTTCCTCCCAACCCAAACCATTATGTGATTCTATGATTCTATTGAACATGCATGGAAATGCAGAATGCAATAATTCATGTTGTGTTTAGATTATGTGAATGTGGATCCAAATCTCACTTAGGACCAATGATCACAACGCTGCTTTGCCTTAGAATATATATTTTTTAAGGCTAAAATACTGTCTGCAGAGAGTTCAAATAATTTTACATAAAAATTGTAACATGAGTGAAAAATGACCACAAAAAGGCTAAACTTCAAAGCTGTCATGATAGCTCTCGGAACTTGTTTCAAACAACATAATGCAGTGAAGGAAATGTATAGTTTTAATTTGTTAATTTAATAAACTCCACAGAAAATTAGTTTATAGTGTCCCTTCAGGTTCATGGCCCAAAGTGCAGGAACGTGTCTGTTTACTCTTTCAAATTGAAAATCATTGATTTTCTTTAGGAATTTGTCCTTGTTGACTGTGAATTAGTCCATTTATTTCATGATCTGATAAACATATCTATTAATAAGAGACACTGTATTTTTATAGTGGAAAAGAGCAATATTTAATTTTAGTTGCTCACATGAACTTCAGTTTAAATAAAGATAATATACAAAGGTGGTTTTCTCCATTTTGCAACATAAGAAGTATAAGGAAGGCAAGAACTATCTAAATACCATCTAAACTGTGACAGAGGGGATGTATTGTTGATTATTTTTCAGCAGGAGTGCTTGCTACACTACCTTCCTTGATCATCCATTCCTAAATCTGTAGGAATAGGCACACGGTACTGCCACTGCTGTACTGCTCTGGCTTAGAATTGAATCAAATAAAACACTGCCATCCTAACAATTTTTAATCCAGGCAAATTGTCTTGTGTGGATCATCATATAGCACCAGAAGAATGAACTCGCATTGCTCATGGGAGTGTTCAGGAGTGAAAAGCAATTGTGGGCAAAAACTGCCTAAAACATGGTCTCTGTTAAAATTCTGCCCTAAAACATCTTAGTGACTTGATTGATCAGGCATATTGAATAATTGCATTTCAGACATGCCGTACATGGACAAAAGTTGGTTTTATTCAAGTACACAGGAGAAGGTTTAATGTCCAATTCTAATAGTTGCACGGGGGTTAAAACATCTTATTTCCTTTTCAACCTGAAGGAAATCAAACCTGGCTTTCCCCTTTCTGGGAGAATTCTCTAACCATAAAACCATAATCTGACTACATACATTAACTATTTCTCTTGTGCAAGTAGAAGTGTGAAAATACTGAAGCTGGAAAGGAAAAACAATAAATCACATATGGCTCTGTTCTAGCACAATGATGCAGGTTTTGACCTGCAAGAAAGGAATCATGGAGTTTTGAACCATAACCACAAGATCTGACTAAATTCTTGCAAATGTATTCTCAGTCCAGTATATAGCTTGAGGCATGTTGCCACAAGGACTGAGTCCTTTTTCTGACATCGCCTTTGGCCTGAGATATTTTGACAGTCTTTTAGATTAAAATATGTCCTAGAAGAGAAGTCTTTCAGGAAAGACACCTTGGAGTAATCTTGCATGTGTATTGTGGGACTGAAGATGAAACAGCGATGATAATACACTGACAGTGCAGGATCATGAGGACTGAAAATTAAAGCTGTTTGGTACCTGTGGTACCCAAGGGGATACTAGCAGACAGACTAATGACTTTCTAAACTAATTTAAAAAATAAATTTCATTTCTGAGTCTCAGTGTTCACCACTAAGGTATTCTGCTTCCCAGCGCTACACTATGCTAAGTCTACTCCTAAATATACTCCCTCAGATTTTAGGAGGCAGGACGGGTATCAAAAGGGCATAAACTTCTTTTTCTTCAGAGCTATGCCTAAAAGAATATTCTGAAGCTTGGGTAAAGCCAAGATTAGCTAGCTTTTAATCTTTCAAAAGATAGAGCAGTTTTCAGAGCCTGCACGTGAATCAGTGTTGCTAATTACTTTTAAACAGACCTTTAAGATGTGCTGCTATATGTTCTCCACTGCCAAGTGTTGCTATATAATTTGTATAAAGCTGTGAAGGCACTGAGGAACTGTCATCATGCTGAGCCACTGGACATAATTACTACTGCTGTTCTGTGTAACATCATTAATTTTGTCCTAGTTTTAAGGGTCTCCTTGGATTGTTCCTGAAAATAGCTTGTATGTTTAAAGCAACTTCAGATTTGTGACAGTGAACTATGCTAATGATTCCTAATGTCTAGTTCAGTGACTCCTTTCTTCTTCTGAGGTTGGCAGAATGTCATATATTATTTTTTAAAAAACAGCCCACTTTACATTCAGAAGATAGAAAACAAAAAGCTACACATTTCTATTCATCTTGGTCTATATTGTGACTCTGGTAATATCTTTTTAGGATATTTATCTATATAAACAGATTGAATCTTCACTTGGATTTTTGTGAGTCCCTGAAAATAGGTAAATAGTTGTAATTGATGTTTAGCAGTTATCTTTTAGATTTTCTTTTTCTTGTAGTAGAAAATTCATAAATAGAAGATTTACTTTGATTTAGACTAGTCATTTTCAGGCTCTAAAGTTTTATGAAAGAGAAAGCAAAGCATGCCAATTGAGTATTTAAAAAAACATTATATATGAGGAAGAAATGTTTAGAATCTGTCCTTGGTAGCAAACTGAATCCTCATATGCTTTTTTTCTGGAGCACTATCTTCTTGAACCTGAAACTGTGTTTACAAGAACAAAGAGTTGAATTGCCTTGTCGGTTATCTTCCTCATAAGCACATAGGATGAGAAAACAGACGAGAACAGTGTAAGAATTGGAAGGCAGAGCCTGAAGATTGCACCAGTATTTAAAAAAAGCAAAGTAACTAGTACTTCTTGATATTCCCATACCGATTCCATCAATTGCCATCTCCCTTTATTATAACATTACCATTTTCTTCCAATTCCTAATCAAACTATTCTTAAATGCGCTTTCTGACACCAGTTACTGTATAAATTCTCTTGGGTAAAATTAAGTCCCCTATTTCTTACTATGTAGACTACATCTATATACAAAGTTATTAGGATTTATGCAAGTTGTTCAACCACTCAATGGAAAAAGCAGTGAGATACCACCTCAGGAACAAATCACATGACTGAGTTCCAGGATAGTGATTGTATTCCTGACTTCTTTTCCCTAGAAGAGCAGATTTTTTCATGAGACTTCCCTGTATGCAGGACAATGTTTTCTCAAATGTTTGAATTTTGAGGTAACAACTTAAAAGGTGCAGAATGAACATATCCAAGAACAGAAAAGAAAGGTAGTTCTAGCACTGTCTCATGCAGTCACCTTTGTGAGGAGAAAGGACACACTTAATGTTCAATATGGTAAGCTTTTTAGCAAATTTAAATTGAAAATGCCCACCCCGTCTGCCAGAATGTATTCATGTTCTCCTAAATGTCTTTTTTTCATTTTGAATCATCAAATAATTTTTTGAGACAAAAATTATTTTGAAAAAATTTCAAGAATTATTTTGAAAATTCTCTTCTCAGAACCCAAACAAAGCAGCATGTTATGGGCTAATACTGTTAGAATATCCTTGATGCTGTGTATTTTGGCAAGGCTGAAGAATATTTCAGCAGAAAAATTCTTCAAAGGAAAGGAAAATTGAAATCTAAGATTTCTATTATGCTATTCCGTAGAAGATAAATTAAAAATAAATTTAAAATAAAAATTAGAAGGGCCAACCTTCTACATAGTTTTGGGGTTTGTATGATCTGTAAGATAATCAGCTCTTTGAATTCATGTGCTCATTAATATTTTCATCGCATATTGTTCTTTCTGATCAGTACCTCTACTAATTGCCATAATAAACCACTTATATTTTCTTCTGTGTGACACTGCCTAGTAAATCCTTACTGGAAATATTTCTATGTTTCCATTCAGAAATTGATGTAGCAGTCAGCAGTTTAGGCAGGCAGTTCAGGATTGTTTTCTATTACAATAAAAAAATCTTTTCAACAAATAGAAACTTTGAGAGGCATGCTGTAGTTTTCATCAGATGCATTTTCTGATCAGACACAGTGGCGAGGTTTATAAAATTCCATATTTTTAAAACAGCAACTGTTGTTCATTCATTTCTTATTGACATCCTGCAATGCCATAGCAGATAAAGATCTTTCACAGTTTTCATTACCATTAGGATATGCTTCTTCAAATTACTATTTAAAAATAAACACTTTCCAATGTTTACTGCCCTTTTTCTGTGTCTTTCTAGACACCAGAAGGTGAAACAAAAATAAAATTTGATCAGATTTCATGCCTGTTTTTTTTCCATAAGTGAAAATTCCTTCCTTGCAGAGAGCTCATCTCAAAGTCTCTGGTAGCTAAAAGCACAGTAAAATCCATTCCAAAAATACCAATATCCTCCAAACTTCTTCCATGTCTAAGTTATTTAAAAGTACTTTTTAAGTAAAGTCCTCAAAGAAATGAGAGGAAATTAATTCCACGTTTAGAGACATTTTCCTCATTTTGAAGTAGAGATCACCTTCTTTGAGATTCAATTTTGAGGTTTACAGTACTAGAAATATGGCAAACCACAACAGAATTAGCTTTAATTATGTTAAGAGTATACTGTCAGAGTCTCTGTCTATTTTATGGAATTCTGGAATACATCTGAGCCCATTGTCTGATTTCCCAAGTTGTTCCCTGTTTTTTTAAGGAGTTGGTTTACATTCGAAACTGTATTACGGGGGAAAGAAAAAACCACATATATAGAGTCAATTTATTGTGAGCTTAATGAAAAAATTTTAAATCCAAATGAAAAGCAACAGTCCAGCTACAATGATAGTAACAATTATAGTACAAATTAGTACAGGAAAAACTTTATAATATTTTTACCCTTAGAATTCTTTAAAAAATACCCTTTCTAAAATATATCCTTTTTTGCTGATGCTGTGCTCACCTTCCCAATGTCCTTCCAGTTTCCCCAGCCAAGTGGTGCTGTGCTGTCATGGCGAGTCACCAGCGTCCCAAGTCCCTCCCTTCCTGGGAGAAATGGGTCAAGGTCCCATCAGTGTTTGGATGTGCTTGGGTTTATTTTTATATTCCTCACCATGGCTCCTGCCTTTTGTCTGTTCCCAGGTGAGCGTGGCCCTGCAGCCTCCCCAGGCTGAGCCACAGGGGCTTTTCTTATTTGGGCAACAACCCCCTGGGTCTGCCAGACCCTTCCCTCGGAGACACTGGCAAAGCTCAGGCTCAGGCAGAGGACACAGCAGGTGTTTGGCCCTGAGGTAGCAGCTGGAAACAGCCCAGCTTTGGTTTAGGTGAGCCCAGGCCAGCCCTGAGACTGGTGCTTTTCAGAGCCCTGGTCTAGGAGTGAAAGAAGTCATTGCTACTGGGCTCTAGATAGACTTTAGAAAACAGGAACAAACAAATCTACCTGTTTCTGATATATGTTAGAAATGTATACTAATGTATACTACCTATGAATCCAGCAAAACCAAGCTGTAAATAAAGTCTCTTAAGCATCTATATAAGAGTTCTGCAATGAAGTTATTTTATGTTGAGTTTTCTTTTTGTCACAGAAAAAATAATCTTCTCAATCTAGCGAAAATTCTCATAAAATTTGCCTTCTTTCCTTAAAAGTGATTGATGTCAGAAAAAAAACCCAGAACTTAGAGCTGAAAACTAGTGAGAAGACAATTTGACTTTGGAAAAGTTATTTTAAAGTGAAAGAGACAACATAAAAAACATGGGAAACACAAAAAAAGATCACCAGCATGCCCCAACAGTTAATTTTGTGACTAAGTCTTTGATATTGGAGCTAAAAAAGAAAAAAAAATCTGTTTCATTATTAAGTTTCATACACTGTCTCACTACTTTTTTGCTTTCAAAAAAAATATTTGAAAGAGCATGAATTCCATGGAGTTATTTAATTTTCTGGTTTATTTTCTGTTTTTCACTTAAAAATGCCATCTTCAACACTAATTCTTTAGCACATTCTTTAGTAAATACTTAACAACAAAAAAAAATGCCTTAAGGATTAAAATTTAGTTGTTAAGAAGTCTTTCGTAGGTAACATCTTCAGTCTGTATTTCTTACTAGCAAGCTGTCAATATAGAGTTTAATTTTCAAATTCTTGAAATCACTAGAGTGGAAAGATTATATCCGAATCGCTATAAATATAATCAGGGACTGACCTAACACCTTTGAGAATCCATAAAATAAAAAATAAGTTAGTAAATACATTAAACAGAAATTTCTTTATGGTTATTATACTTACCTAAGCTGAGACTTTCCTTCAATCTTTATTTTGATTCCGAGCAAGGTATTAGTCATGCTTATTTCAAGTGTGTGTTCTCAATATTTTGTTACAGTTTTCTTCTTTCCCTTTCTAGATCAAAATCAATGATTCCATTCTGGAGTTAAAATTCCCTACTATGAATTTTTTTAATCATGTAAATTCTGACCAGCTCTATTTCAAAATATTTTCATCTAGTCCTGATTATATTCAGATACAAAATGTTTTCTATAAATGGGTTAAATTAAAAGGTCAGGCTTTTGATGTACCAAATCTACTGCAAAAAGGAAACTCATTGTGTTATCACATTACATCTACCATCTCTTTATAGGTGAGTAAAACATGCTGAGGGAGATCTCAGAAAGGGATTTAGGGAATATTTTGCTGAAGCCCATCTTGCTATTATAATCTAAATTAAACTGCAGAATTAAATTGCCACAGGACGAAAGTCAAAAGTACAAATTAAATCAAAAAGCAATTAGAGATATCTGTGGCTTAAAAGTCCTTACAGACCTTTTAAATGCCAAGTTATAAATAGGAATTTTAACTAAGGAGATGCCAATACTCCAAGCTGTTGGAAGCTGAGAGAGAGTATGCTGGGGAAAAGATTACTCTTTACACAACCAATTTTTATATTAGTTTTCTAACTATGTTTCCACTTGCCGCAATAAGCACATTTATTAAATGGATATTTGTTCTTATTTCATATAACCATTCCTAAAAGTTGCATTAAATTTCTGAAATATTCTATTATTTCCCACGTTGCAAAAGACTTAATGTATATGCAATAACATTAGTAACAAAAGTAGCTTGTGCTTGTTCCTGATCTGTTCCTGTCACTGAGTCTATTGTTTTGGGCACAATGTTGAATGTGTAACCCTTAACCTAGCTGCTTAAAAAAAGAGCAAAAAGTAAACAGAAAAGTAGACTCATCCAGGCAAAGCTATATTCATTAATGACATTAGAAGAAGAAGCCTTAAGAAAAAATACGTCCAGTAAAATTACCATTTTAAGGAAAAAAAAAATCCAGGCTAATGCCATTAGAGAAAGTATCTCTCAGTTTTGAAAGCTAGAGCTGATTTAAAACTGCTCTGATATGTCTGTTGCTTCCTTGTTTATAGGACTACAGGAAGTAGAATTCTCAGAAAATAAGAGAAGACTTTTAAGACAAATTTGAGGTAAAATGAAAAGAAAAGAAAGAGGAATTAGAAAAGATTTCTCTGTCTTAGAATTTTTTTAAATGATCCTGATTGAGCTGAACAACAAAAATCATTCTTAAAAACTTGAATCAATAGTATGGAGTAGCCAACAAAGTAAGAAGATTGAAACCTAATTCACCCAGGATATTTACAGAAGGCAAAGTGATTAGAAAACACAATTTCAAATTCAAAACCCAGGTTGTTTAAAACTGTGCCTCGCACAGGTTCTGGTTCTGGGTGGGACAGCTGCTGCGTTTTCCACAGGACCCCTTCTCTGAGGAGTCCCGGGGGAGGCCAGACCCCTGCTAGCCAGCTGTACCCAACCCATGGCTGCTATGGGCCTTGCACCTCCCTGCGCATGATGGCTCAGGCACCCCAGAGGTGGAGAGGTGGCTCTCGGACTGGTCGACCATAGATTTATTATGTGGACCCCCCAGGGAAGAGAGAGGGCCCACATGATAACCTAGGAACTGCGAGAGCGGACTTCCGTTTGGCTGGGGGTTATGATGGGGTCCCGAAGGGGCGGGGTGATACAGAACAGCCAATGGGGAGAGAGGGAGAAAAGGGCGGGTGATACAACATAGCCAATGGGGACAGAGGGGCAGGCATGGGGGGTTTGGTTACATGTTGCAGGGGGACATGAATATGCATAAGAGTGGATGGGCGAGGCTGCCTCCCACAAACCAAGAAGGGGCTTTCTTGGACCAAACCATGGTCTTTGATCTTTTTTTACCTCCCCACTTCCAGCTCACCGCAACACCAGGTAATTTAACAAGCTCAACAGTGCTTATCTTTCTGGCTCATATTAAACCCAAAACACACAAACCCCAAAATATTAAAAACAATCTAGTACAACATGAATGTTCAAACAAAGAACACTAATTCTCAGAGTTTCTTCCTTACTGCAACACTTCCCAGCTACTGAGGAGTGAGTTGACAAAAATAAATCTGACATGAATTGACCATGGAGCTCTGAAGTCTGAAGCTAGATGATGGCAACTATGGAATTGTAAATGAAACATAATGTGTCTGATGAGTAACTCAAAAGACAGGCTGTAACACAGCTGGAAAATTTCACTAAAAAAATTAAATTATTTCTATTCTGGCTATGGGAGGAATGTAATTTTCAGTAGCATCGCTGAGTAGGCAAGAGGGAAGTGTATTTGGCTGGGACTTATGTTTACAGTAGAAGGGAGATTGTAGGGACATCATAGTGATTGATTCTTACAGTATGCTGGCTCAGCTAAAGGCTCATACTTGTGACATTTCTGATTTGTATATAAGGAAAATGGATTTCTGTCCCCTTATGTTAGCTTAAGCATCAGTACAAGATACTGCACATTAACAGGAAGTACATTTCTACCCAGAATGCAGTGTTAAAAATTATTCTATAGGAAATTTTATTCCCCTTTCTTTTTTGACATAGTGTTTGATGTACTCTAATGTACGACTATTTCTGTGGGTGCATACTACATAAATCAATCTGGTGAGATCTGGTAAAACTGCATTTTTATTGCAGATTAGAACAAAGTAGTTTTACAGCAGGTGCTGGTACAGTCATGACAGAGTGGGGACAATTATAATATTTAATGGTCTCTTAATTCCCATGATGAATGTGTTTTCATATTGGCTTCAGCAATGCATTATAAGACAGCTTGCGGATTCAGACTTTTTCTAAAAAAAAAAAAAATCGTTGTTTGTGTGTCCATACCTAATCCGCTAGTAAGCTTCCTTCTGTTAATTTAAAACAGTGCTGTCATTTTCTACATCTCCCAAACAGCTAAAAAATCTAAATTAAATAAGACTGAATTGGTTAAAATATATTTTCTAGGAAATTTGCTAGGTGGAGAGTTAATTATCATTATATTGTTAACCCAGTGTACTAGTTTGAAAACAAACAAGTGGGAGATCGCAAGAATATAAATCACAGAATTATAATTTAATAGGAAAATTAAAATAAATGCAACAGTACAAGAACACTGACAGAATCAGGATACGACCTGACACCCTGTTAGTCAGGGTGGTGGCAGCTGTCCAGATGAAGTGGTCCTGTTGAAGCGGTGATCCTGTAGAAGGGTCTGGTCCTCACCTGAAGGTCCAGTGGTAGCTCTTGTCCTCTGGGAATCCAGTAGGTAAGGGCTCCTTGTGCTGCTCCAAACCCCAGATGATATCCAGGTGGGAATGCTTGGCTCCTCCCCCCTGGGCGGAGCATCTCACAGTGGGATGATGTAATTCTGTGAGTCATGGGGTGGGCCCTTGACAGCCCATTAAACAGAGGTAGCTCCCAGAGGGAGTTATCAGGGCTGAGTCATGGCAGGAGATAACGAGCACTGCCCCACCTGCTTTAACAGCTTGTGAAGGTGATAATAGAATACATACTATGGGTTACATCTTACATTGTAACCTAGGACACCCAGTATAAGGAATCTGCCAATTTTGGTCTGACTATTTAGAGATGAGATTTATTTACTCTGCAGAGTACTTTTGTTCCACTAATATTTCATATTTATATCAATTTAATATATCTACCTATGAGATTAGAATAGCTGCATTTCAGCCACTATGAATATAGTAGCTTCGTATAAAATGTATTTCTTTATGAGTTTATAGAGTTTTCTCATGAGGTTTTCCTACTTTCAGAATGGTGACAATATTTTTTCACTTGTAAAACATTTGCTTTTATATATATTAATTATTTTGATATATTCAAATAAAAATACAAATGTGATAGAATGCAAAAATGACCTATGATCATGGGTGAATTATAGATATGTACTGTTAAAATTAGTAAATACATTCAGTGATTCATCTCTTTGTAGAGTATTTAATCTTTAAACAATTTTCCTTTGTAGTTGGTTTTTCCTTAAGTGCCATATGACTGATATAAAAGGATAAAAAAAAGCTAACAAAGAAACCTATCAGTCTTTGTCAATTCAGAATTACTCTTGAAAAGAGCATGTAAGGAAGACAGAGATGTTATTCTGACAACCTCCATTTCTCTGAAAGTTGTTTGTAAGTGCTGTATTAAACAACACATCATCACCTGTGGATCAAAATCAAGTAAAAAAATTCACACTATTATTTGGATGAACCTACTAATTTTATTCACCTGTTTTCTTCTTCAGCAAGAAATACTAAAAAAAACCTGTTCTTTTCACATGGACCTTCTGGTCCTGTTCATGCTCTGATATCAATACCTGCATAAAAAGAGTTAATTAATGAGATATCTATAGACATTTCAAAAATCCCATATTCCTTAAATTTTCAAGAAGTCAATAGAGCCTTTTGCAGAAACATTCATATTTATTAGCCAGTGTGGTGTCTATCTCAAAGTGTAATATCTGGGAAGACAACTTAGAGATAAGGCTTCTGGAAACATAGACTGATAGCAAAAAGATAAGGATTTCAGATTGTGTGTCCTACTAAAATTCCTAATCTATATTTAGACACACAGAATTAGAAGAAAAGTTTATGAAACCTTTCAGTAAAAGTTTAAATCATGAAGTGATTTTGAGGAAGAATGCATATATCTGAATGAGTTTATTTTTGTTTTATGAATTAAAAAAAAAAAAAAGCCTAAAAGATATCTTTAATCATTCTACATGGAGATCAGTCCATTCATACTTTACCTTCCTACAGATGCTAAATTCAAACTTTTTTTATTTTAGAGTATCTTTTGAAACAGAACTTCAGGACCAAATTAATAAGACTAACTGTGGAGACCCTACAGATACAAAAAGCATTTTATTTAACTGTATTGTCACCATTTTTTATTTGAACTTCGAAATATTTGTTCCAATTCAAGTATTTTGATAATGAGCAATAGTATTTTCTTAGTCTGTATTGCACTATTCCTCATTCCTGACAAGATTTGGATATGCTCAACTAAATTAAAATTATAGATTAGTATTTTTTTCTGCACTTTTGAATAAATATATGAAGAAATAAGCTAGCCAACTTTCAGAAGTTTGGTGGTTTTTTTTCTCAAATATTGTGCTGGGGCAAGGATTGTGAAAAGAAAGTTATAAAATAAACGTTTGCCAGAAAATCAATGCAATCCTTCTGTACTAGAATCATAGAACAATGAGCTTGCAAAGGATTTCTGGGCGTCATTTTGTCTTTTCTCCTGCTCAAAACAGAGCTAGTTTCAGAGTTAGACCAGGTCATTTGAGGTCCTCCCCAAGGTTAGTGATTTCACAAGCTCTCTGGGTTTGCCATTCTAATAGTGAAGGTTTTGTTTTCATGAAATGCACTTTGTAATCTCCCCTGCTACATCTTGCAAACATTGTCTCTTTTTTCTTTGCTGTACACCTTAGCCCTCAGTCTACCCCTTAGCCCGTTCTCAAAGGTTAGAGACGTGGCATCAGAGTTATGTTAGCCACACAGCATTTGTAACCACACCCTGCCCAGTCTGATGAATATGTGTGTGTGTGTGTGTGTGTGTGTGTCCAGTATAACTTGGTCATCCTTTACTGGAGGCTGTACTTTTCTCACCCAAATGCTGTTCCTAAGCATGGAGGTCTGGAATGCCTGTGTCAAGCCTGGAGTGAAAGATTAGGGTTTACTGTCCAGACCAGTCTCAGCTGGGACACCAGTCTTGGCCACTCAGACTCAGCCCTAAACCCCCAGTGTTTGCCTGGTCTGTACTGCAGGTGTGTTCAGCCACGTTCCCTACTGGCTCTGACTTGCAAACTGGTCTGCAGTTTTGGGTTGAATTTGAAGATGACTCTTATTTTACCATGCTCTGTCTGATGATTATCAAACTGAGACCAGAACTTGTCAGTCACAGGTCTGGCCCTGCTTGGTTATGCTGAGCTGCACCCCATCAGTGAAGGTGCTGTCTTGCCCATGTCCTTGGTAATCAGCTGGTCTTTCCTCATGGAGCAGCTCTTGTCACTGACTGACAGTCTGAGCATGCCTTGCAATTAAAAACTGTAGTAAACAGCATACTGAATATATCTGTATTTTCTATATCCTTTGCCACTAGTTCATCACCTCTCTTGAAAGCAGGACAGTTTATTATTGGATTTCATTGGACTTAGTTGGACAATTATTTTTATTGGACTTCATTTTTATAGCTGACATACCCCTTCATGTCCTCCTTTTTGTCCTCTGCACCCTTCTGGCAAGCTTTGGTTTTCCCTATATGCCCATGTGATATTTCTGTGTTAATCTTTGGCAAGATGCAAAGGAGATGAATATTAGGGAGCCTTCTTCCCCTGCAGAAGGGGATATCTGACTACCATTGTCCTTTGCTTTCTTCACTGCCCCGGAGAGGGATTAGGCAAAACTGGCCCTGGTAGTCAGGCTCCCCGACAGACCTTCTGTCACATCATCTGTTTCCATGTCTGAAGCTTGTCTACAAATGAACATCTGCAGAGGGGAACTCTGTTGTCAGAAATCACAAGCCTCCAGTGTCTTTTACAAGCCCCCAGTATCTGTTACGGTAAAAGTTCATTCTCCTGCTGGGGAGGAGATGCATTCCTGCTCTTGTGCAATGTGAGGCTCTTGCCTCTGCACAGGCCTATGAAGGGAGAAATATTTCCTTCCCTTCACATAAACAGATGCAGCTCATGAAGCAAATCCTGAAGTCTTCCATTACTTTATTAGGAAATCTGCCTGAAACAAGGACTGTTCTCTCTGGGACTTGCATGTACATTAAACTCATCTCCTTAAAGCACCAAGAGACTTCTAGTGAATTTCTGAATAATAAAAGAAAAATGAGAATCACAGCTTGGTTATTTTATTGGGTTTTTTCTGGTTTGTTTTTTTTTTTCTATCAGCTTTTTCTTCCTTTTTTTCTATTTTTTTCCATCAATACTTTAGAACTTTTTTCAAGATTGGTAATTTAATATTTAAATGTGGGAAAATTAAGTTATGAGCAAATTGGTAATTATAAAAAATAGCAAGATTATACATTGGGACTTTAAGCCTCTGCCTTATGAAGGTTTTTGGGTTTTGGAAGAATGAATTAGAACTATAATCTAAGATGTTGCTGTAAAGTAATAGGGGATTATTTTTCTGTTCCACTGCAGACGTGTCCTGATCTTTCAGGAATTTGTCACCTCACTCAGGGAAGAAAGGAAGAATTAGCATTATCTGCTAATAATTGTACCTTTCTTGTTTTTTGAGCAAGTCTTCTGAAAATAATTAGAGACAGTCTGAAATTTCACTACTATGAATTTAAAACTCAGTTTTTGTCTAAAACTTCAGTGCTGGGTTCTAGTCTAAATTTAACTTGTCTGATCACTAAAGATGTCTGATTTAGCACACAATAATTTTGCTACCTATTATATGAGCAAATGATACCTCTTAGTGTTAATCACAGTCATCACATTTGACATTATTAATCATAAACCCCTCTTTAGAACTCTTTAAAACTTAGATGCAGGTGATCATCAATGTTTTGTTCACACATGCAATGCTGAGTATTTTTAAAGTTATCTTAAATGAAGTCATTTTTTTAAGGCCAAATAATCATTGTGACCTGAAAAATGCAATGCTGCAGTAATAAAGTGTTAATGATAATCACGGTACATTATAGAAACATGTAGCATGATTTATATATCATGCTACAGCTTTGGAAACACTGAATTCTACTGACAGCATCTGAATATATTGCAAAAATGTAATTTCTTGAGTATTCTCATTTGATGGCAGTAGATGCAGAGGTATTGGTTCATCAATATCCTTCAGGTTTTCTCACTCTCCTCAAACAGTCATGACCGGGAATCATCCTGGAGGTGACACTGACTGTCTTGAAAGAGATGACACACTTTTCCCTACACTCAAGCTACTTTACTACCTGTGAAGAGTGATACTGCTAAAGTGACTTTTTTCCCTCTGGTTCTTGTAGATAGTGAAAGGGATTAATGTCATTTTGTGCTGCTTTGTGTAACTCTATGCCTGTACTGGGTCAGGGGCAATAAAAAGGCAAGGCAGAAACACCTAAGAACATGAGCAGTCCCTTTAGGCCAAACAGGGGTTCTGCTCCTTGTTCCAAATAGTATTTTTCTTTTCATTCAGTCAAAATATGAAATGCCTACAGATTTAGCTGGACCTAGCACCTGTCAGATGAGAGGTTTTCTCCACAAAAATATTTGAAAAGACTTCCAAACGAACAAAACTTTTTGTCTGCTGGTCTTTTGAACTGAGATTCTTGCTTGAGTGGCTGCACTGTGGTTCACAAAAAGATGCACTGACCAGACACCTGTTTTCTCTTTTGTGTTTGTTTGGTTGTCGTGGGGGCTGGTTTGGTTTGTTTGGTTTTTTTATTATTTGTCTGCTCTGTGGAAAAGTTGCATTCAGTCACCTCAAAATAAGAAAATTCTAGGTTATTTCATGTGATACCACTACTGGATTATTAAGTAATAAATAACAACTACTGTAGAGTTTGTTCAGGGAAGGGTCAAGCAAGTTGCATCCTATGGGAAGAATGGAATTTATCACTTTCAGTTGCTTCTTTTCACCCTATAGAACAGGTATACGAGCTCTCTTAATCTCTTCCACTATTCAGAAGTTCATTTTTCACTCTATTGACTTTCTAAGAAAAGTAGAAGTTAGACTTCCTCTCACTCCTCCCATTCACTTTATATTATTAAAATTTGAATTAGTGATAAAGTTAACTGTAAACGATTAAGCATTGTAATATTGGATGTACTTTTTCAACTGCAAATGTTAGAGACTAGAAGGACGCTGTGTTGCTTTCCCTCGAGCCGCCCCTCTTGGAGGGAATCTGCGGCTGTCCTGCAGCGTCCCTGGCCACAGGGGCCGGCCACTGCTGACAGGAGCTGGCTGCTGTTATTGCTGTGCTGTCCCTCCCGAGTGGGGAAGGGGGCTCGCAGAGTGTCAGCTGGGGAGGCGCCGGAGGCAAAGGAGGAGGGAAGGGTCTTCGTGTGGGTTCCAGCAAGATGGTTTATTGTGGAGGGGCCAGGGACGAAGACACTGGGAAAGCTGAAAGTCAGGGTTTATAAGGGGAACAGGGCAAGCAATCAGGGAAGGGCAAATGGGCGGAGGGAAACTTGAGGGACAACCGGGGAACAAATCGGAACTGGGGAAGGAGGGACTGGGTAGGGAGGAACCAATGGGGTGTCGAAGTGAACAGAACTTTTGAGAACATAATGAATATTTACCAGGGGACATACATATTGAACGGAGAACATCCATAATAAACAGAGAATACCAACACGAGGGAGAATCACACACATATGTGGCAGTGGTCCAATGACCACGAGGGCGGCTGCAGCCCTCCAGAGGGCTGAGGCACCACCAGAGAAGGATATCGAGATAAATACACAATGCCTAGAAAGGCAGAAATGAAAGTTATTGAGCTGAGAAAGATTTTGCAGGTAAATTAATACAAAATGGAATGACCCTGCAATGTGACTGCTAGAAAAACAAACTATGATCTGTGTGGTAAAGGGCTGTCTTTCAGATTTGCCTTTTATTTCCTCTCTTACAACAGAATAGACATGTAAGAGTCAACAGAGTGCCATCTCACTAACTAAAGGCAAGATTTACTTTTCCAAAATTTTCTCTGGTATGTACAATTATGCTTATTTTCAGTATTTTATGTATTGCTTGCTGATTTGCAATTTTCAAGTGTTAGATAGTGCCTGACTCTATAAAATTAATATAATTCAGTAGTAAAGTGATATATTTTAGAAGCACAGTGAGTCACTGTCTGGCTTGTTTCTACGTAGTAGTGCATTAAAGTACTGAGGAACTCTCAAAATTCAGTTAGCTAATAAAAATGGAAGCTATCTTTGCATCAGAAACAATCTATATGGGAAACAGAAACACATGGATGCCTTTAGCAGATCATCTCCTTTCTCCTACCAATGTGGCTCTGATTTTAAAAGTTATATGTACAAAACCCCTGTTATAATTATTATTTTCCAAAATAATTATTTTTTTAAAAAAAAATTTCTAATAAATTGCATGGGTTTTGGCATTAGCCAGAAACTTCACTAATCATCAGAGCATGAGTTGACTGATAATTTTCCTGGAAAAAATATTTCAGAAAAGGAAAAGTCAGATCTTAATTTCAAATAACAAATTATTTCTTTGTAATGAAGTAAACCAGACTCTAAAGAAACATTACAAATGATTACTGTCATTTATCCAAGTATTCAGACAATAAATTACTAGTAAATTCAATATTTTTTGAAAATAAAAATTTCCAGGTGGCCACAAAGTACACATAGTGCTCCCAAATCTGGTAATCTACCATAGCTCCTACAAATATATCATAAAGCATTTGAGGTTGAGCCTTGGTGCAATCATGGTAAAATGGGATTGTTAAAACATCTGCAACTATGTGGGAACTGATAAGTGGAATTTATACTTGAGAATGTAATGAGAGTTGACACCTATTTGTGACATGACTGTATCATAGATTGCCTGCAGTGTGATAGCATCACTATTTCTAGCAGGCAAAGATGTACTTGCTGAAGGTGAAAATGTCATTTAAACAGTTGATACCTTTCAAATAGTCTAAGCTAAATGCCTTGTACAGTTCTTGCCTTTTCAGAACAAATATTCACAACTTGAAATTCTAGATAAAGAAATATTGCATCTGTGATTATTAAGTCAAGGCAGAGTATACATTTGGAACAACACACATGGCTATCTGTAGAGGAATTTGATTTGTTGTGGCAAAGAGTAATAATCAAGTATCGCTGTGAGTCTAATAATTTGACATCCTGGATATCTGTTCAGTTTATTTATCTTACAAATAAAAGCCATGGAAGTATTTTAAAAACCTGTTTATATTTACATAGGACCTAAGAAAATCATATCCTCTTTTACAATACAAAAAAAAGAGGAAGTTCTAACTTGTTCCCACATGAGAGGGAAAGAAGTATATGGTCACAGCTGACACTGCAAAGGAAGTTTGAGCATAAGCCAAGAGTAATATATTCAGACATAAACTCAAAAGTTATTTTTATTTATATGAAGAATTATATTTAAGAGTGCATAAATTGACTCTTCCATTCGGTGACGTGTTTAAAGATTAAACTGAGGTGTTTGCTACCTGCCATATCTTCAGCTTCCAGCCTTGCTGCTATATCATCAGATCAGCAGTTTGTTAACAGAACAGCATCTTGCATTCATAATGTGCTAAATGAACTAATCAAAGCTTTTATTATCTCCTTTTGTTTGTCGTTTTCTGAAATGTTCCTCTTTTCACTCTTAATTTTTTTTCCCTATACTCTCTCGACAGCAACACCTCTTGCTTCATCATTCTGCACTTTCTCGTCCTTTTTTGCATCTTTACCTTTCCATCCTGTTAATGCCAATGTCAGAGCACTACCAAGACACGTGTTGCTCTCTAAGGGGCAGGAATCCAGGAGCTAAGAGCGAGACCTTGCCTGCTAGGACCTGTCCCTCTATATGGCAGCACCCGTATGTCTCTGTAAACCCCGTAAGATTATAGGTCTACCACTCTACACAGTTTCTAATTCCTGTTTGTTCCCTGGGCTCCATTTGTTGTCTATACCCAGTCATGCTGCTTTCAGAAGGGGAAGTCTGTGAGCTGTGTTCCTCACACTGTTCTTCCACACACATTTTCACTGCCTTCCCTGCCTCAACTTCAGCCTCTAGTCACTATTCCCCCCAGAACCAAGACCGCTGCCATTCTTACTTCCTTGTAGAAGGAAGTCCCAACCCCTCCTACCCACTGCTTCCTCTCAGTGCCCATGTGTATATCTGTTTCTCTGATGCAAATCAGCAAAGGACTTCTATTGTCAGAAGTCACACATTTCTAGACTCCCACACCTTGTGACTCTCCAACCGCTTGACATTCAGCATAGACATGAGACCGAATATATTCTTTTGATGAGGTCTTTTCAATACAGAGCAGGGAATGGCTGGATTGTTCAGCACTGTATGGAGCAGTAATCTTTGAAGGCTCTTAGAGGATGAATGTTCTCACTGCTGTGGTCTTACATAGCAAACTCCCATTCAGCTATTTTTTGGTAGAAATCAAATCTATCTTATCTTGTGGAAGAAAGGACTTAGCCACTTCTCTTCAGGGGAAGATTCGAGGTGGCAAATCCAGAATGGGTTAAGATTTTAAGAAATACTGTTTCCTTAACTTTTCCAGTTGACTCCCCACTCTTTGTGGACTTCTGCAGACCGTTTCCTCACTCCCTAATCTTTTATTTGGACAGATTCAGCTGTGGACACCAGGAGCTTAAGAGTTCAGCAAATGTGATGCAGAATGTTATGACACACAGCCTTATCTGAAACCTTGGCTATTTCTATGTCACTGGCAGTGGATTTTTTCTTTTCTTGTCCTCAAACAGGTCTCACTTTTGCATTCTCTTCTGGTTTTATTCAGTCTACCCCTGACTCCCAAGTGCATCTCTCTCTCTCTTTTGCACTTCTCTCTCACTCACAGAGTGGTTAGCATACCTTACTCAGAAATATGAGCTCTTGAAAGCATTTGGCTGGTTTTATTCTTCCAAAGGTTAACTCTTCCTGTCCATGTGATAAATGCTTGCACCTTCATGCCCCCAACAGAAACATCCTTGAAATGCAAAGTAGTAACGTTTTATTTGGGTACTGCATTGAATTCCAATATAGTCAATCCATTTTTCACTCACAAGTTGGAGAAGTATAACTTCCAACGACTTCACTTCTATTCTTAGCACTCTTTTCCCTACTGTTGGCATTGCTACTTCTGTCAGAAGAGCAGGGGGAAACCATTAGTTAATGGCTAAAGCCCTTCTGAACAGTACTAGTTTATCCCTTTTCTGTGCTCCTCTGAATGTCAGATAGTGTTTCACAGCACTAAAAGTAAATGCAATCAAATACAAATTAGAGAATACACAAAAGGAATAACAGATAAATGAGAAAAGTGTTTTTGGAGCAAGCCTTTTGACTGTAAAATTAACTCTGCGTATATTTTCTAAATTAACTACAGTAAAATATCACTTAAAGGTATTTAAGTATTTATAATTTTTTCTACTTGTAATTAATAAGTCAATTGCTACATTGATAGTAAAAAGACTAAATAGTAAAAAAAAAAGCAGTACATTTTAATTTTTAAGTATGCTTTGCGTAGGTCAAACGGTTAATAGGATGTAAATCAGAAAAGTGATAAAATTAGCATGTACCAGGAATAAAAAATAAAGGTGCAGTATGTGAGTAGGGTGGAAATTGTTGCAATGACAGGGAAAGAATTACCTGGTGGAACAAGATGGAAATGATAAGAGTATCACAACCGTTATAAGAATATTATTACCAATTCTCTAATGTTAATTTTTATTTCGTTAGATTATTGAAAGTCCACAGTGGTCCTATTTCTTATTTAAAAGAATGGCAACAGTCCTTTTTTATAGTATCAGTGTTAAAACTTTTCAAAGATCCTAAAGGGCTGAGAGGGAATTTTTCTCTCTGTTGCTGTGATCACCTGGAGTTTACACAGTTCACAGCAAAGCAGGTCTAGAGGTTTTTCTGCCTTAACCAGTTCTGTGAGGACTTAATTTATAGATGGAGGGGAAAAAAAATACATTATAGCCACGAGGACTTCCTGAAGAATGGCAGACTTTCTCACTTGCTACCAAAGTACAATCAGCACTTCATCATTGCGTAGCCCCTACTTCTCAGGCTAAGGCTGCCAATCGTTTTTCAGAGCCCACTATGGACTTGTGAGCAAGTATAGGGTTTACTCACTGACAGTCCCCTCAAACTGTCAAATTTAATAACACAGAAAATGTCAGCCAAATTGTTATACTGAGTTCTGTGTGAAGAAGAAATAATAAGCAGTGTTATATAATGTTATTCAATAGGGAATGATTTCTAGTTGAAAACTGAAGTAGCAGCTTTCATTTATGTTCTTATTCTTTTCGAGGACACAGGTGGTGATGCCTGTAGTTAGGTTTGTCTGACATTTTCCTACTACAAGACTGTGTTTGCAGTTCCTTATAGTTTGGACAAGCTTCAAGCATATGAGATGCCTAGGTTACTTTATTATTTATTTTTTATTATTTTGTAAGCTTCTGCCTGTACCTGGCACGTAGCCATTTGGAAGCTCATCCAGCAACACGCGGTATCAGAAGCTGTTCTCCCACTAGTCGAGATGTCCACGTCATTAGAAAACAGAAAAGTCTCAAGGAAAGTTTTTGACCTTGGGATTATGTCTTCCTGAACTGAAAAGCCTTGATCTTACAGCAACACTCTCTTGCTTTCCCTTTGAGAATTTTCAGTTTACAGTAATACAGCTAAAATTACTGAACTGCAAGGATTTTAAGTTATTGTATTTGATATAGTTATTGCTTAGAAATGAACTGTTTTCCCCACGTTGTGTAATAATGTGTTAAGTAAAAATGCCTATAGTTTCATAGGAGTTCTTATTTTATTCTTGTTATAGACTGTAAATCAGAAGTAGCAAAATGTAGCAAAGTTTTAAACTTCTTGGTTTGTAGTATTTCAAAGACATCGCTGCGATATTTCCTGGAATCAGGGACAAATACTGATGTCTGTTCTTTGTAAAACAGACAATGAGCATTACAAGCCTTATTCCCACCATTTTAGTTGAACTGAAGTTTTATGGCAGTTTAGGATTTTTCCTTTCCCGTTCAAAGTCGTAAGTGTCTGAGAGGAAATAGCTCTGATAGAAAAGGTATTCTCCAGATGTTGCTGCCTTTGGGTCAGAATGAAATTCGGTTGTGTGCCATGCTCTTCATTCCAAGCTATTATTTCTATTAATTGAGAAATTTTCCTTCCTTTCCCCTTGCTCGAGGAAAAAAAGGAAACACACACATACATACACACAAAGAAAACCAAAAACACCAAACAAAACTAAACAGCAACAAAACCAAACTAAACCAAAGAAATCACATAAGCCCAAAAACACAAACCAGATTTTTCTTGAACAGTATATTTATATGTTTTTGTAACTCCTCAATTTGTCTCTAAAGCATGTTTTACCAAGTTCTGCAAGCTCACTTCAGATTCATTTTTTGCAGTAAAGACTTCCCACATGCCTACCACTCTCTTTTAAGGAAATCCTTGGAGTACAGAAAACAGGAGACTGTTTTCTTTCTTTCTTAGAGATGGAAAATACTTTTATTTCACAAATGACACTTTTTCTCATTTACCAAAGTAAAGAAAAGAAAATATAAGTCAGCTCTTCCTTTTAAATACCTAGCTGTTGAACATTTCTCAAACTGTATGGCACATGTTATTTAGCAATATATTATTGCTAATATCTCTTCAATGCACTAAGCCATGTAAGGAACCTTCCTCTATCAAAAAGAAAAAAAATCAATTCACTGAATAGTGCTTGTCTCTCTATTCAGAATATTATGCTTTAAATAGTAAATTTATGTCACTTATGGAAAATATGCTCTTAGTCATATCCTTACATTTTTATTTACTGCACTCCTTTTACAGGGACAGCAACAAACTTAAATGAGTTTAAAACCTTTCTCTTTTTCTTCCTTCTGCCATGCAGATTCTTCTTACTCTCATTTCACTACACTTGTGGATCCAGAATGGGTGAAGGTGTCCTTAGGGCAGGAACTGGTCATGTGTTCTAAGCTGTTATGTTCATGGTTTATTGCCTCATTTCTAACCCATCTCTTACTTATTGCATAAAATCCTGCCCAAAGCTTTTCTTGGTACAAAATTTTAAAGAGGCAGGGTGACAGTAAAGAAAGAGAAGGAATATTACAAAGAAAAACCAGTCTGACTTTCTTCTTCTTTAATAAAGAATTGTAGCCTGCTAGTGAAGCAGGCCATTTCTTATTTTCTGTAGGTAATTAATTCTGGCAAGTATTTTATTATTGTACGGTCTTTCTGCTGTGAAAATACATCTTCATCAATTGTAGTGGGCAGCAGTGCACAATTTCAAACAAAACTTGGTTTTGAAGATAGATAACTATTGCAGTTCCATATCTAAACATGTAATTTTCTTTCAGAGCCTGCATGCGTTTTATTCTCCTGCCCAGCTTAGAAAATGGAATGTTGATGGGATCGTATCATCCACACTACCTTTCTGCATCTGTCTATTGCAAAAGGCATGAAATGGAATGCGTCGCTCTCTCATTGATTTGTTGCCAGCGTAATCTGTTTTATTCAAGTCACAGTCCAAGTGCTTCTCCACCACCACGTTATTTCACAATTTCTCTTCCCCAACACTGACCATGCATTATGAACAAGTCAGATATGTTCATTCAGCTTTGATTTTTATACCTCTTTTAAATCAATACCTCAGTGATTGATCTTCTAAAATTTAAGAATCAGTGAGCTGTATAACTGAAACAGCAAGGAAAGTAGGTGGAGGATGTTCAGTCTTGGTTGAAATAAACACCAGGTGCGATATTGTGTTTTTAATGATTCGCAGACACAAATTAAACATGCTGCAGTATTGTTTGTTACCATACCTCCTCTCTTTATTTAAATTATACATTGGGCCATTCTCACTTCTCAGTCAGATTAGGGACTAGCAGGCAACAGAGCATACAAACACTTATTTAAAATGTCTTTTTCCAGTAAGTCTATTTCAATTAGAAATGCAGCAATTCTTTTCTTAAGCTGTTTTCTTGAATCGATTGCTTGCATATTTTAGCCAATGGTACCTCAACATACTGGTGGCTACAGGAGAACAAACCAGTGCCCTACCAGTCCAACATTCTGTCTAGCAGCAGTTAGCCCCAGATGCTGCAGAGGAAGATGAAGTTTTTTCAGTTGAGCAGCAGTATAATATGAAGGAAGTGGGCAATTCCTAACCTTGAAAAATGTAAGTTAACAACCTGAGAATTAGTAACCTGCGCAGACTTCCTTAGCATCTACATAAATTGAAATATTATTTCATTCGTATGGACGCGTTGCATAGCTCATTTGAAGTAGTGGCAAATATTTGTCACTGTATCTGATTCAGGATTATTTATATGTGTAATTTTTTTGTTACCTCAATTCGCAGAAGAGAGCTAGAAGCACATACCTGGAATTCTACATCTCTTTGTATGTTAATTATACTCACTATAACTTTTCTTACTCTACTCTGCAGGGAAATACTACTTCCAGACTGTTTAAAATAATCTTGTATAAGTCTCCTGTCAAGAAGAAAAATTCTGCATGCCTAATGTTCTGATCATAATAGCAGGGGACTAGAAAGCAAACACATGTATTCTGTTTCTAATGGGCTATCTTGAGCTGAATTTAAAAAGTTGAATTAAAAAAACTGAAGTAAGGTATATGACGGTTCCTTTTGATTACATTATTTGGCAGTACCTGATTAAACTCTTTCTTAGGATATTTTTAACTCTGTTATTTCTTTTTTAGCTCAATCTCTATCCCAAAGATTTATGGTTGGATGCAAACTGTGCAGCAGTAAACTTTAGATATTTTTTCCACAGTTTGACATCTAAATTCCTTTAATAATTAGTTGAGAGACATGGAATTTATAGATTGATTCATTTTGTTCACAGATAAAATGTATAATTGTCCACAAATTGTCCTAAACTTGATCACCTTATAGGTAGAATTACATTTAAGTACGGGAATTCTTCAACTGATTTCAGTCACAGCATAGTTAGTTGAAAGGAAGAGAAATAGAAACCTAATCACTGCTGACATATTAAAGAAATGGATATTTCTTTTATGGAGAACAAAACAGTTCTCTAAAAGTATGTTAATTTAAAAAGCAGATGAAGAAAACCTCGGATTAACAGTGAGTTATGGAATAACTCATAGGTGTTATGCATAATAAGGTATTCCTTTCACTGTAATCTCCAACCAGAAAGAAAAGCAGAAATCGACAGACACGGTACTGTGTCAAACCATAGTACTTTACCTGTTTTACATGTGGGCCAAACTTATCCTCTTTCAGATTCAAGATTCCTGTGTATTCGTATCCCACAGTTTGCACAAAAAGATGTGGCCGGAAAAGATTTGACAAAACGCGGGGTCTCCCCTCCACAGAGAAAGCTGTGCCTAAGAAAGAGAGAAGGATAGCTGGACATAAATGGAAGAAAATACTTCAGAAGTGTTAGTTAAATCTGGTTTAATAAGAAAAAATAATGGTTGATTGTCTCCTTCAAGTAAATCGATTTTAAGTAGTGGGAAGCTGTTAAAAGAATATGGATGATCTGTTTACTCTTCCAGGACCCTGAAAGGAAAGCACAATCACATGTTTACCTTCTTGGTAATACCTAGCTGGGGCTTTTTTGTGGGTCTTTTTTTTGGTGTTTTGGGGTTTTTTTTTTCTTTTTTTTTTTCTTTTCACACTGCTGAGTCTTCCTTCTTTATCTCTTATCATATTTCTGTTACATTTGCTCTGTCCAGAGGATATACTTGATTTGGAGACACTATGGATGACTTGCATGGAGCCATTTGCATTCCAGCACATACATACTGGATGCTTCATGTTGTGTCTACCCTGATGGGAGAACACTCTCCTCTGATGGTCTTGAAATGGGGCCTGCGTAGGCTCATATGATGGAAATAAAATTGCTATCTGTACTTTGTCTACAAACTGAGGAGCAATTTAGTACTTGACAGCAGCAATTATTTTTCTGTAATGGAAAATTGGTATCTTGATAAAGTTCTGAGAGCTGAAATTCACATCCAATTATGAGACACTGAGAAAATCCACAACAACAATCCATCGAGTAGTTTTGTCCACAAGGATTCTTTACACTGTGTGACTACAATAAACTGATCAATCTGACCTGAAATATGCTATTTTTAACCAAAGGGGTTAAAATAAAATTCCATAAAAAGAGATCTAAATAATATTCAGTTAATTTTTGAAACAAAATTATAGAGACAGTAGATTAAAACACGAATTTAAACTATTTTACATGACACAAGATTTGACAATGATAAAAAACCTTTTCTTATCAGTACCAAAGCTTATTTACTGTTTTGAATTTGATAGAAATACTCTCATAAACTATTGTGCTCATATAGATCACAGTAGAAAAATTAATAGGGAAATTTTAAAGTCAAAGGGACTTTTTTTTTTTAAGAAGGATAAATATAAGCAAGAACTGAACATTTACTTGCTTCCTATTTGTGTTCAGAAATATTCACCCGAAACGCATCCCTGCAAAAAACAATTTTTTCCCCTGAAATTCTGTCATCAGTAGATTATTCTATTAAATAATTCTTGTGAAGTATTTCCTTTGAAAATTATTATTCAGGTGGGTTTGTGTGTTGTGATTTATAAACCTTGGAAGGAAAGAAAACCAGACGTTCTCCGCAGCTGAAGACCTTGTTAACAGGTATCCCACAGTTTCTATTTAGCCCATTTAATAGCTCTACTGCAAGAATAATTTGTTGATTACCAGGTGTTGGCAAAACTTGCTATATCTGATAATGTGATGAATATTGCATTCTAAAGGCTTGATTCATCATTGTGTTTTCCAAGTGCCATCTGTATGTCCTGTCTCTGAGAAACCTACTGATAGAAAGCTGTGTTTTAAAAGTTTTCAAACTTACTAATTTAACTGGTCCTGTCCCAATGAAACACTCTGTGAAGCAGAGCTTCTTTATAAATCAAGACAGCCTTCTACGTACCTGTTTTTACATCTCCATATCTTCAATTAATAATTTCGCATTATAATTTGGCATTGCAGGCTTTTTTATATGGTTTTAAATGTTTAAATGTGCTGTATCAATCCCATAAAGATGGGAAGGTGCACACAAATTCTCTTGCCCAATTATTTCATCACACAACTTTCTAATATACAGAACTCCTAGCAGCCTCTTCATTGTGTTTTATGCAACAGAAATTTCTGTATACGACAAATTCAAAAATAGAGAAATAAATACCTTTTCGGAAACAATGGGATCACCATTTAACTCACAGCATAAGTAGATGCTGCATCTTTGTTTTTACTGATGAAAAGAAATGCATTAGGTCACTGAAACAGCTGGCAGACATGATGAAGAATCTCGTGCTGCAAAGAAATAAAACCTGCTCTTTGCTTAAGGTGGAAGTGTTCCCATCAGTTACCTGAGGCAGCCACCCGGCAGTGTGGGTTTCTTCCTGAGGTGAATAAATGCTTCATAGGTAGAAAATTTTCAATAACAGATACTGTTCACCCAATATAATTTAGAAGTGCTGAAATTGCCTATACCAGCAGCTCCTGACATTTTGGACACGCTAGATTTCTTGTGTACTCCAGGCAAGGCATGACTGCGAACCAGGTGATTTACAAGGATGAATGTACGCATACTTTAGTCGAACTTAAATGTGAGACAGAGACTAGAAGGTGACCTTATCATTCCCACTCCAGAAATTAATCCTTGAATAGGTTCAAGCATCAAAGTGAGAGTTTTGGGTTCAGCAGCAAAGCAAAGATGGTATTTTGAAAACCTGTCTTATTAGCGTAAGAATTATTAAAAGCCAGGCACATCTGATGTTTTTTGAGGATGGTACCACTACTCCTGACTGGTCTGGATACATATCACCTATACATTTCCTAAGGCACTGCATTTTCTTTGGTAAGGTTTCTGAAGGTCCTGCCTCTATAACTATTTTTGTGGAATGTTTATATAAGGAAGATGAGATGCTCAGCTCTTCCTGCACAAGGGCGTGCTTGTTTTGGACAGAATACACTTAATTTTTTTTAATAGCAGCTTGTACAATGCTATGATCTGTCACAACAATAGAGCGTATCATTGGATTTAATTTGTTTACCATTTAAGAAGCTGATGATTTTCAACATTTTACTGTGATGCTAAGATCTCCAAAAGCACTGAATAGAAGAATTTCAATGTTTTTGTAGTGCTGTATGTGCCACTCTTTAGCCAAGCACTTGTAGGTTTAGCTGTAGCTTTTCATCAGTTTAAATCCCAGTTCAGCCCATAAAAAAAGCCTTAGATAGCTTTGAAATTTTTTTTCAAGTTTTTTATTTTCTTTGAGAAAATTACTAATGCATATATAATTTGGGTCTTCAAGCAGTTCTATAGCACTGACTTTTTCCAAGTTTGTTTCAAATGTTTTTAAAGATAATGCCAATGTACCAGGATATCATGGAGAATTTGGGATTTCTTTCTGGCTTATGTTTTGTAATAGCTCCTACTTCATACACTCATACACCTATACGGTAATTACACTTCAGTGGAAGACAGGAACCGATTTAATTATTATGTAGCTGGATGACTTCTTACTATCATTTGCAATTTCCATTTTCTCTAGTAAAGTGGTCCTCTTGAAAGAAGATAATCTGTTAATTGTCTGCATTTAGCATGACTTACTTCTTGTTATCATGTGCCAAAATACCACCTCAAAATATAGATTAATGTAAGCATATAGAGAGTAAATGTTTAAAAGCAAGCTGGTTATGTCATGTCTATCAGATTTAACAGACGTCTATGTGTTTTCTATCTTTTCTTAATTAGAGATCCAACTGCTTATATGAAGTATTTAAGTTTTTTATTTATGCCTTTGTCTCATTATTTGAAGGATTGTAACTCTGAAAATACCATGATCTATTACACCAGAGGATAGTGACACATAATGACACTTAAGGACATCTATATTAATTGTACAATTTTTTAGTTATTTGATTAAATACAAAAGGTACTGTGCTTAGGCCGAACTAAAGTCAAAGTAATATAGTATTTAAATTATTTTAAATTAAATTAAATTTTACCACTGTAAATGAGCATCTAGAAAGTACAGCTGTAGCACTGGGTCTGCAAAACACTATGTATAATAACTCCATGGGCTACATATTCTCAAAGAAATGGATAACACTATTCACAGTACATATGTAAAGTTTTGCAGCATTAGAACTGGAGTGTGTTATCTTTTTATCTTTCAACATATTTGTTAGACTGAGGAGATTTTTTCAGCTTGTAAAATTTTGTTGAAGTTACTAAGCCCTGGCACAGAAGAAAACTTTTATGTCTTTTAAATCAAAATAGTGACAGCTGGATGGCCCTGACTTTAGAGAATCCAGATCTCCCAGTTTATCACGGGAGCTAACAGAAGGCTTGTAGTTTTGACTCTTCAGATGAAATGAACTGTACTAGTTTGAAAACAAACCAGAAAGAGATCTCAAGGCAGAACTATAATTTAATAGGAAAATTAAAATAAATGCAATAGCACAAGAACACTGACAGAGTCAGGATACCTGACACCCTCTTAGTCAGGGTGGTGGCAGCAGTCCAGATGAAGTGGTCCTGTTGAAGCGGTGATCCTGTAGAAGGGTCTGGTCCTCACCTGAAGGTCCAGTGGTAGCTCTTGTCCTCTGGGAATCCAGTAGGTAAGGGCTCCTTGTGCTGCTCCAAACCCCAGATTATATCCAGGTGGGAATGCTTGGCTCCTCCCCCCTGGGCGGAGCATCTCACAGTGGGATGATGTAATTCTGTGAGTCATGCCGTGAGGCTTGATAGCCGATTAACAAAAGATATCTCCCGGAGGGAGTTATCAGGGATGTGTCATGGAAGAGACAAAGAACACTGCCCCACCTAGTTCTAACAAATGGTGATAGAATACATACTTTTGGTTACATCTTACATTGTAACCTAAGACATGAATAAATGAGAATGAAAAAATATACCAACTCCTCTCAAACAGCCCTTTGTAATTAAGGAGGCAAATTTACAGTCTCCATTTGAATTTGAATTACAATTTTGCAAAAACATAAATAATAAGTCTGTATTCATAAATCTCACTGAAGATATTTCTGTTTTCAGAAGACCAGTGTTTATAGCCTGTGAAAAACTTAAAAATTACAAGCAGACACATTGAATTAGGTTTTTTTTTTTGTTTTGAGAAAAGGAATGAAGTAAAACAATAGCCATCATCAGTAAGGATGAAAAAAAAAAAGAAGTGCTGCATATAAAAGGAATTAAAAAAAAAAAAAAGCCAAACTAAAAGCAAATTCCTTGGGAACACAATTTTTTTTTTTTTTACTTTTTAAAGGTGGTATTATCTTTTTAGCTACTATTCTGGTTTTGTTTGTTGGAAACACTTGCAAATGTGTCAAGACCAGTTAAAAAATCCCAGATGTATTTTCACTCGATTTTTCAGGTAAGTACACTGGTACACTGTCAGGAAAAAAAAAAAAAAAAAAAAAAGTGAATTTTTGCTTTATGTCCCAGGCATACACTCAGCAAGAAACCAAACCTACAAAAAATGCAGAAGTTCAATGATGAGCAGATGTTGAAGGTATAAAATAAGAAATCAGTCTCCTGTCATATAAGTTAGTGTAGTTTAGGAGAAGTATAGGAGAGTACAATTCTTTGCATATTTATGGAACAGCAGCCAGTATGGAATGCTGTCTCTGTAGTGGGTCTTTTAATATTAATCCAAAACCTGCAAGGATTTTGAGGAAAGGTAAGTATCAGATCTCAATGAAGCAAAGAAAATCTCAGGTCCATACAAGGATTTTAATAAAAAAGATACTTTGCTCAACAGATAGAATTTATTTCATTACGAAATAATGAATAAAACTGAATTCAGAATGGATGGATTTTAAGCATAAACAAATGTCAGGGGAAAAGAATAAGAATTTTTCTTTTTTACATCTCTTATGTCAAAAGGATGTTTTCCTCAATAGAAATTTAACATGGGTTTGAAACTAATTTTAGAAAATAGAACTTTCTGAAGCAATAGTGACATCTTTACATCAAAGGCAAGAGAAGCTCTGTATTAATTTGGCTTCTGGGGGGATGGTACATTTCTTCTTACAGGCATATCATGTGCAGAAAAATCTGACAGGTGGAAAGAGTGAAGCAGAACCTTAAAGGATCATCCTAACTCTATTGGCAGCTGTCAGGTAATTTCATGGGCCTGAATCATCTCCAGGAGTTGTATGTGCAGAGGTGGCATGCTGTGCATTGAGCTCCCTCTGCAGCATCCTCTTCCTTCCTGGCCCACATCAACGACTGTCAGCTCACCTGAGAACCCAGATTCCAAAGTGACTTGTGTCCCACATTGCCCTGGGCTCTGTGTAGTGCAGCACCACGTTGCCTTCCCTCGAGCCACCCCTCTTCGAGGGAATCTGCGGCTGTCCTGCAGTATCCCTGGCCTCAGGGGCTGGCCACTGCTGACAGGAGCTGGCTGCTGTTCTTGCTGTGCTGTCCTTCCCGAGTGGGGAAGGAGGCTCGCAGATGGTTGCTGGGTAGGCGCCGGAGGCAAAGGAGGAGAGAAGGGCTCCTTGCTTGGGTTCCAGTAATGAGTTTATTCCCAGAGGGTCCAGGGGCAGGGAAGAGCAAAAATCAAGGAGAGTTCAGGGTTATAAAGCGTATAAATCAACCAATCTCAAACCAGCAAATATCTGAGGGACAACCAGGGTAACAAATAGGGAAGAAGGGAGGAGGGATTAGGGAAAGATAAACCAATAGAACATCAAATAAAGGTGAAGATTCCAGAACCTAATACACAGGTAACAAGAGGATAAATATTCAACATAAAGGGGAAATATATGTAACTGGGACATAAGAAACAGGAGGTTGTCGGGAGATCATCCTATCTTAGCAGGGATTTTCCTCCTTGGAGTGTTCCCACCACTGAATGGACAGAGCCCGATGTACACCAGGGCTCCACCTCCCCTCAGAGGGCTGAGTCACCCCAACAGTGCAGTTCAGGGAAACTGACTTCTCTCTGAAGGAGGCAGCTGTTGCTGCTGTACTGAGTAGTAAAAAAGACTGTCAGCAATGAAAGAAGTTGGGCAACACTTGGGTTTGGGTTTGTTTTTTTTTCAACTAGCAATTGCTCAAAGTACTAATGAGACCAGTGTCTGCTGTTGATCAGAATGGTCTATGGAAGAATATATCAGTGCACTTCCATTCATTTATCTCTCAACAAGAGAATAATCTGGCCCCAGAAGTCATCTTTGACTGTTCAGAAGCCATGGCAGCGTTTAGAAGCTGATTAGATAATAATGATAATTACAGAGAAATGCCCATATGGCCATTATTAGATCAATTTTGCTGCGAGTAATTATGGTAACTCCTGCTAGAAACCTACCTTGTGTAGTCATACAAACTAATTAAAATGCAATTTCCACATCTGCAAATGTTTTTGCCAATGGCTAAATTCAAATGGAGTTTCTGAGTGTACCACGAGGAATCCTAAAGCTTGGAGAACACACTATTGAATACCCGGGTTGTATTTCAGGCCTTGCCACAACAGGTCTGTGTGTCTTTCAGCAAGTAGCCACCACCACACCTGCAAACCCATCTGGAAAAAAAAAAACATTGAATATCCCATGTTTGCAAAGGGGAAAGAAAGCAATCAAAGCTTAACCAATCTTGGCCAATAACAGACAACATTTTCAAGTATTAGTGTTTCAAATGTAGGGACTTAAAATATTTATACACCTGTTTTTCAGTAACTGATATCTAATATTTATTTATTTCAAATGCCAGGAGTTTGGTTTCAAGGAGTATTTATTCTCTGGTGATGGATTAGCTGGAGCACAGCACTGGTTCTGGAAGACCTGTACCACAGAGAAAACCAGGCACTGAGCAGGAAGATGGCATGAACTCTGCCACTGTGGTCATAGCCAAAAACTGGACAGAGGGATAAGGACTTTGACATTTCCAATGCCAACCAATAATGTGCAGGGTTCAAAGTGCACATACTACAAGCCCAGCAGCTGGAGGAATGAGACCGATATACTTGAGGCCAAAATTAGAGTTAATATATTCAATTCAATCAAGCTGGGACCCTGACGATATAGCCAAGATCCACAGTAACTACTGTATTCCAGAAAATTTAATATTCTAGTTTCCAATGATCTTTACACAGGCTAACAGGATTAAAGGCCCATTATATCATCCTGTAAAGAAAAGAGAGAAAAACAGAGGTAAACTTCATTTCTTGATTCCTAGACCTGACAAGCAGGAAAATCCAGCTAATGGATGTATATTCTGTATGTTCTTAGAGGTCTTCCAATTAAAGTTGTTATCTCAGTGCAAAATAATAAACAGTGATCTGATCATTATCTGACACTTCTGAAGGCCGGTCAACATGAGAAACAGATGTCTGTTGGTTTGTGTATAAACACCACATAGAACCTAAATGGTTTCCTGGGAAAAACAGGTTAAAAAAAAAACCAAACAAAAAAGGATGTTTGCTTCCCTCATAACATTCCTGCCCTATAAGAGCCTAGGAAAAAAAGCATACACATTTACTCCTAATTATATCCTCCTAAGTGAAGCCAACTGCTAGACCAAATCCCAAAATCTAGCCAATTTTACAGCCCCTGAAAGGCCTACCAAAGTAAGTGAACAACTGAAAGCCAAGAGTTGTTCCCAAATGGATTTAAGGAAATCCACCACTATTCTGTTCTAGACACGTAAAGTAACTATTTTTGTAACTTTACTACGCTCCCGTCTTTCAAGTCCCCTATTCAGACTGAATATTTTGTCCTAATTTTCCTTCTGACATTAAGTGAATGAGCATTCAGAGAAAAATTTTCTATATGTTCCATCTAATAGTTGAGTTTTCCTGATGTCAGTATTCTCATGTAAAATATACTTCAGTTTCTTTCTCTTCCTGAACAGAACGAGAAAGGTTTTGGCAAAGTAAAGCTGAGTTCTGATTGTCATTGTTCCTTCTTCAAAAGACAGAGTTGAAAAAAAAGCAGGTTATATGATATATGTATAGCAACATGATTCTAAACTGAGAATCAACTGGCCCTAGTTGATATTATCAATATCAATAGCAAAAAAAATAAGCACTTGTTAATGTGTTAAAAAAAAATGAATTAAAATCTTAGGACATTTCAGCCCAAGTCAGTGTTTTTCCTTAAATGAACTTATTGTTTCTCAGCTGTGTTTGAATTTATATTGTAGTTTTCAGTATATATTGAACTTGTACATGCACACACACATATACAAGCCTGTTTTCTTTGTAAAACAAGCAGAAACTAATTTCATTGGGTTAAAGCTATGATATTCTTTCTCACAGTGGTGTACGGGCTTGCAGCCTCATCTCAGTGGTTCTAGATCCCAGTACCTGCAGTCCTGATGGGTTGAACACTTTCTTTAAGAAAAAAAATGTGTGGAAGTAATACTTCTGAGGGAAATCACTAGTACTTATTTCACTCAAACACAATTACTGTTATTCTCTAAACTTCTTTCCAGAAGAATAAATGTCCTAACAGTGCAGCTGCTTCCTGTTACAGGTTAACTGCTTGGTTCATTAATATGGACAGTGAAAAAAGAGTTGAGGTTGTGCAAGGAACTTCTCAGAAGAACCATAAACTGTTTTGTACTATGTCTCTCCTTACCTTTTAGAATATAGGTTACAGAACAGGTGAAAAAATAACATTGCACTAAATCCTCTTCTCACCTTCCCAAGCTTTGAGGCTTTCCCATCCCATTTGTTCTCTTCAGCTCTGAGCATCTGTATGTAAATTAGCACTGTAAATTCCTTAGAAAATTGTAACCCCACCGCCATCAGCCTGAGAGGGAACCGAACCACATATGAACCTGTTAAATACACCGTTTAGTCAGTGTCAGTGGTGCCCTGTCTTAGACAAAATGGGCTGATTCAAGCAAAGCAAGGAAAGTATAATGATTTTCTCAAATGTTTTTTCCTCAAATTACAGTGGAAAAGAAAATTAAAACTGTTAAAGGTCATATCTGATTGCTGTAACTGCACTACACCATCTTATTGACCTTAGGGAAACCACAGTACTGGGAATGTACTCCCTGAGCATAAAAAATGTTGTTCATCTTAGAAGACTCTCATTGGGTTTTGCTCTATTACAAACTCCATGTTCATATCTCTTCCTTTTTAATTACTTTAATGTGAGAAGCCAAATATTGAATTTGATAGGTTGTTCAGCAGTTCCAGGACACCAGGGTTAAATAGCATATAGGATGCATCATCATCTGAAATATATCTTCCCTTCTAGCCAAATATTTTATGTTTATACATGCCTTTGGTAATTTTTCACTTGTATTGTTTTATTTCATCTGGTAAAAAAAAAAAAAAAAAGATAAAAGTAAAAGAGAGGGAAATTTTCAGATTTTCATTTTGTTTCCTGACGTTAAAAATATACATGAAAACATATAGATAACAGTAATTTCTGTGTAAAGTAATGGACTTACTGAAGGAAAGTGCACACTAAAATAGCTTGCCTTCTGAGGTTTTTATACATTAGTGTTTGTTACACTTAAGTAAGTTTAACAAGTTGTTCAACCAGAATAAAATCAAAATTTCCTTCTTATGCTAGCTGTATGAATGCAGTTGTGTTTACATACTATATCTCCTACACATGCTCCTTGTGTCTTCATTTATATGATGATCTACTGATGCCTAGTTGGTTCGTAAGTATCTCAGTCCAAATTCTTTTCAAAGAGAACTCAAAATAGTAATGCAAAAACTGGATCATGTTATTATTAGTTAATTAATAAAAACATTTTTAAAGTAATTTTCCCTGTAGCTTTCCATCAAGACTGTGTGGTTGGGTTTTACTTTTTATTGTGACAGATTAGATATTTGGGTTGACATTCACATATTTTGGTTTTGTCAACAACACGATTTATCTTTGTAAGACTGAGCAAAAATTATGTTGATATTTCTATCTGCACGTAATAGACCTGTGACCTTTTTCACTTATATTTTGCCCATTAATTTATCATTCTACAAACCATTTCTAACACTGCAAACCTCTGAGCAGCTTCAAAACATCTTATGAAAGAAGCAGTTTGCTAAAAACCACCTATCTTCTTTATAATATAGCGTTTCTTACAAGTAGAAAAATAAAACTTTAAATAACATACTGTACCAACCATAAACCAAGCTGGCCAAAAGTTATTTATTTGCCTTGATTGAATGAAAGTAGGATGACCTGGTGCTAGATAGGGGATATTCCGGGCAGGCTGCATAGTTTCTGCGCAGTTTGAAACAGAAAGAGAGTTGTCGCCTCTTCCTAGAAAAAAGAATTATGCAGAAAATCCTAGTAAGAATGGCCAGGAGAGTGGCACTTACACTTTCCAATTCTCTTTTTCTTGATTGACATCTGCTTCAGGAATGCTATACAGATAATGTTCATGGAATCCCCACCTTTAGAACACCCTTTACTTCTCATTCTGTAAATTTGCTTCTCAGTGTTCCTCCTTTGGGTTGGTTTTCCCTTAAGTTCCTAATACAGCATTTGGAACTGTGTTGGCAAACCCACTCACGAGGAAAGTCTCACAGACTTTGCAGAGTTTGTAGGGCTCGGGCAGCACACCTCCATTAACTCCATAAGGAAGGTCCTGAGCATAACTTCACTGATAACTGGGGAGAAACTGAGGCACTACAAAAATAATTGTCAGAGTTCTCTCTAGTTTCAAGGACATAAAATTTCCCTTATGATTTCTCTCAAAGGACCACTTGGTAATAAACAATCCAATTCAATGAGAGTTAACAGAATAAGGACTGGAAGTTGATCCAGCAATGATTGTAATACCTAGCAACGATTGTAATGCTTCCCTTGATAAAAAATTAAACAAGAATATTTTCTCAAACTTAAAATGTGCTTCCAAAATAAAATGTATCTTTGCTGTTTTTTGCTTGAGAGTGGTAGATAAGGTCAGTATCAAAGATGTCTCATATAAGCCCAAGTAATACCCATAAGTGTCATAGTTCAGAGTATTTAATTCAGAGTATCTCTTCAGAAAATCTTTTTCTTTATCTTTGCCTTTTGTTGATAGAAATATCTTTCGAGTGGACAGGAACGGACAAACAGGAGATAGGAAAAAGAATATCTTTTTCACTATCATGCAGATGTATTAACCTTGAAAAACACTTTGAAAAATATTTTTCTAAACTACAAGTTTTTGCTGCATTCAGTGCTGCTTTTTCATCCTAAGAAAGTGTAGACAAAACAAAGAAGATATTTATGGAACATCTGGCAAAGGCCACAACTGGAATATGTTTCTATATGAACATTACTTGAGGTCTTCATATATACATAATGGACAAATCTGCAAACCATTTGAAAAAAAATTCTTTATTAAAGAGAAGGAAGTATTTCTTTTAGTTTTTTCATTACTTGTGTTCTAAAGCAGTACTACAGGAAAATAATGGAAGACTGACAGGGAGGACTGTGAACATGCTCAATAGACTGGTGCAGGAAAGGACATACGTAATGCTAATCACTGTTTAGTCTTGTGTGTTTGACAAGATATGTGTTTAGATTACATAGGCCCGTGACAAAGACACCCTTTCGTGCCTGAGATTCCTGCCCTGATGCACAAAAGATCAGAACACAGTGGTAACTATAGTGGTGTGGATCCCTGATGGACAGGCAAAAGGAGCAGGTCACTCTCTAGCATGGACTGAGCGCTCAGCCCCTGCATCCCCGCTTGTGTGCCTCTGCCTGGGTACTGCTTGGGGGATCATCTCATTGGTGAGGTAAAGAAAATAAATTTCATTTTCTCATTTGAGCTGTAGTTTCGTGATTATTGCTGAGTCCTGCCTGTGCTAGCACACACAAGTGCATGCATTTAAAAAATTTGCTTTCTCGAAAGTGCTCTTTTAGTAAGCCAGTGGTAAAGAAAAACATGTGAGTGGCAGAGAGAAAAAAAACCTGGTTGGTTGTGAAAATATATTAAATGAAATAACAAAACAAAAAAAAAAATGTTGCATGGAAAAAAAACCAGTATTGACCTATTGTCTCATATATCTCTAAGTCAGGAACTGTTTCCTGGATATTCTGTGCTCTACAGATGTAAGGGAGATCACAATCAGATCCCAAAGCCTTGCAGCCCTGAAAGCTCTGTTGTCAGTGATCAGTAATGGTAACTCACCTGCATCTCTTTTCAGGAGAGCTCACAGCATTGTAAGGTCTCATGTTTTGGGGTTTTTTAAGGCTTTCCAGTATGAAGATGAAGTCAGCCATCTTTTGCAACCACAGCTTCCTGCTGGAACACTAGACTAGAAAAGGTTTCAGGAAGACCTATTAGTTTCACAGCTTTGGCTTTGTCTATAGGTGTTAATTTTAAGAAGACCATATTTCTTCCCTAGCAAAAGTACCTAAAATGCACTTACATGGGCCTACATTAGGGATCTACATTAGAAACACAGGATAAGGGCTTCTACCATTACCAAGAACATATTTTTTTACTCCTAGAAGATGCTTGATCAATGGGACTTTTCCCTGCCTACTTGTTTTGGCTCTCTAAAGAGATTTAGAGGGATTATATCTTCCAGCAATTGTGTGTATGAGATTTCTTGTTGCCTAACTCAGCCAGGAGCTAAGATAGAGGCTGTATGGGCCAGTTAAGAAATACTGGAAGCTAAATATCGCACCTGTGAGTACTAGTTTTTGGGGGGAATGTATTTAAAATAGTAAAAGATGATCCTTAAAGATAATTATTGTTTAGAAAATGCAACAAATAATAAGCTTTACAGTTAATAGAAGGACTTTCTCCAAGAGTGTTAATGTTCAGCTGAGCTATGTCTTTTATGTCACCTACAGCATCTGCCTACTCATCATCAAATTGTATCCTTTGTTTAGTACAGTATTTCTGTTCTTCTTTGTTAGTAATAAGAATTAAAATTCCTAAGAGATACAAGTCTTCTTGTCCACTTCATTTACTAATGGACAGCTGTCCAAATGAACATTAATTTATTATAAGAACATTTAATACATCTTAATTGTGATATTAAATGTTAGTTTGTGACAACCAAATAAGGCATGAATATTACAGCACATTCATTTAAGGACATATTCACTATTAAAATAATACAGAACTTTGCAAAAGGAATCACAGCCCTGCTTCAAACTTATCATTAGGTGAACATAGGAGTCATTTTAAAATGCTAGCAAATCTGATCAGTTAAAGGCAGATTTTTTATGATTGATAATTACATTTATTTCCTAACTATGTCTAACAGAAGAAAAGCAAACAAACAGGAAAAAATACTCAACTCTATTAGACATTTTAGAGCAGTGCACATTGCAATCATGTTTTAAAAAATCCAAAAAACAAACAAATAAAAATCCCCAAACAGTGTGAAAAGAGAAAAAAATATGACTGCAAAGGGAAGACATAAACAGCAACAGACAAATATGCCCAGTTTTCTGTAGCTAATGTCATGGTTTTGAGTTTGGTTTCTTTAGAGGGTATATAGTGAGTGTTGTTGTGGGACTTTTACCACAAGGTTTGCATATGTGAAACCCACATACAGATTTCAATAACCATTCACAACTTCAGCTGTCACTTGAAAAATAACTTAATAATGAGAACTGCAATAAATTGGAGCCATGTTAATTAGGAAAGTGCTTATAAATAGTAAGGTAATGTGCCAGGAAGGGGTGACAACATGTAAACACATGAAAATTATTTAAAGAAAATGCATTGTGTAATAAACAGTGTTTTGATTTATTTTTTAAAATCAATAGCCAATACTCAGTAAGGAATTGAAATATTATGTCTCAGTCTGGAATTCACCTTTGTTAACTTTTGCAGAGTTAACAAGGACTGTTGGTGATGCTACCTTCCAGCATGCAGCTCCCCTTTGGAATCCACCCCTATCTGATATCTGTAAGTGAAACTGCTGAATTTCTCGTGTCAATTTACATCAGCCACAGACCTGATAGCAGCTCTAGCATGGGCATACTATGTGAGTCTGGAAGGAGACAGTGCCACTGCCTTCTTATCTCTGTTTACCCACAGTATCAAGCCCAGTCTGAACTTTACTACTTCAAACAGTGAAATTCTGTGGTTTCCATCCTCTGTAGCATCCATAATGAACCATAACCAACTCACCTGATTCCCTTTCTCATTAGAATTCAAAAGCAAGAAAGAGCAGTAATTTCCATGTGATCACACACAGTCTCACAGCAGACTGGCACACAACTCTAGCAGGGAAGTGATGAGGAGAAGGTTTCATCAGAAGAGTAGGGCCTGATAAGGTCATTAGCTACCATTGTCGGTGAATTTCACAAGAGACCTGCCAGTGGAATTGAGCATTAATCACAGATGTCTTTCTAAGAACCTGTCAGATTTTCTGAATGATTTTATATAATCCATGGCTGTATTTTAGGCTTTTGTTTTTCCAGTTATCTTTTCAAATGTTTTTCCTTGATCTAACAAATAAAATTAATTAGAACATGACAACTCGATATTGCCAAGGTTGAGAAAGATCACAGAGATTCAAAAGAGAATGTATCTTTGCTGTCATGTAAAATAAAGTTCTGAATTGAGTTTATCATTAAAATGAAATGAAAATGCAAGCTTGATCCAAAGTCTCACACTGGAAATCTGTGATTTATGATGAAGTCTGGACTTTTGATTGAAGTTTTGTATGCAGATATTTTGCATGACTTTGCTTCTACTATAATTGATTCTCAATAATATTTTAGAGGGGAAAAAAAAAAAGGGAAACCAATGAAGTGTTAAGCCAGATTTTCTTCTATTATCTTTGGTTTAAAATTTACTTAAACCCATTAATATAATTACAGAATTGTTTATGCTGGAAGGGACCTCTCAAGATCATTTAGCCCAACCCTCCTGCTCAAACAGGGTCAGCTAGAACAAGTTATGTAGGATTGTGTCCAGCTGGGTTTTGAATACCTCCAGAGAGATACATTCAGACACCTATCTATATATAAACAATTATATGATATCTTTTATATTTATAATATATATGCATATAATATATCCAATGATAAAAATCTCTATATCATTAAGTATGTAGAAAATATTCTCTCTTCTGTTCCTACTTTTGTGCAGAAAATTTGGAATTATTTTGAGTTAACAAGATTCACTCAAAATGCAGAAATACGTAACAATGAACTTTGAATCATCTAATTTTCTCACACATATCTTGACTTGAGGGGAGTTATTTAATTTCACTTCCTAAAGTCTTCCAGTCCACAAAATTGGGTTTCTTAATACTGACATGCGTTTATACCAGAAATAGAGACTTGTGAAACCGCTTTTATAGAGTTTTACATGAATCAGTGTTTTTTAACATTTGTGCCGGGATAAGTCATTGATGTCCAGCACTTTGGCCTTCCTTACAAATTGCAATCCAACTTGTAGTACTTCAGGGAGATGGGGTATAGCAGCCATTTTTTGCTACTTTCTGACTATATTCGTAGTGCCTGGGGATGCCTGCCCTAACACAATGGGACTGGCACATGCCTGCAGTGCAGTGGTAAGTGCTGACTCAACTTGCTTTAGTCAGAGCTGTGTAAACAAGCCACTGCCTGATGTGGCATGTGTCGCCTGTCACCTGGCTGGCACAGAGCACAGTTATCCCAGGAATCTCTGGACCATGCTACACTGCACACAGAAGCAGGACACCCTCCCATACCACCATAGTGTCTGAGCGCTGTGATACACACTGGACTGTCCCCTTACAGATCCCCCCATCCCTCCCTTTTGAAGCTATCTCATTTCTGCAACTGTCAAAACTTCTGTGCGGTTGGCACACAAAAAAATATCCTCCCAGACACACACAGTTGTTTGCATTGTTGTTTTGTGTAGGACCAATTGCATGCTTAATATTATACCAGCATTTCTTCCAATTTAGTGTTACACTGCTTTTCTTCCATTATGTTTAACATTGCAAAAAGATTGAATCCAAATTACCATAGCCATTTTGCTCTAACACTCAGCACAGTTTTATTAGAATAAAATAAATTTCTCATTCTTTCCATTCACTACAGGCAATCAGTAGGATTCATCTGACAAAACATAAGCATCTATAATATAGATTTATGCTTTTGAAATAACCGTCTAGCTCTCTTTCACAGCTGGTAGGGAGACACAGGCTCTTCTGAGGAGCAATCTATTTTACCCTAAAACAGATAACTACAAATAAGTCAAATGAGCTGCATCCTGAGAGTACCCCTTTTCCTCCACTGACTAAAAGCTCGAAAGCAGACAATCACATTGTAGATACCTAGTCAGAAGAGATTAATTACATCATTTCTCTTCACAGCTTTCCCGCGTCTTTTTTGCCAGTTCTGCTTCCTCAAAGGAGCACTGCTCTCCCTTACATGTGCAGTATGACCGGTAAAGAAACAGACAAAACAAGCATAACAAATAAAACAATTTATAGCAGATCTCAGAGGTTAAACCTTAGGAAAATGTTCTAAGCAGATATTTGAAATTCCTGCTTTAATACTGCAGTCTTCACAGCGGCTTTGATACCGATTATATTCCCTAAACACCACACGCATATCATTGAAGGAACTGAGATCAGCGTCAGACCCACAAATTCCATTTCTATCTCTGACTGCCACAGTAACTACAGCTAGGTCCTGAACAAAGAATCTTTTTAATTATGCCCTTGACTCAAATATCTTTTTCTATTTTAATAAACAAAAGTAAATGTTAATATTCTTTTTCATTTTACAAGAAATAATGCACTTCATCACATGAACCAGTTCTCAAGAAAATTGTACACATAAACGTTCCTCATTATATGGACAGATTTGTGAAAAACACGATCATAAACAAGTCATGAACTTTTGGTAGAGGCATGTTAACATAACATTCTCTTTTTTCTTGTAATGATTGTACTCAAACCCTCTAATTTCTTCAATATTTATCAGCATTTCATTTCTTAAACACTTGAAAAAAATCTATATATGGCCTGCAATATAAGTACCTGAATTTCAGTACACAGTGTATATTTGAAGTGGAAGGACTTTTCCTCTGTAGACAGAATCACGATTTTTTTAATATATTGTCTATAAAACCTGAAGTGTGTATGTGACTCTCCAAATGAAATGAAAAAATAGACTCTTCAGAAACAACAGCCTTTTTTAGGAACAAATGTATTTTTATTTTATGAGTTTTATAAGGACATAGGTAACAGACCAACATACAAAGGAGATTATTTCTTTAAAGTATAATAGCTGTGTTTGTGTATGTGTAAGATATAACCAAAAAATCATCCATGAGAAATCATTGCAGCTAGAACTTTCAAAGAGATAAAAAGAAAGCAAACAAGATATGGATCCTTCTGACATTTTCAAAGCATGGTTGCCTCACGTTTGGAATGATAAACATTTAGACGTATGATTTGTGTTGTAATGTTTTTGAAGTAAAGCTTTTGAATCTGGGTGCCAAAGATACTGCATTGACCTATGTCATGTCTAATACTGATTAAAGGTTGTACAAATAGACTCTGAATCTAACAGCAAGATATGTATTGACATTTTCTAGTACGGATAGCAGTGCTGCCAGCTCTGGCTGTTACATCTCACAAACTGAAGAAAGGTCAGTGCCAGAGGGGTGTTTCACCTTCACATGCAGTGGTACAAGTGGTGCAGCAGCTGACACCTCGGGGTGACTCAGCCCTGAATCAGACCCCTGCACGCCCCTAAACTGAACTTGCCTATGTGGAACACCAATTACAGATGTAAAGCTGGGCTCATTATAGTCAGCTTAAAATCACGTGGCACTTTCCACAAGTATTTTAGGGGAGTGATGTGAATAAAGAAACCATAGAGAAGCATGTGCATGTTCTTCTCTAGGGGAATACCCAGGACAGTGAAATGTATCCCCTTAGAGCTACCCAGCATCTCTTTTTTTTTTTTTTTAATATGCTTACTGGCTTGTCACATAACTTCCTTTTAGGTTGGATGCTGTTCTGACAAGAGAAGGAGAATACAGCATGTGTGCAACCCCCATCCATGGACACGAGAAGACAGACTTTGTGATTATTCCATAGGGGAATCTTCTCACCTTTACTCATATGCAATGAGGCATACGAAATGCTAATTTACACCCACATCATAAATCCCTTTTGACATCATTGATTATTGTTCACACATGCTCACTTCTGACAATAATGCTTTGCTTGGATTATTCCTGCTGTTACTACAGTAAAATAAGAACCTTAAAAGAACAGTAGTTTTCATATCTTCAAATTTTGTAAACTCTTTATTTGTAGGATTAAAATTAGTTGGATTTAGCCTCAGTATCAGCATAATCCTACATTTCTGGACACAGGAAAAATTAATTCATATATTTTGAACTTAGGAGAAGTGAAAAATAAGTTTAGCAATTTCCAACATAATAGATTCACCTGGCTATGCTTATATCAAACAAAGAATTTTTCACATAAAGTGGACTCCTTATTTATTAATAAAGGCTGCAGAACCTGTTGTGTTGTTCAAGCTCACTGTTGACTGTTGTTGAAGTCTTTTCTTCCGTTCAGGGAATTATTGGAACCTTCCAGTGACTTCTACTTTGTAAACTCTAAATACTGATACATTATTTGTCCTATCCTCTGTTAATGTCTTTAAGTATGTATATTTGCATTTAGCCTAGTGGAAACCTGGCCTTGATTAGGGCCTCTAGGTTCTAATGTAGTACAGCAATATCTTCAGTATAAACGGAATTATTAAATAAACACTGAGACTGCAATACAATCATAAATTTCTGGGAATTGGTAAAATCAGTATTTTTCACTTCACCTTTATTAAATTCCATTTCTCACCCTTCTGCTGAAAACGGCTTCCTAACCCTGCAGAGTACCTCTCCTTTTCTCTGTATCTTCAAGCACCTATGGAGGTTAAAGGATGCTCTGCAAAGTTACAATGCTGTACAGATCGATGGATCATGTGCCTTTCCCTGCTTCTGCTCCTATACCTCTAGTCTTCTCCTATAACTGTTAATAAAATTATGCCATGAGAAAAAAGAACAAATAGAAACGGTGTCAGAATAATTTCTTTCATGCATTAAGCCTTTGTGTGTACACGCCTAAGCCTTTATGTGTACACACCTAAGCCTTCTTTTTTTGCTATTGTGGGGAGAGTAAATCTGTATTTGACCTCAGACCTTCCCGAAAATTGAGCTGACCTGGAATCATAGGTAGGTAAAGCACAGTAATAATAGAAGTTGAAAATCAATACACTGCTTTACAGGGTCATGCTGAAGTCATTTTGGTTTCAATGATAAAATGATATTTGGATTTTGTAAGATTTCTTTCTATTGCCAATTAACTTCATAGTATCCTTGTGTCACAGTTGAAAAAGATCCTGACAGTGACTTTTAAAATCTGAGACAACCTAGCAGTTACCAAATAACTTTCTAATATCAAAGTATACTGCATAACTGTGCATATTTTATGTATTTATACCCAGTTGTACCACACTAAGAATAAAAAACAGAGTTAGAAGAATAATGTATGTACTATAACACATGTTGTTTACTTTTAAAACCTTTTGCAGGGAGTGCCATTCTCAGTGTGTGTCATGTTTGAGTAAACTTGGAAGAGGAGGAGGGTGGTAATGTAGTCTCATTCTTAAATATCTATCAAGCACCTTCAGAGACACACTGAAGTTTTCTAGCATGTTACAAACTCCTAGGATTTCCAGTCAGTCCCTCTGCATAGCTTCCGTGCTTTAAAAACTTCCAGCCTCCTTATTTTCTGTGTTAGAGACAGAAATGCTGAAGTGGTTGTGGCCTGTAAAGACATTTTCTTTTCTAGTTACAATAGTCCAAAAGCTTTGAAATATTTCTTACTACTGCACATAATGCAGTTCTCTTCTTGTTTTTGTCCCCTTTTAAACATGCATAGTTCATAGTGAGTTAAATTTTCCCATTTATTCAATATGTCTAAGTTTATATTTAGTAGTTTTAAATACAAGTGAGATTAAGCACTTGTGTCAGTGTACTATCAATAGCAAATGGGATTTGGTTTTTTTGTTAATGTTCAACACGATTTTCTTCAGTGTTTGTTGCTAAGGACGGAAATTAAGAGTTACATTAAAACCACAGTCTATTACACGTTGATAAATGTAGTGCTAAGACTATGACGAACCAGGAATAAAATCTGTTTGTTAGGATGATTAATTAATAAAGATATTTAGCCCAGAAAAGTGTCCAATAAAAATTATTTTCCTCGTTATTCTTGGATTTCCCTCCAAGTCGCCACAGAGAAGTAGGTCAGTAAAAAATATCCACAAAGACAAATTGAAGCACGTCTTTTCACTATTTTAGTTTTCAGCAATTCACCTGTGAAATTGTGTAATAGGAAACAAAATACTTTAGTCTGGTTTCGGCAACCAGATAAGCATTACTCACAGGTGTTTTATACAAAATTTCAATGTCAATATCATTCTTGCCTTCATTAACCATCCCGCTTCATTAAGCAGAAACAGACAATTCTAAACTAACAACTTTTGGCCTTTTTTCTATCACCATTAATTTACTGTGGTTTGAACCGACAGCAGAATTCGGAACTGTTGATGAAAGGGAGTATCTTGCATTTTCTCTGTCATAAACTTTCGTTTTCCAGAGTAGTAGCACTTCAAAATATGCACCTTTTAAGCTTTACTTTGCAGGGAAATGTGCTATCTTCAAATTTATTTTATCTATGCTAATAACAACTTCAGACCTGGGCTTGATTAAACCAGAAACAATAGACCCAAATCCCACATTTTACTGTCATTTTTCTTCTAGTCCTGTGTTTCATCTCCGTAGGCAGTAAGGGCTTAAATAAGTCTAAAGAAATCTCAGCAACGGAAAGAAATTAATGCGAGTCAAGTAGAAATGATTTTGAAAGGACTCTGTAATACAGAGCAGTGCAATGGCTTTGGTCAAAGTTTTATGGTTTAGGTTTTTTGGGCGTGTTGTTGTTGTTGTTGTTTGATCAGTTTGGTTTGTCTAGTTTTGTTTTGCTATGTTTTGTGTTTAGTAGGGAACAATCAAAACTGCTTCCATTTCTCCTTGGGACTGCATAATTTTGAGACCACCACAGGCTGAATAAGCTGCAATTCTTAGCACTCAGTGTACCTACTTTGAAAAGGACTGGGTTCTTCTGTACATCGGGGTCGATAATTCTTCATTGTCTCCAAACACTGAACTTCAATCAAATTGATGTGCTTGGCTTCACCTCTGAACGGCTGTCAACATTTTTCTACCAATATTATGACTGTTACTCTAATATCTGAGAGGGAAACCAGTTTCAGAAAAGCCATACAAAAGCCAGTGTGGGTTTTAAATCCCTTTTTGACCTTTCTTAGTCTTTTCTTTCATGACTTCTAATGGCTATATTTTCTTATTTTTTTTCCTTTTTTTTCCTTTAGAATGTGATAGAAATTGTTTCCTACGGTGTGATCCAGAAATTTTGAACTAGTGTTTGACAAATTGCCTGCATGCAGTACATGTTTAGTGGTACCCACAGTCACAAATAAGAAATCTGTTAGTAAATCAGAGCCAGCCTTGCGTTATGTAAAACTTTTTCGTGTTGCCTGTTATAAGCTGAATATTCAGTCTAATGCTACATAGATTTCTATTTCATAAAAGAGAAATAAATAAATCCATTATTTTAACATTTAAATTGTCAGACAAATATTGAGTCTACTGTCTATATCTTGAAAATACAGGTTAATACGTTCTGTGTTTCCTTGCTTTCATGGAATTCTTTTATTGAATCAAAACCTCATAAGCCATTTGATACGTATCACAGCGTATAATGATTTTTACTGTTCTGTAACTTATTGTCAATATGAAATTCAAATGTCAGGTCTATGAACTTGGAGAAGCAGTCAGCTGTAAAAGCCATTACTCCTGATCTTATCGGAACAGGGGAAAAATACAGTTTACTTTCTCATCTTGACTTACAAGGAAACTATGAATTTGTTCTGCCCATACACTGGTCCACAACACTAGAGTATCTTACAATATAAAATGTATTTGTGTCCTTATATTCTGTCTCATAAAAACCAGCACCTCATCATTCATAACTTGTATTCAGTCTCCTAACTGCTCATTTTAATAGTAAAAGTGCATTTGACATTTTTAAAATCAAGTGAATTCATTATGTCTCTCTCATTCAGACCATAAAATATGAATTACATTTTTTTTGGAGTAGTGCTTGTCTTGGAGCATCACAAAACATTAATATTTCTGTCATTTCTTCAGGACAAGCTGCTAAAAGCAAATGATCTTGTTTCTTATTCCAAAAGGATTGTTTATTTAGCACAGGGGAAAGGGTGCTTCACAAATGTCACTAAAGGCAAAATATGAAAGCTATGAAGTTGCATAGGTGATGCCACGGGCATAAATCCAGCCGTGTTGTCAGTGGTTATATAACCAAGAAGCATCTTGGGTTCACTGTCACAAATTAATAGAACAGGCAATTAGTGAACTATCACTCTACTTTTAAAGAGAGTCTTTTTGATGTGGATGATACCAAGCCACAGTAAA
>VZTA01016023.1:0-125273 GCA_013398855.1 Mohoua ochrocephala | reverse complement strand
AAATTAATATTTAAAATTTTTTTCTCCTCCAGGGCAACAGTGAAACAATGTCTGAAACACTGTGTGCAGTGCTAGTCAACCAGGCTCAAGGAAGCTGAACTCTAATTATAGCAGGAGAAGAGAGACTATTGGAAAAAGTTACGTGGAAAGGCATTTTCTTTTCAAACGAAAAATTTAAAAGGTTGACTTGTTTATCTAATGATAGCAAAATCATGATTGCAAGAAGATATTTCCTAGAATACATGGAGAAATGTGGGAAAAGAGCCATTAAAGAAAAAGGGCTGTGTTGTTATGAGGATAAATCAGCTATGAATTAATTTGGGATGAATATTATGCAAATTTCCAGCAAGTTCCAGAGCAGTGGGGTCACAAATCTTTGACCTTACTTGATGAGTGAAGCAGCGAATTTTGATGAGACTGCATGAAATGAAAAGAGCCAGCAACAACTTTACTCTTGTCTGCCTGTAAACAGAATGAAAACTACCTGGGAATTTATTCTGAATTCAAGGATTCTCAATTCAGTTCACTTTCCCTACTTCTACTTGGGTTAACGCCGTTTGACTTCTGATAGAGACTTTTCAAGTGGGAGTTCTAGTGCAGTGAAGCCAAGCCGCACCACTCTTGATGGTTTCAAAGTCTGTTGTTCCTGGTTGCCTCGTGTCAGCAGAGCCAGTGGTGTCTGCAGGAACAACTTGGGAGCTCTTCTCTCATCCAAACTGCTGCCCTAATAATTCAGTTATGCTATCATCCTGTAACTATAATTGTTTCCCTTTTTTCTGAGAAAACCTTAAGCTAAATCTCAAACTGAATTGCCCTGAAGGTTAAGTTGCAGCTTTGTTACAGTTTGAACGCGTGGTGTCTTCTAGGCTGTTTCTGGCAGGGCTTCTGAGTGCTTTAGCACAGGTGGGCGAAGGGTTTCTTCTGTTGAGACACGTTTCTCTATGAGCAGTCACAAGTGTGAGTTCTTGGTAAGGATGGCAAAGTCAGTTCAAGTACTTTCTGCCCTCTTCTATTTTAATACTTGGAAAAGTTTTTATGAATTTATATTTCTATTCTGTCTGACCCCCCCACACACCTTTTTCTTTCCTGGAGAGGAAGAGACTGCAATGTAGGAAGTTTTTCTGGTCTGTTTTTCACTCTGGTAACTTCAGTAGTCTCACCAAGAGCACAGCACCTCAGAGAGTTGCACTGGTACAGTGAAGAAATGCTGAAGCAAAAGCTGGACCAAGCAGCAGAGGAACTTCTTGATCGAGCTTTGATGCCAGAAAAGTGTTTGTGTAACTATACCATTAGCATGGTGTTTAGCCCCGTGCTGCACAAGACTAATTGGATAGCTGACAGGTAATAAAGCGAGCTGCTTAAAAGATTGGGCACTGGGCACGTTTCCCAAATCCAGAGATAGGGCTATTCTGGGAACTTGCTAGAATCTACCTCTGATGGGTATATCCAGCCATTAGAGAGAAGCTGTGCACATATATATGGTTTTGGTTTGTTCCTGTAGCTCAGGTGGAGGATTCCTAGGCACAGCTTATGATACCCAAGATTGATGGAACGGGTGTGACCATAACTCCATTAATTTTCACTGGCACTAACAACCCTCTGAGGATGACCTGGGAGCAGGAGACTGCTGGCAGGCAAGGCATCTGTCTCATTCCTGGTGTTTCTCGTATGCTGGTGACAGGCTGGATGGGATCACTCAGATTTGGCTCTGAAACTTAAGCCTTTCAACATGTTTGCACTTGATGTTACTGGAAGATCCCAGTGGAAGACAGACCTGAGCCTGGTTTAAGATTACTTTCTCCACAGATGAATTTGCGACTGGTCAGGTTTATTTTCACAGCTGTTCAGCTGCGATTAGGCAGCACTTTTTGGCTGTTGGATACAGCAGGCCTTGGGCACAGTGTCTGTAGATGTTTTCTTTTGTCATAGAGCTCTTTGGGTGGTAGTTTCATGGCAGTTCACATTGACCCACGTTAGTGCTGGAGTGGCTCTGCCCTGGGAGGGTGCACACACTCCTTGAAAGGCAGAGCATGATTCTGCCTTTGGTGGCCAGGATGGCCATATGGTCTTCTCATACATCTCCACTTCGTTCCTCTTCAGCTACACAAACCAGGTAAACAAGTAATGACAGTTTCTAGGAATCTGGCTCAAACCATACTTAAAGGACTGAGTAGGAGCACTCAGACTGTGAAGCCTTGTCCTTATACTTGGAGGCAGGTGGACCTTGGACACCTGATGAGTTGTAACAAGCCCATGCTCGTACATGAGAGAGGAAAAAGACACCGAGCTTCACCCATGTCCCACTTCAGCACAAGAGGTGAGATCTCCTTAGGTGAAAATGTCTGGATAGTCCCCAGTAAAACCAGCATACATAACACCACAAAGGAAGGTAAAGAGAGACAGCTAAAATGGTCTCCTCCAGTCCTGCCATGGGAGCAGAAAGTGTCCTTCATACTTTCAATGAAGGAAGTATTACATAAGAAATAATTGAAAGATTTTGAAAAATACAATTTTGTGAGAAGTAATTAGTGAAGGAAGATACTCTTAAAGGGAAGCTATGCAGAGGTCAGCACTGAATTCACTATTTAACATATTCAGCAGTGAATGTTAAATTCCTGCTCCTAACATTTGCAAGTGTATTGGAGATGTGCTCTGCCAGACTGTAGAAGCAGTCCTTCAGAGATACTGGGAATACTAAACAGCACATGAAACGAAATGCATTTTAATATGAGAAGAAACCGAATAATGTGTCTAGGAACATAGAACAACATAAATAAAATAGGGGGGAAGAAAAGTAGTGACTCTGAAAAAGCGATTGGAGGGAGCATTGGATCAGTGTGACAGTCCCTGCAATGACAGGAAAGGTGGCGTGTACCTTGGAGCAGGGAAAGAAAAATGTATGGAAGTATCAACGTAATTTTATGTGTGAGTACACGTTAGAACCTGGAAATGGTTTCCATTTCATACTTTTAAAAAGGATATTAAAAACTGTAGAGTCTGAAGAAAGCAATAATAATTACTAAAGAGGAAGAGAAAAAGCTGTGTAATGAGATACTTGCAGATCAAGTCGTTCTTTATACTAGAGCAGACTGAGAAATGACTTGATTTGTGTACAAATGTTTCATGGGAAGAACAAATGGATACAAAAGTGCTCCTAATTTAGCAGAGAAATACAGAACAAGAACCAATAGCTGGAAACTCAATGAGACAAGCTCAAAATTAAGTATTAGGCAGGGAGTTTTTATTATTATATTTATTTAACTGTTATTAACCACTGGCAAAATGAACACAAATCAACAAAAGCAAGGGGAGGGATGTCTTCAAATTAAGAGCCAACTTTGAGCTAGTCTGCTTAATAGAGGTAAAATACAAATACGGGCTACAGAGAGAGATTCTTTCTGTCCAAAACTTTGTTTTAAGAATTGTATTGTATTTAAATTAATGTAAGCAGTGGGGAAATATTCTTTCACTCCTTTGGCAGTATCCTGGAACACGTTACCTGCACCATTTTTTCAATTGTTTTCCATGCATTTAGCATGGCTACATCTAGTTACAAGTTATTTTAATCTGAGTGTGGTTTTTTATTATTATTATTATTATTGATGTTAATCAAACTGATATCAGGCTCTCTTATTACCTCACTGACCTTCCTCCGAGCCAGACTCTTCCCAATTCAGTAGTGTATTAGATCACAGTCCACCTGGTTTTGTGGCTGTTTTTCACAAGTTAGTGGAAGTAAATGTGAAAAACACCAGAAAAAAAGAATGTTAGAGTTTTTTGTAACAAATGAGAAAAGAAACCCAGAGATACTTGTTCCTTAGGATCTGAGAGAGATGCAGAATTGCTAAGGGTTCCAGAGCTGCCCAAATGCTGTGTCAGCTCCCTGTTTCTAAAAAGTAGCATGAGCATCACTTCTTCTATGTAAAAGACTCAGAGCACTGCAGTCTGTGTTGATTTTGACTGGGATAGAGATAATTTTCTCCCTGGCAATCCCTGTGGTTCTGTGTTTCAGATCTGTACTGATAACAGTGAGAGGTTTTCATTATTGCTGAGAAACACTTGCACAGCACCAAGGCCTTGTTCCTCTCACCACCCCACCCACAGCTGGGCTGAGCGGGGCACAAGGAGCTGTGAGGGGACAGAGCCAGGACAGCTGACCCCGGGATGTCCCACACCATATGGCATCATGCTCTGCATATAAAGCTGGGGGAAGAAGGAGGAAGGTGGGATGCTGCTGCTTGTTTTCCCAAGTCATCTGATCCATATTCCTGACACATGATGCAGCCCAGCTTTCCTGGAGACGGCTGAACAACTGCCTGCCCATGGAAAGCCATGAGCAAATGCCTCGGTTTGCTTTCTTTGTGTGTAGGGCTTTTACTTCACCTACTAAACTGTCTTTATGTCAATCCTTTACTTTTTCAACTTTTATTCTGCCCACTCTCTCCCCCATCCCACTGAGGGGGAGTGAGCAAGCAGCTGTGTGAGGCCTAGTTGTTGGCCGGGGTTAAACCACAATACAGATTTAGTTACTGAAATGAAACTGTCCAATATTTGTATCCATAAGCAAAATTTTATGGTAGTGGATAAGCAGAGTTCCATCTGGTCTTAGAGATGGGCAAAATTTAAAGCACTGGTATAACATGATGACAAAAAGCTCAGTTACTCAGCCTTCTTCCTCGTCTTTAAGTGCTGTAGTGTGCAATGCATTAATTATTCTTCTGTCTTTACATTAGCAGGCCCAGTTCTCCGTCATATCCATCATTTTGACTTGAGCAGTCTCTGTGCTCGAGGTTTTTTTGTTTTCCTCTGGTTCTAGCTGCAGTTTGAGCAGCTGTCTGGACAGCTTTGGATCTGCAGTAGTTAAACATCCTGTGACTTGTCTTCAGTTGTCACATTCCAGGTCCTTCCAAAAGGCACATATGTGCTACTTAAAATTTTCATTTAGCTCATTAGTAATTTAAGTGTAGCTTGATGGTACGCCAGATGCTCTCCAGTTCAGAGAAATATGCCCATCTGAGTGTGACTCCCTCCTTTGAAATCTGCTTCCTGCAGCAGATTTCCTCAGGCAGATCAACTTGCTTCATGGCCCTGAAGAACTGACTCAACCTCTCCTTTTGCCCGGTTTGCAGAGCTTAATTGCTGCTTTGTGCTCTGCTCCCAGCCTCAGCCCAAGCCATGCTGGAGGGTGAGTACTGGGGCACGTTGGTGTGGCCACTGAGAACAGGTTGCTACAGAGATCCCTCAGGAGGCTCTTAGGGGCTTTGGGGGAGATGGGTGACATACAGCTGCAAAGCACCCTCTGGAAAGGGAGAGTCTTTTAGCTTTAAAGTGCATGGACAGTATCAGCTGCCCTAGATACTGATTTCACTGAACATTCTTCGTCCTTAGCAACATCACCACTGTGATACACCAAGTATGCTATTTGTGAATGGCATAATTAGTGCTATTTTTCCTTCAGCCCTTAACCAAAAAAAGTGGTTTTCCCCATATGCTTTCCCCACCAGAGAGGAAAATCTTGTCTTTGTAGATCGATCTACTTAAGGAAATGTGGTGCTGCTTCTTTTTTCTTAAGATTCAGAGCTCTTCTGGACTGTTTCTTCCGTGTAAATTTCTGGGGGAATGAGTGAGAAAAAGAAATGGAGGAGAGAAAGGATATTTTAGGCAGCCATTTGGCAATCTGTGAAATAATCTGAGGTCTTAGCCCCACAGGTGTCCGTGTGACATACTCCTCATCACTGTTTATAACCTTTCTCCTTTACAAGCAAAGAGGGCAGGAGTGTGCAGGGAGATGAAGCCAGCTACTTTCCCATGCCTAGGTGTGGTATTCCAGTTGATGGGCAAAGATACTGGGAAATAATATTGTGAAGGCTGCGTATAGGGAGCTGGTGCCTTACACTGCACCTAATTTTTGGAAGAAAGGTGGGGAAAGGGCTTTCAGACTCCAGATTGGTTGCTACAGAGCCTTTCATGAGAACTGTAATCAATTTTGAAAATTCTTCTTTCCAAAAGCCTTCAGAGATAATTTTTTTTTATCATATAGAACAATAAAATGAATGTATAAAGAGTTCATATGTGGGGTTTCACATTGGATTTTAAACCTAAAGCAGTGTCAGGCTTGGTGTGAAAGTAATTTCATTAATTTTATTGAGTAGATGATCAGTTACAGCTTTTTACATCTGCATCAAGATTGGTGAACCGTAAACTTATGTGGTAAATTGGTGAGGTAGTACCTTTTAAATTATGAAAAAATAACATTAGCTGCAGTGCCCAGTATAAGTCTGCTTATTGTAGGCAGCTGAGTAAAACTGCTATTTTCAACCATAGCTGCCATTTTCAACCAGGTGGCTATGCTGAAGAGATGACTGCATTTTGTTCACATGGAAATTTGTCAATGTGTTTAGCTATTTACAGGATGTATTGCTGATGGAAAATATCACAACCTGTGTGACCAAATTTGGGAAGTATAACAGTGGTACTTGGGATACATATATTTTTGATAGCTATTTTCTGTTTACTGCACCTTTATTTTTTTTCTCTATATGGGCTGTCATTTGGAAACCCAGAGTCCACTGCCCACCCTGAAAGATTGCTGTAGCTTGACTTCTTTGGCCTCTATCTCAAAAGAAGGATGTTATAACTAAAACCAGGGTACACACCTCAGTTACTCCAGACTCACGGAGTCTTTAAAAGGAGGAGGAGGTAGGTTCATCAGAGTGTAAATCCAGGGAATGCCATTCCAGGTGGATATGTATGTGCTACTCTAGGCTGAACTCTGTAAGAAGGCCAGGTAAGTTTTGTGTGAGTGTGGCATCTTATGAGCAAGAAGAAAGCTCAGAGAGAAAGGTGGGCATAAAAAGGCACTCATCTCTAATGAAATGGCTTTTAAGCCCTCCTCCCACGTCCTCCTCAGACGAAGGTATGCACAGCAAGGAAAACTGATAATGGATTTTGAATGATTCTACATTAAATTTCACTTCCCTGTGACTTGTGGCTACCTCCTAGTTACTTAAATGCTTTAGAGAAAGTGCTCTGCAGGCATCAGCTGTATTGATTGGCTCTGGTGGTTTGTAACACGGCTTAGATAAATATGGTACTTCAGATCAGCCCAGGTGAAAAAGTGTTCCTCTTCTAGGTAAGAAAGTCACCTTCCTCAGTAGGAGCCAAGTAGTTTTGGTTTTTTCTCAGGAGTTTTCTAAGTCTTGCTTGGAAAAGACTGAGGGTCCCTAGTGATGGAGAGTGCCACTGCAAACTGCTGTGACAGTGACACTCCTGCCTCTCTCCCAGGCTACAGCACTACAGAGCATCATGGTGCTGTTCTGGTGGGCGTTTTGCTGGGCTGGCTGGGGTCTGTGGAGCCCAGGAAGAGAAAGGTTCTTAACGAGAGGAGGAATCTCTGCTCACTTCCGCAGCAAGTAGAAGCTGGTTAATTTCCTTTCTTGTGCCCTTCAAGTATGGGACTTCCTTGCAGATGGCAGTTCCCTTCAGGAGCTCAGCTGGCTGTCCCAGCCAGCAGCTGTGCTGTGCCTACACGAATCCAGCATGGGCATTTGATAGAAAGGCAGAAAGGAGAAGTGAGAACTTGGTGCATCTCTAGCATCCCCTGCTCCGCTTTCTTGGAAGAGAAAGGCTGTGCAGGACGAATGCCCATGTGCCAGCAGACTGGAAGCAAAGATAAAGCACGCAGGACAGATACTACTGTCACCATCATTGCAAAATCACAGCCATGAAGCACATGGATGGCTAAGTGCACCATTATCCTCGTTCTGCTATGCTCTACGTCGTGTCCCTGTATAGCAACACACTGAACATCCACATTTGGTTTGGATCAGATGTTCCTGATCGCCACCTTGAGGTGAAGGACTTTATCATCCCTCCCTACCAGGCTTTGCTTCCCCTTGCCAAGTGGTGTGACAGAACATGAGCTGACCTCCTGTCAGCTGAAACCTAGCTGGAAGGTGCTTTCCAAGAAGTTATTGTGTGCTTTGTCCACAGAAGCAAACTGGAGCAAACTAAAATCTCACAAAACATGCACAATCTGAATTTTGAGTCCTTAGCAGCAGATATTTTCCTTTTCTTTCTCTCCTATTAGGATGATTTACGTGCTGCAGGTGTCAAGAACATATACTAGAAATTGACTGTGTTTACCTAGTTTTCCTCAGAGAACTGATTTATGATTTACTGACCAGCTTTCTGTTGTTTCCAATTTGCTTTTTCCCTTCTCATTGTCTTCCACTTACTACTTTGACTAACAGAGTCTAGTCAGGATGAGAATTTAAAAATGTCTGGTCATTGTGTGACTGTATGCAAGTGAAAGTTGAATCTTATTACAAGGTCGGTCAGTAAAAATAACCAATTGCTTCTCCCCAGATAATGTGATTTTCTCTGGCCTTGCAAAACGTGTGCATACTTCCTGACTTGATACACCTTGCATTTTCTGCCTCAGTGTGCAATGTTCATTTGATTCTAACAATTAAACTCAGGATCATCTCTATCAATCTTCATAATAATCTTCTATTATATCTTAACACATGAGATGAGAAATTATACACCCTTACTCTTGTATTAGCTCTGTGCAGATGTCTTTTAAAGTTCTAAATTGCTTGATACAGCCTCATAACTACTAACTGCCTACAAGTGCATGCTAAGGAATAAGTATGTAAAAGCAGAAGCACTTGTTTCAGCTCACAAGTTTTTTGAAACAGGAGGGAAAAAAGCCCTTCTGTTAAAGTGTGGAAAACCAGCTTGTTGAAGTGTTATAATCCATCCATGGAAGGATTGGGAAGGATGATTTACTTGAATCCTCTGTACAGGCATACTGTGGTCCTTACCAGCTGTTATCAAATTAACCATAGCAGTGAGAAATGGTTACAGCCCAGGCAACACAGATAAGGCATGGACACAAAGAGATAGGCTTCCTCTGAAGGGATGATAATGCTATAGCCACACTTACATTGTTCTCTAACTCCTGTCAAGCTGCCTCAAGAGTGGGGGAGTCAATAAAACATTCCTGTCATAGACCAAAGGCTCATTTGTATTACCCAACAAAATCAATCAAAATGAAAATTTCATTTGCTACTGGTCTTGATGTAGGTTACTCAATCATTTTCTCATTAGATATTTCTTGGATAACTTGTGATGTTCACTGGGGAATGACTATATTATTTTACACACCATGTTAAAAGATTTTCTCCTGGTACTATCAGGGAACATTTGGACTTTCTAGGCTCTGAAACATGGAAGCTATTAAAACGTCAGGAATCTGGAGATCCTATCTTTGGCAGTGTAGTAAATGTACTGATATCAAAATGCTGTGCCTAATGCCGAAGTCATTAAAAAGCAAGAATGATTTCTTCAGTGAAAGCACACATTCCTAGGTAATAAATTGCCTTTTGAAATGTAATGCCTGTCAAACTCATGGAAGTTTTCCATTACTCCATGATCTTCCAGAAAGCGATTGATAAATATTTTTAACATCATTTCCCATTGCACCATTTAATGAACTCGCTTGTGCTTGGTTGCTCCCCATTAAGTTTTGTAAGAGTGTGTCACCTGATTAGGTTCTTGTTTTACTTAGATGGTTCCAAAGATGTAGCCAAATTACAAGTTTATGGATGGCTAAACTTAGCCACTTGCCAGATTTATTTTCTCATTCATTTGTCATTTAAAGAGGCCTGCATGTTTTTCCCACATCATGCAACAGTGAAGATAATAAGTAGATAAAATTGCTTCCTTTTCACACTGCACAAGAGACTTGATTCTAATAGGACCTGTAAAATTGACTCAGAAAGCTTTAGGAAGGCTTGAGAATCTGGGGGTTATACTTAGGGTCAAAGTTGAAGTAGAAAATTTGTTCTTTCTAGCCCATTACAACTCTGAAGGAAACTCCATGAAGAAGATACTCAGGAGGGTTACTTTAGAAGTGAGAAAAAGAACATGCCAGGAAAGACTGGGTTTAAGAGCCTTTCTCTCCTATTAGGATGATTTACGTGCTGCAGGTGTCAGCTCTCAGGAGGACCTTTGGTGTCAAACTAGGATTTTTGGGCAGACAGTGGTGTCCACCCTTGCCTGTTGCAAGGGCTTACAGAGCAAATTGTGGGTGAGGGCCTCATGCCTTTGTTTTTGATGGTGGCAGACAATGGGAAATGATAGCAAAAGGAGATCATTTAGGCAGATGGTCTCTGGGACATTGATCTTCACTGAGCACCTTGGTAATGGGAACTGAGGCAGTTTCTTGGGGCTGCCTCAGCTCTGGACCAAGAGCAGTGTAAGGGGAGAACTAAGATCCCAGACGGACTATGATGCTGGATTAGCTCCAGACTACACGCAGTACTACCCCCGTCTCTGCGCCCCCAGCCTCAAAGTGGCAACAGAAAAATGCTGCAGCTCATGAGCTGCTTGTACAAATGCCAGAGGATAGAGCTTGAGCTGCTGATGGGGACAACTGAAGTCGTGACAATGAGCTCTGATCTAACTGAAAAGTAGGCACGGCTTCAGAAGGATGGAGTCAGGAACAGTCTTGGCTATGCTGCAGCTGACTCAGCTTTTGGGGCATCCTCAAGTGTTTATTTGTGACCAGAAGAGGATCATTTTTGTAACAAGTCTTTAAAAACATTTCTTGCCGATTTTCCTCTTTCATCCACTGAAAGGATTCTGCTCTCATCCACATGCATCTCCTTGTAAAAGGCCATCTCTCCTTTATGGCTCTGTTCCACTTCATCCAAAGATTAATAGCAGCACAATTATTAATTGTGAATCTATAGCCTTTTGTCAAGGTAGGGAGAGTGTAACTACTCATAAACATTAGCTCCAGATGAAATGCCACGTTCAAAGTCTCAGCTGTGAAGCTGTGCTTTTAATTAATTTTCAGATTTTTCATTTGTTCTCAGAGATATCACAAGAGTCTGCAAACACTCATTTAATCTCCACGGGCTGAATCCTGCTTTCATCCTCCTGGTGACGGTTTGTTTGCATAGATGACTACATTCTTGAGCCCACTGGCACAACAGTGTCAGAGGCCTTTGAAAACTCTAGGAGCCTTTTGCACAAAATCGGAGGTCACAGGGACCCGCCACCTAGCAGCAGGATTTGACTGCAAAGACTCCCAGCCTAAGGAGATGCAGTAAGGAACATGGCTCATAAAAAAACCAGACCAACATCTAGACACATTCATGCTGAGAGCATCCTTTAGCCCATGTTGTTAGCTATTCCATTGGGTTTTTATTCCTGCTAGAAACTGTTGCAGAATAAAAATCTGCAGACTGTCAGATAATTTTTGCACAGTGATCAACATTTCTGAGTTGATCTTCAACAAATTGAGATGTGTTTTTGACACTGAATGTTGCAGGGTTTTCCAGCCCCAGAATTTTCTTTTTCTTGGCAGTACTCCCATCTATTGGAATTGTTCCAGTTTTCCATGATTGATTATAATATAAATAATTTATAAATGTTAATGAATTGGAGAACCCTTCAGCTAAGCAATTTTAGGCGTTGTGGGAGTGCAAGTAAGTTGCCCAGACTTGTTGATTACTTATGCCCGTGTTTAATCTTGGCAGATGTGGCCTTTCTAAACTATTTTACAATGTTTTGTATTATATAAAATAGATGCATTCTCATTTTATAATTCTCTTTATAGAATGTAAATATCTAGTGAACATTTTAAATTTTCTCTTGTGTTATTCATCATATCTATCTCTACCTTGAAATGTATTTAATCCTTGGTCAGGCGCTTCTTATTAAAAATTCCATCTTATTGTTCTTAATTATTTTGCCTGTTGAGATTTCACTGAGTTTTTAAATTGATGTACATTGCTCACATGACGTAGCTGCTTCTCCAATTTTTCCTTTCTTTAAATATTCATTTCCTCTATATTCTTGCAGCTAGGTCTCCTTATCAGTAGGATGGGGTTTTTTTACTGGTAAGACTTTTTTTTTTCTTTTCATTTCCCTTTATATATAAAATGGTGGGGCTTGGAGGTTTCCAGTAGTATTATCAGTAATTCCAAGTTTATAGTTCCTGAAGTTTTTTAGTAGTTCTGGTAGCAACTCTTCTAAGTGAGGAAGAAATGGCTTTCCAGGTTTTCCCCAGGGTATATACTATGACTGACTGTATATTCTGAATGCTCAGTGTAGATACATGTTGACTGTGATTTTCTTTAATGGGTGAAGACAAACTTTGGTTAATGCTTATTTTCTTTTTGCCCCTTAAGGTGAAATTCAGATTTGAGTCAACTTACATTAAACAGAACAGGTCCCTTTAGTATGAAATTTCTCTGTTCCTTTTTTCCTTTCTCTTTTCCAACTCAAATATTGAATTCCAGCTTTTTGAGATGTGCAATACAATCTTTCAGCTTAAAAAAGGGCTATGACTTGTTCATTCTGCACATTGTAATTGGAAGTTTAAGGAATAGTTTGTTTAGATTTCCAGTGGGATTTTTCTCATCTGGGATAAAGCTCATCTATCTCTTAATTTTATTTTAATGAGTTACAACTTTAAATCTCAAATGTTTTAAATTTATTAATCTGATTCAAATTAAACAGATAAGTGCTAAGTGTGGTGGGCCCCAGTTTGCAATGTTGCACTGGAAAATGGAGATACCATGTGCCAACTTAGTAATATGTACTGTTGGTTTATTTTAATGTGTGTGGTCTTGTGGAAACACAGCATCTTAATGATAGTGGTTTCTCTGACATATTTATAAATTGTAATCAGGCTATGAAAAATGCAACAATGAAAGTCATGGTGCCTGGGACAAAGAAAATCAGGCAAATTCCAGCTCAGTTCTCTCTCCATCGTAGCATGAGAAATCAGTATGTCAAGTTTTTGTGTAACCCTCAGACAGGCCTGAAAAATATTTCTGTTTATGCATTCACAGGCTCATCACAATCGGTATTATATTCCCACAAAATTAAATAGTGAGGGGAATGTGCTTGAAAATAATTTTATATGTGTTGATATTCCGGTCATACTCAGATGATGCTGAGAAAAGTTCCCTTTAGCCTGAGCCCAGTCTGATATGGAGGTCTGTATCTCACAGCTGCCTCTGTGGCGCCAGTCTCGGCTGCCTTCAGCGTGCCACAGCTCTCTGAGCCTTGGTAGCAGACAGGAGTTAAGGACAGCCTAGTAATTTGTACTTCCCTGCCTTTTTTTTCTTTGTCTGTAACTATTTCAGCCTAACCCCTTTGCTTCGCTGAGATTAACTTGTTTTGCATTTTTAAGCATCTCAAAATGAAGCCTAACAGGCACTGGGGCCCCCTATTTTCTTCAAAACAATAGGTTTAAATAACTAAGAGTTTCAAACAAACCCATCAGGGTGTCAGCAGTCCCAGATGAATCTGGGCATCCCAGAAGCTGGAATGTGTTTCCTTGACACGTTTCAAGAGCCAGGGGAAGGCTCGTAGCATGACACGCCAAAGGGCTGCGGGGGTGAGGCTGCATTGCTCATTCCCTGGCATACAACAGAGCATGGCAACTGCAGAAATACCCTCCCCATTGTGGCAGGCAGTTGGAAGAAATCAGGATGCTGTAACAGGTAAAACACCAAGACTCTTCCCTCGCATTATGTAGCATGGGTGAGCCAATCATTTTAATCTTCCCATCATTCCAGCACATTTTTCTTAAATCTGATCCGTTTTTTTTCCTTCATATATGAACACTGCTAGCTCCCTTTGTTTATTGTGTGGCCTCAAGCCTATGTATACATTTGTGTGTATATATGTGTGTGTGTGTGTGTGTGTGTGTGTGTATGCACACAGGAAACATATATATCTGTATGCACACACATATTAGAAAAACATGTTCCTTTGTGCTAAAAGTTACTGCATATGTCATGTTGTGGGTCTGACACGTTTTGTGTGGCTGGACCAGTGCTGCTACAACTACATCTTCTCCTTTTATTTTAGTGAAGTTAAACAATGCTTCTGGGTCTAGGCACCCGTATGTCCCTTACAGTCCCTCAAATAGCTGTGCCACCTCACCAGCTCCCTAGATTTGTTTCAATTGTTCTCACATGTTAGATGAATATGTATAAACGATGGCAAAAGTGGGCACAAATTCTGCGTTCCTTCTCATTGCAGTCAGATCCCAACAGCCTCCTGAAGGATCAAGGTGTATGTGAGGTTATTTTGTCCTGCGGAATGCCAAGGAAGTGAAGCGGTTTTCATTTATGCCTTAGGGAAGGGTGGCAGTGTCTATCCAAGATTTTTTCACAGTTTGTAGGGTCAGAGACAAGGTTGAAACAAAAGCACAGTATGGATACTCCTTTGTTGCTCTCCCAGTCCTAGAAAGGCTCTTGGGGAGGGAAAATAAGTTTAAAAGAGAGCGCTAAGATGCCTGCTTCTGAGACCAGACAATGATCTATGTGTTTAAGCTTTTGCTTCTGGAAAAAAAGAAGCAAACTTTGAGGGTTTAGTGGTTTTACAGAGGGTAACTGAGATCCTGTCCTTGCACCCTCAGTAGCAGATAAGGTCTTGATGTTAGTTTTAGTGTTTGTATTGCACCCTGTTCTGGCAGCACGGGGTTCTTTTATTGAAGATGAGTGATACTACAAAGAGTTTTCTGAAAGGGCTGACAGCACCTGCTGATGTTAAACTGAATCTCTTCCCTTTTGGACAGTAAGGTTGGGGGTGTGTTAGTAGTGGCAGCTTGATGTTAAAACCCAGTTGTGTGCCTGTGCAATCACTTTAATGTCCAAGCATGGTTTGGCACAGGGTCCTGCTCTCTCTCTGTGCTAGGGGGGGCAGTGAACACCAGCAAGGTGGAAAGCAGAACTCTGGGCATTTAAATCTGCTCAGCCAGCACATTTTCCTGGCCCTGCGTAGTGGAGCTGCTGGTGTACGGATGGTGAACCACTTTCCAGAGCTGTTCCTCTTCTCTCCTCTACACATGCCCTACGTGGGCACCCACTAAGCCAGGAGATGAAGGAGGTGTTTGATTTTCTTGAGAGAAATTAAAGAATACATTCATCTGAGTCTGATCCCTCCCCACTGAGGAAGTATTTTTTTCACAGAGCTGTCAGCAGAAAGCAAGAGTGTTACATTCAGTTTATGAGCAGCGAGGCTGTTGTATCAATTATCCAATGTTTTTGGTGGTGGTGTGCCAAGATTATGCATCTTGGTTTGCATGGGCGTGACCAACCTTCCTGTCTGTGCCACCCTGAGCTTTGGACTCATTTTGCTTTGAAATTCAAGCTTGCTTTAGGCCACCATGAGCAAGAAAGATGACAGCTGCATCAGGGTCTGTCATTAAAATCTGAGAAGTTGAGTGGTGTGTTGATGGCGGCAGGGTTACTTTCTATTTTTCAACAATGTGAAAGAAAAGTCAGATCAATTATGCATCTCACTCCTACACTACTAATGGATGGACAGACAAGGGGTTTTTTCAGCTGACACCTAGTGTGCTAAGTAAAGAGATTATTCCCCTCAGTTTGATTCCTTCACGTAATGAATGATAAGTAGATGAATCAGTGGGGTAAAATGTGTGACAGATAACAAATAAGTTACACACTTTGTAATTTTGCATGGACGCCCTGACACAGGGAAGTAGGCATGTGCTGGTGTGCAGACTTGCAGTCACTTCTGATTGTGCCTTGGTGTTTGAACAAGTTGTACTTCCAACTGATTTCCCAGATGCTCCTAAAATTTTAGGATCTTTTCAGGGCACAGAAATCCCTTGATAAAGCTTCTTAATGAGCTTTAGAACTGAATTTAGCGGGCTGTTGTTTGGGTTTTTTTTCAAGAAATAACACTCTATCACAAATTGTGATATTTGTAGTTACCCCTAAACTCCAGCACTGCTTTGGCTTGTGGCGAACTGCTCTCAGGTGACACAGAGGACAGCAGGTGTCATGCAGAACATCCTCTTGGCCACTGGCTGTAACACCAAGGCAGCAGCAGAGGCAAGGCTTTGCTTCATTGCAAATTAATATTGCACTCATGTTGATAAATGACCTGGCTTTTTATTTACACCATGAATGGTGAGGAGGAAAGGTAATAATTTTATTTTTTTTTTTCTGATGGAGTCCATGAGCCAATGACGTTCTGTGATATGGATTAATGGCCATGGGTTTTCAAAGCTCTATTTAGTTCTTTGCTTGTAAATGGCCCCTTCTCAAAGCATTGGTAGATTGATTCTGACCAGTACGAGATCTTTTCTTCCATTTTCTTGTTCTCTTAAATTATTCTCTGATAGGATGGTCAATAATTCTGCTAATTAGTCCTTCCACTGACTCTCTTTAGGGGTACAAAAACCATAGTAATATAATTTTTTAAAAATCACTTTATATGCAGTATCTATTTTTTTTTTACTAATCCAATAAAAGAATAGCTTATAATCATGGGATGTAATTTTTTTTAAGTCTATGGATTTCAAAGGATTCTTTAAAAAAAGTAAATAATGTCCATAAGTAGCTGCTTTCTTTAAAAACAAAAGTTTATCTGACATGAAAACACAGTGCTAAACGCTTTCAAGTTTCCCGTTTGACTGTGCTGGCCAGGTAATCTAAAAGCTGGCTTCCTGCGTTCATAAACTGTAATTTAACACATACACAGCTTCTGGTGTTCACTTTCTGTGAATAACTCCTGAAGGATACAAAAAAAAAGGCACAGCGAAAATAATGGACTTGCAGCAAAAGATGGACTTAAAACATCCAACAAACTTAAAATGGGAAGTGTCTTCCACTGGTAACTCTGATGTTTTGAATTCTGGAAATATTATAAAGGTTGGCTCAAAGCTTTATTTTATCATAACCATGTCATAGTGTATTATGAGATGTGTGTTATTTCTCATGTAGTAAACTGTAACATGTCTATGTATGAAAGGATACTGTCCAGCAAAATAAAATTTATGGGATTATCATATATTATTCTTTTATTTTCCATTTGTGTTATATTTGCAAATGTTCACTTGTTTTGAAAGATCAAAAATATAGCAAAAGTTCATCATGATTGCAGTGAAAGCCATTAGTCCTGTTAATGAAGTTACAGGGAATAATTTTATGATTAGCTGAAACACTTAATAAGAGGAAAAAATAAGAATCAGTGTTCTTAAAAAATAAATGCAAAGATTTACAAGCTCTGAGTCCCACGGGGACTTTTGATATTAGAAAGGATTTTTAGGTCAGATGTATGTTTGCTTTTGTCCGCATTCTAGGAGATAATGTAATTTTCTGAATTTATTTTTATTGTCTCACTTGTTTTCATAATTTTTTTGATCCTATTAGGTCAGCAAAGAGGGGAATGTGTAGCCTAACATCCAGGTCCTACTGGGAGCACCAACCCTTTACATCATGGCTGTCTTTGGAATTGAGAATTGGGCTGGTATTCTCAGTTCGAGAGTACTCACTCCTGTCTTGAGCACTTTGTCCTCAGGCAGCATTTGTTTAGAATATTTTAGAGATACTTTGGCTTTTTTCCTGAGTCCAAGCAAGGAGGAGCCCAGCGGAGCCCTTCCCCAAATACAAGTTTCCTACGTCAGATTGCATTTTCTTAACGTCGAGTGCCTTTTAGGTTGCCCCCTGGCTTCCAGGACAACCACAAAATGTTGTCTGATGTGACACAGAGCCTAGAGAAGACCCTTTCTTTCCTAAATCAGCAGGTGGAGCAGCCATGTTTAGTGTTCTCCATATTGATTATTTATGATTCCACCACTACATGTTGATCCATTTTGCTGTTCAGTTTAATGGGGTCTCACCATGTCTCATATCTTACTTAACTTGGTGTGCTTTATTTACTGTATTCTCTCAACCTGCCAACTTTAGAAATATCTATAAAGGAGCTGCAGCTGTGGCTTTTTGAGCAACAGTTTTCTAAAGACAACAGGTAGAAGCAGATGTGCTCATGTGCACATGCACTTTTATCTAAAGATTTCTTTTCAGGCACAACAGCCTTCCTCAGGTATGAAACAAAGTTAGCAGACTTCAAAGCTAAGCATAAAGTGAAAGCAATTGCTCAGGTATATACCAAGCAAACCACCTCAGAAAGAAAACATCGTTAGTATGTGCAGAGTAGAGACAGTTGATGAGGCAGTTACCTTGCTAAGGGAAATAAAGAAAAAAATTATAGTCTGTGGAACATGGAGAGGTTAGTGGAAGGGAAAGGAAATTATACTGTGCCGTGAAATCAATATCTCTGTCGAATCCCTGTTTTCTGGTGACCAGTAGTTTAAACTGTTAGCGCTAGGCTTGCTTTTGGAAGGCATTTTGGAGATCTTTAAAGATCAGGACTGCGAGATCAAAGCTGGCATGGTTGTGAAAAGTGCTCCTTGTATAAAATGGGGATATTAAATCTGTGTCAAGAGTCTATCACAGAGCTGAATCTCAGAAATATTTCATTCAGCACTTCTAGTCCTTTGAGTGTGTCATGCTGAGTCCCAGAGGATGAACTTTTGAGATTGGAAAGGATCTTTTAGGTCAGATGTATGTTTGCTTTTGTGTGCACTCTAGCAGATAGTGTAATGTATCTTGTTAAATGGGATTTACTCTGGCTAAGTCTATTGACATCTCCTTTTCATCTGCAAGATAGCTGTACCTAAGTGCTACTGCTGCTGTGCTCAAATCCTCAAGTCTATACTAAGTTTTTATTGACTCATTTCTGAAATTCCATGTTGTTCCTAAAACTGAAGTCAATCTACTTCACTGTGACAGCACATAACAAGTGGGCAGAGGGGTCCTAGAGCACACACTGCTGTCCCAGATGTGAGATCTGCCCCTGGTGTGCTGTCCCCACTCTGGAAATAATATTTTGATTAGAATAAGGACTTTTCGACCCCCTGAAATGATCTTGCAGTTGCAGCCTTGGAACCTGGCATTTTCTCATTCTGCAAGGTTCCCTGCTCACCCTGCATCTGTTTCATTAATCTTGACTCCTCAGGCCTGGAGAAATGTCATGGTCAGGAAGACGCTCGGGTTGCTCAGAGTTGCTCAGGTTGCTCACTAGTTCAGGTTGCTCAGAGCCCCATCCAACCTGGCCTTGAACACTTCCAGGGATGGGGCGTCTACAGCTTCTCTGGGCAACCTGTGCCATGGCCTCAACACCCTCACTGTAAAGAATTTCTTCCCCACTTGTCCCATCACTACCTGTCTTAGTGAAAAGTCCCTCCAGCTCTCTGGCAGGCCCCTTTAGGTACTGGAAGATGCTATAAGTTTTCTCCGGATCCTTCTCTTCTCCAGGCTGAAAAACCCTGTCTCTCTCCGTCAGTCCTTGTAAGAGAGGTGCTGCACCCTCTGATCATCTTCATGGCCCTCCTCTGAAGTCACTCCAACAGGTACACGTCTTTCTTATGCTGGGAATCCCGGACCTGGATGCAGCAGACCAGATGGGCTCTCACAAGAGTGGAGTAGAGGGGAAGAGTCACTTCCCTTGTCCTGCTGGCCACACTGCTTTGGATGCAGCCCTGGATGCATTGGCTTTGCTGGGTCATGTTGAGCTTCTTGTCAACCAGCCTCTCCAGATTCTTCCCAGGATTCTGCTCTCAATCCATTCTCCTCTCAGCCTGTATCTGAGCTTGATGGGACCTTCTGGTAGCTCAGCTGAGTCCCGGGCTCTTCCCCCTTCCAGAAGCCCCATTGCTCCAGTGGCATGTCTGTTGTCACCACACCTTTCCTGGCTCCAAACATGAAATGAATACGGAGGGAAACAGCCACAGCATTGTGACACCAGATAATTATCTTAGGTATGTCATTGCAGTTGGGTGCCAGTTAGTGGAACGTCTGGATACCTTTTCTTCACCAGCACTCCTTCAGGAGTTAGCTGTCAGGAAGGTGGGATGATAATTCCTTTATTTCTTATTTTCTTCTCCCTAAGAATCTTCCTGGTCTGTGCTATTATTCAAGAAGGTGTTCTCTCCTTAAACTAACATCTTCTCTTTGACAGCAGCCCCTGTGGGGTGTTTCAGAGGGATGCATGAAACTCCAGGGGTTGATATCTCAGTGCAGTTCTGTCGCTGCCATGTGGGACAGGTGTTTTACTGAGACAACAGCCAAGGGGCTGTGGCAGGGTGTTTCTCCAAGCAGTGGTGAAACGAGACTACTGAGGTAATTAAGAAGTTGTTTTACCACTCTGGTGATCCCTAGAGAGTCTATTGCCATTTTCACATTAAATAAAGCACAGTTAGACCTGACATATTTTCTTTCTTCAGAGTTCCTACCTGAGCTGATGACAGGGAACAAATTAATCCCAGTTTGATCCAGTATAATTAAACCATCTCAAAGGTGTTGCATTGGCTTAGATGTCTTGATCTTGTTATTTTTATTTATTGCAACAATATAACATTCCTGGTCTGCCTTTTGCTAGAAATACGGTTATTTAGTTAAACTTTATATTCCTAAGTAAGAGTCTGGGATACATGAATTGAACAGTATTATTGTGTATAGATGGTATAACTGAGGCTGGTAGAGATACTTCCAATATAGGTTTGCAAACATTTTCAATCAGGCTCTTACTGTTCTGCTCCTTGGGAAACTGTGATTGTGATAAGAATGTCACACCTGGAGTATTTCATGTTCCCCTTTTCCAGATTTTGTGAGCATACCTGATTATTCTTTCATTACTGCATAACTACTGTTATTACCTATTCTTTAATAAGTTAGATTGAAAGTACAAATTTATTTTATTGAAATATTTTATACAGTTTTGCAAAGATGGAAACCTTAATAATGAACTAATCATTTTGGCACACTCATGCAGGTTAATAATTCAACAGTGCATTAGTTATGCCCATGTTAAAATAATTCCTTTTCTTTCATTTAACAGAAAAGGCCTACTCTGGCCAACTTGGTGCCTTTATATTTTTTCATATGGTTATTATAGAGCCTGGTGTTATTACAGTACCTTAAGTGGTTATTATAATGCCTTTGAGTGCCTTGAAATCAATACTGCATATTTACTTCAATAAAACTCAATTGGTTTTATTTCCATTTTAGGGACAGAAAAGTGAAAAATGACAAACCTGTAATTCTGAGGCGGCCCAGCCTCTGTCCATGGGTTTTTACCAATCTTGATCTGTGACTTTGGACCACTCTTGATGCTACAGGATCTCTGTCAAAAGCTTTTTATTCTGTTTAATCCTAATTACGTGTTGGACTGTGCGCAGCAGGTGTCCTCCCTGTGCATCAGGTAAGTTACTCACTTGCTGTACAAGCCAGAAGCAGAACTCAATCACCTTTGAAGACACTGGTTCCTTTATTGGGCTAATGAAGGTGCAAAGAGCAAAGCTGTCTGCCAAGGGTTATCCCTGTACCCCGACTCTGGACAGGTACAGAAGCAGGTTCCTTAATCCTGCTTGTAGGATTTTCCCAGGGGCTGTTGCAGCTCTGTAATCTGCCTCTTCTCCCTCAGAGCAATACAAGAGCTATGACTCTGAAGTTCATTCCAGTTGGATTTGCTATAGTTATTTTAAATCACTGTATTTCACAACTAAATTTGGGTGGCAAGTGTAAGAAGAGGTAAGGCTGAATTAATAAAACAAGTCCAAATATACTGTTTGACTAGAAACCAAGTATTTTGCTCTATAGTAAAATTCTATGATTAATGTTATTTATCCTATTTTTCAATAATATTATTTGACCTCAGCAACAAAACTGAAAAATCTGATTTCTAAACACAAAACTGACAATCATAGCACTTGATTCAAAACAATAATTTTAAAATAAACATTTTTATTTACAGGTGTTTTTCTTTTCCTCCCCAGTTATCTTGTTTCAAAAATGTTCCTTGGAATTTAGTTAAACTCATGCAATGTTTTGGTCTGCTCAAAAGTGCATATTTAGGAAGACTTTATTTACCAGAAAAACTTCACTCAGCTCAAATTATTTGAGTTGGGATATCTTTTTCTTTGGCCCAGTCTGAACCCAGTAAGTGAATTATTTTGCCTCTTTTGGGACCAGCGATGAAAAAAAGTGACAGTAACAATGCATACCTCTGTGGTGGGAGGGCAATGGCTGATTTCTGCAGCCAGTGTACCACCTTCTGCTGAAGCTGTCATCTGCAGGCAAGTGATTTCTAGATCCATCTGTGCTATTTGTTTCAAGCTGTTCAGTAGCTTCTTCACAGTCCTGTGCTGGTGTTTTATAGTACTGCCACAGAAACCTAATAAATCCTCTCTGTCTGCACAAAATCAGAGGATGCTTAAGTTTTAGATGTTGCTACCAACTTGCATATTTTCTCATGGTTTTCAATTTTTTTTTCTTTTCTGAATTTGACAGGTTTTCAGCTCCAGTAGGAGGTAAGTATTCACTGAGGGCATTATAGCTCTATCTTCATTTTTCTGCCCTTTCCTACTTCTCATCCTTTGTTCTGATTTTCTGTTTCAAAAATCAAGTCACTTTCACAATTTCTTTGTAATGTATTCTCTGCAACCCTTGTTCTCCAGCATTTTTAGGAATTCATGCTGCCTTCTTAATTGACCTGTCATTTATGGACTCTATCTGTAATTCCTGGGTGATACTCGGTAACCATTCTGAATTCTGATGAACAAAGCAGAAAATTTCAAATCTGCAATACTTCAGAGACAATGAGCTGTCTGCAGGCAGGATGCAGTTGTTATTATTCAGACTGGTTACTAAGCTGTCCTTGCTCATTAAACATGCACACATAACTATGTGTTTTGAGTGTGAGTTTGATTTGGTCAGCTCAATCTATTACATCAATGCTAGAGTTAAATTAATCTTTTGACATAGACAACTGCAATTTGAGATAAATTGAAACTGTGTTAGTCAAAGGCGAGATACTAGCATAAAATCCAGGCCTGCCTCATTTCTTAATTGGTTTTATAAATATGTATTTTTACAAAATTAAGACAATGGTTTTGAAGATCTTAGTTCTTTTTTGCTCTATGAAGTTGTAATCCAAGCTTATCTCTCTTTTCCTTCCTTTTTCCCATGCAGAAGTTTTATAAGCAGATCATTCCAAGTGACTGGACTTTAAAACCATATATGTAGGTGGGAGTAATTGCTTCTCAGAAGCTGAGATGATTTACTAAAACAAGTGTGTTTCAGTTTGCTTTTTTGCTGCGTGTGTTCCTGACATGTGCCATTTCTGCCTGGTACACAACTGTGACAAGTTTTGTGCCAAACTTTGTATCTTAATGTTGCCTGTGGCATCCATAGTGATAGCATTCCTTGCCTTACTGAAGTTTTCAATAGTAAATAGAGCTGAAAGAGTTAACACGTTAGGTTGCAGGCCCAGTTATTTTACCAAAAGCAAAGCTGGATGAAGAATCAACATTTCCCTGACATTCCTTCTCCTTAGTCATTGCACGTGATCTGTTAATAGTAACCTTTGCTAGATCGATCTCTACCAGAATTCTCATTATTTGTCCTTCTCTCTGCCCTCAAAAAGAATATGGTAATATCTGTGCAAAGAGCAGCCTGTAGAAGGTTCTGGCAGGCACAGTTAGACCTCCCTTGGAGGCCCTCAAGAAGTAGTTTTCTTGCTAGCGTTCAGATATTCCCATTTAAAGGATCATCACAATGCTGTAAGGAGTGTCTTGCTGTTAAACAAAACTCCAGGAATTATCCTTAAGCCAGATCAAGTCCAGGAGGATGAGAAGTCTTTTTATAGTGTTCATAATAGACAGCACAATTTAAAACATTGACAAAAGATGCATATGTAGTTAAAAGGAAGCTGTTCTGGTAATCTGTTAACCAAAAGAGAAAACATCCTCTTCTGTATCACTCAACCTGTTCACATATGGAGTTTTTTGCTCAAATTCTCAGGAAGGCATTCTTTTCCTCTGTGCTCATGAATACCAGTAGATGCAGGACCTTCCAAGTCAATTGCATTAGACTTTGAACCTATTTCCTTGGAGTCTCTTGGGTTTTCACTTATATTCAAATCCACCTGCCTTTCCTTCCCCATTAAGTCTTCACCAATGCAATAAAGAAAGAATTTAGCCCTTTTCCTAGGAAATGATAACTGAACATCTACCCCCTTCAGAAAGACTAAGGCAACTTCTGACAGGTCAGGTGCTATCTTCTAAACATGACTGTCTCTGTTAAAATCATTAAAGACATAATACCTTTCCCTGGCTCCCCACTCTCACAGCCTTTCACCAAATGCATTTCACTGTGAAATGTCTCAGGCCATTGAACATTGCATTTTATTATCAACTACTAAATGAACAGACGTACTCCAGGCAAATAATACCCATTAAATGAGCACACGCCTTCCATTACTGGTTGTTGATTTAGAACAGATACTCTGTAAATCAGCCACTTTAGAATGGCATTCAGTGCGTTTCAGGCAGACAGTCTTGCGGCTGAGGGAACCCATAGCTGAGGTTTTTGGAGTTACAGTGCCAAAAGACAACTGTTGAGAGGACTTTGGTGCTCCTTGATTTCTCTGTCTTCCCTTAATTGAGAGATTGGTCAACACACAGAATTGGAACATGGCAGCAAACTATTCAGATTTATGCAGTTGCAGAGGCTCAAAGTGCAATGCCCCATTTGATGGTTGAGGCAGAAATGCCTGTGACTTTAGGTTCCCTTCACTCCACAAAAGTAGAATCACACTGGCTCACAGAAACATAAATAAAAACAAAAGGATCATTCCAGCAAGGCAGGCTATTGAAAAGGTCAATAAAATAAAATAAGTTTTGTCTTCATGCTAAACCCTGAAAGATTTCCAGGTTCTCCTGTCTGTGAATTAAAGTCTTGGTTCTGTCTGTGACTCTGCATTTGTAGAAAAATGCTTCTAGCAGATGATTTCATTGTAATTCCTAAATCAAAACAAACTGGGAAATACACTGCTGTTTGTGTCAATGTCTAACACTACACAGCGTGTGTGAGTGCACAACATTACTTTGCATGCTGGCACGAGCAATGGATCAGACTACAGAACAATTACCTTTACTCTAAAATTGTGCCTTCTATTACAGTGTCTTCAGTTTTAATGAAGATCAACTGTGACAAAGCTACACGGAGTAATGGCAGTACCAGAGTGAAATTGCTTTTTGAAAACAAAAAGCTTTTTAAAAAGTCACAAAAGGACTGGGGGAGCCATGAATGAATTTTCTACCCTAACATTTTGGCATTGCTCTGTGGAACCTTGTGCTATCAGCAAGGAATGAAAAATTGCAGTTGACATCTACACCTGGCATTTATCTCCATTAGCGATTAATGGAGGGACTCTGCTCTCTTGGCTTAGTGTCCACCTGTCAGGTACTCTGGGAGAAAAGAGAGCAGGGAGAAACCAAATAGATTTAGGCTTCCTTATTTTGAACCAGGTTTTCCAGTGAAATCTATAGGCAAATGTTATATTCACATCCTTAAGGAAACAATTTCTTTGTGGCCCTGCTTGTCTCCTCTCCTTCAGACCTGCTGTTTCATTCACTCATCCACTATGGAAATTTTCTGCCTGCCTTTTCATATTAGGAGCTAGAAATCAATTTTTATACCTGGTCCATCATTCAAAGATGATGGAAAGCCTGTGGCATAGCCATGTTTTGATAGAGGGAGCACACGTCTACGTCTCTGGCACAGGAGGTAAAACGCTGCTGAAAGACAGAGCCCGAAGAGTCCTCCTATCTGCTATGGGAACAGCAGCTCCTTGGTGGAGTTTCAGTGAAGCAGGAAAGCTGGAAGGTGGCTCCTCTGCATGTCTTAGAGGAACATCTCCCAGACTGCCAGTAGCGAGCCTGATATAGCTGTAATTGGCTCCAGATTCCCCATCTCCTCCACAGGATAAAGTCCAAGGGCTTTGTCATGAAAGCTGATGGTTTGTTTTTTATTTTTGCACTGAGCATGAATTGCTGCAACTTAAGAAGGCAAAGCAGAAGTATCACACCCACTAGCTTTTGAATGCATTGATGTTAGATGTTATCCATATCATCTTTCTGATGTGTTAGTCGCACAGTCTCAATGTCTGCTTGTTGTAGCTCCCAGGAGCACTCTTCAGCTCCTAGAATTGGAGGCACACTACAGCAGTAACCCAGCTCTGTAGTATTTTTAGGCAATTATCCACACAATGTAAACCTGGGCAAAATTTTTCCTAGGGTCCTCTTCCATGGCTGAGTTATAATTGTCCAATGAAAGGTGATAGTTTGCTGTTTCACCATGGTCAGCGGAAATATCTTTGAAAGACAGCGTAGAATGCAATAAAAGAAAGAACAAGACGTAAGTCTGGTCCAAGGCTGTTGCTGAACAGAAAACCATCTGTTGTTATAGCAACAGATGAAGGAGATTTATTTTTTTTTAAAAAGTGCATGCACCTGAACCTTAGAATCCTAACATAGCTCTAACTGTGAGAAAGTCTAAATGGTACCCCTTAGGCTTAGGTGTGTTTGCTGTACTTGCACTTCCAGGCTGACCAAAGCTGAGTGCCTGTATTACTGTCATCGTAAGCCCAAGCTTTTAAGACTTGCTGAGGATCCAAGCCTTGGATATATCAGCCCAGCCCATGGTCTTCTCTAATCGGGGCATGGTTCTTGGAAAACAGTCACTTGCACAGCGCTCCGGAGCCCGTGTGGACCAGGTTTCCATCTGCCCACGAGGTACTGTGCAGGCACGCCCTGGCTGAGTTTGCCTTGTTTTGCTGTCAGCAGAAGCGTTCTGAAGATCACAGGGATTTAAAGCGGAGCGGCAGCTGCTGTGCCATCTCTCCCCTGGCACGGGGCATGCCTAATCCACTCACTAATAACCAAATATCAGCTGCCTCAGCCTGGATTTGAACTAGCATTCCTGCCCCTTGTAATGCTAAAATAGTAGCTGTTACAAGAGTAGGAGTTTTCCTCACACATAGAAGTAGGAGAAGGGATTACAAACAGCCACAAACAAGGCGTAGATGAATACATGTACCTCTAGAAGCCAACCAGATATTTGACCTCAGGTTCATATTTCATAAACATGTATCTTGGCAACGTATCATTCGGTTTCTCAATACGATGCAATAAAAGCCCTTTCTCATTCATCTCGGCTGTCTTGTTGTGTTATGTTACAAATGATTACTGTTAATTCTGTGTTTAATTGTGCTTAGCGAAATTTATTTGCTATCCAGTGATTTTAACTGTTGGACATAGCAAAATATGGTTGTTTTCTCTTCTGATTCCTTCTGCTTCTCATTTGTGGATGCTGAAAGCAGCTGGCCCTGTTCCATGTGAATGGAAATAATTATGGGCATGTACAACAGATTCATTAATCTCAAGAAGGCATCTCAAGTGCAGCTACTCTTGGAGTACTCTTCATGAATTGTCTTCATCTTTCCTGCCCTTACAAAATTCCTTTCTTTTAATTTTCCATCACAAACTTGTTCTCTGGGGATCTACTTCCTTTCTCTTGCTAATGGGGTTTGGAAGCAAAATGCATTTCAACTAAAATTGGCAATGATGACATGTTTCTTAAACCTAGGCACCTGTCCCAGATGTTCTGGAGAAAAGAGAAGCCCTGAATCTTTCAAATGCAATTGGAGCACTAGGACCATTTTGTACATTGTCCCTTACTTTCTAAATATATTTTTCCTGGGTTCGAAATGCAGAGCAGTCAGGACCCAAATATTTTGTTTTGTGAAGTTTAATAGTGTGAAAGTAATCCACGTTTTTTCTGCTGGACTCACTTTTATTTTCCTCTTGGTTTTGACTTTTTAATCCTTGTGAGCAATTTTTCAGTCAGACTAGCAGTAAACGTTGTTCCATTGGTGCCTAGAGGTTCTGCTTGCCCTTGAGGTCACTGTCAGACGATTCTGTTCAAATCTTACCCTCCAAAGCTCCCAAAGTGCTTGACTAGGAGCCCACATGAAAAACCAAGCACAGGCCAGGGTGCTGAAGTCAGGCAGCAGCTATGAAGTGCACCATGACGGCTTTCAAAGAGGGTAAGTCTTAATAGTGCCTTACGCAGGTTCTGTGGTGCTGGGTGTTACAGCTGCTGCGTTTTCCACAGAACCCCGTCGCTGAGGAGTCCCGGGAGGGGCCAGACCCCTGCTAGCCAGCTGTTCCTCACCCAGGGCTGTGATAGCCATTCACCACCCTGCACATGTTGGTTCAGGTGCCCCCAGAGGTGGAGAGGTGGCTTTTGGGCTGGACTACCGTAGAGTTTATTATGCAGGACTCCAGGGAACAGAAAGATCTCACATCGGTGTCCCAGGAACCAAGAGGCCAAACTTCCCTTCGGCTATAAGGGAGTCCCGAAGGGGCGTGGTAATACAAAACAGCCAATGGGGAGAGAGGGGGAAAGGGGCGGGTAATACAAAACAGCCAATGGAAAGAGAGGAGAAAAGGGGCGGGTGATACAAAACAGCCAATGGAAAGAGAGGGGGAAAGGGGCGGGTAATACAAAACCAACTGGTGGGACCAGAGGGGCAGGAATGGTGGCTTTGGTTCCACCTTGCAGGGGTACATGAATATTCATAAGAGTGGATGGGAGAAGCTTCTTACAACAAACCTGGAGGGGGCTTTCTTGGACCAAACCATGGTCCCTTGGACTTTTGGCCCCCCGCTACCAACTCATTGCAACAGGTAAGAACCATGCATCCACCACAGCAGCAGACGTGTTGGCCTTTCAGCACATACACATCAGCATACGTATTTCATACATATTTGGTTGTCCATGCCCTTTCAAGTCTGAGCACAGGGACTTGTGTGCATAACCCTGTGGTACAGCTAATGAACTTCCCAAGATACGCAGATGGAAGTTGCTCCTCCGTCTCAAAATCAAAGCTGATAATGCCCGCATCCTTGCCTTTTAAATATACTGGGTTTGATCACATCACTGAATGTTTCCAGCTTATCCATATTCAATTTATGTTACTTCTATTTCTTATTTACCAAAAATACACTCATCTGTGTGAAAAAATGAGATCAACACTCAATGGAAGGAAGCTTTCGAGGATGTCTCAGTTATTGTTCACTGTTATCTGCCAAACGGAATAATGACAAAATAGAAGGCAGTGCATGCATTGTGTCTAATGTGATTAGTCTTCTAATGCTGAGGATGTAGGGAAGAACACAGTCAGCAGGTAAAATGCACCTCTGGGTAAATACATAAAGAGTGCAAGGCTACTCTGAAATACAAAAAACATACAAAATTAGCAGTTTTTCACTGTAGATTCTGGTTTTATGTTTCTATAGTACTTAATTACCTTGAGGAGGAACTGCAGTGAGGTTGCATGGAGATGGAGTATTGGGAGAAGCAATGCAAGCTTGGTATGGTAAGCTATGATTGAATCTTTGCACCAAATAGATTTTGTGAAGGTGCACTTCAGGCAATAGTCAGAATTATGAGAGGAGAATGGCAGTAAAAACTCAAGAATGTATGTATCTTATAGTGCACTGCAGACCTCTCTGCACGACTGTCATGGTTCAAATCCAGGTGGAAATTAAGCACTACAGAGCTGCTCACCAGGGGAAAAAAGTGCAGCCACAACAAAAGTGAACTCCATTAAGAGCTGAGTTGTATCTTCTACCCAGCATTGAAGGGTGATTTAGTATTTTGTTTGATTTCTGAGTTCTTGCCCACTTTTCTATGAAGGGTTTGATGGTGGGACAAAGAGCTTTCTATTTGCTCCAGTCTACACACTGAGCCTCATTAGACAGACAGTGCTTTCACAGGCATGCCTAAGAACTGGACTTCATGATCCAGAAGGTCCATTTGAGGTCTATAAAAGTAAAAAAAAACAAGCCATATTCTACTATTTGCATATGCAGATTGATCCTCCTGTCTTCTGTTTCCCAGAGGAAATTTCTTGTATCTTCAATTTGTCACTATAATTCGGGCTGGTCAGAAATATCTCAATTTTTAAATTATTATAAATTGCTGGTTAGAGTTGTTTTTAAAACATCTCTTAATTATTTTTTTTCTGAAATACTCCAGTAGTAGTGTTATCAATAATTATCAGCCCATAATGGAATTTTCACTTGAAAGAGAGACAGGCACAATATTAGATGTAGCCTGGGAAATCAGCAGAACTGAAGTGTGGTGGAGAGGGGCCTGGCACTGTGTGCTGTGTGTTGCTAGTGATTGGTACCTGCATGCAGATTATTTTGAGCTGTGCATACACATAATCCCTATTCCTCCTAGTGCGCCTGTTCAAACTGAAAAGCTGCGCAAAGTCTTAGGTTCGTATGAATTAAAAACCCTGCCCAGCTTACAAACACTTGAGGACGTAAAAATTCTTGTTTGTTAGCAAACTTCAGCTGCCCTTTTCTGGTCTGTAATCCTACCACTGCTTACAACATGTCACTGCAACATTATTTTGATTTGAAAAACTTGTTTAGGAACCGAGGAGCTTATCTAGTGTCGCAGTTCCAAAATTGGGGTATATTAAAGGGCTGTGTCAAAAACACATGGACAAAATTTCATAGTTGTGTTCTCAACATTTTGAACTTTTCTGGCGTCCTTTGGGAGTACAGCTCACAACGAGATCATAAATAATTTTCATAGAAACATTTGAGTTATTCATTTAATGTTCTGTATTTTCAGCCTAATCCAAAGAACAGATTTGAGTCACAGAGAAAAGAGTGGTGTTGGCATTAATTTTGAAATGAAACCTGAGGATGGCAAACTCTGTGTAGATTCACAGTAGGAACTGGGGTAATAGACTATCTTGTAAATGGTCCCTGGTTAAGTATCATTTTCTTTAAAATGTCCCTTTTTCTCCATAACTGGTGTCTTTGGCTAGGTAATATTTTGCAAGCAAGGAAAAAAATCATCTATTTCAGTAGGGGCACTCATTGATTTAATTGCCATTGTTGCATATTTCCATATCAACAAAGTACAATCTGCATTATTTTTCTATTGTTGTAATATTCTTTCCAGTTCAATAGCATTCTTCAAGGTGAAAATCTCAGTTGTTTTCTGATAGTCTCCCACCTAAGAAGAAGATTTAAAATCAGTTGTATCAGCAGCTTGTTCTTGCTGGCATTGAGATTATATTTTCTTCCCCCTCCTTATGTATCCTAATGCCTTTTTCTGTTCCCTGCCACAGCTCTACTCGTGAACCAGCCAAGCCAAATTAAAGATTCCAAGCTTTCTAGCAACAGGAGTGTTCTAGGCGAAGGAGATTGAGTAGCCAAACAACTATGTGTTAGCAACAAAAAATCTTCCAGTCTGATTATGGCAGGATTTTGAATTAACTGACATGGACTGAAAAAGTTATGCGGGGAAAAAAAAGAGTAATTGTTGATGTGAATGTAGCGGACGTCGTCGTTTCTTCACTGACTTTAGGACTTGAGAGCACAGAACTTCATACTGTCCTAATTAGGATGCCAGGGGAAAGAAATTATTTAGATCTTTGTTTAGTATTCTGTGGAAGTGGTAAGTCCTACAAGAGAGTCAGTTAGATCCATGGACCTCTCCAGGGAAGGAGGAGAGCTAGGGAAGCATGATGATTATTTAATCCATACAAATGCTGGACAAGAATAGTCATAGCTAATGAAAATGCTGCTGGGGTGACAGGCACTGTTTTCATTTGTCTCCAATTGCAGATGATATGTCCTGTATTTTTCCTCTTTGTGGGTGTCTTCTGTGGAGTTGTAAATGCATAATTAATGCAGCATAGACATGTGCTCCAGCCATAGTATTGAAAGTTATCAGGGCATTAGCTTTCAAAAATGAGTAGCAACTTGAAGTTAAAGCTGTATAAAAGACTTTCCTGTGAGGAACTCCATCATACAAAGCATTGAAATTTATTTCAATATTATTTTATTAGGGCTTTTTAATTACTATGGCAGATAAGTGGGTCCGTCCATTATCTTTGCAGAACATTTGTATTAATAATGTCACACAATTTGCAATGATTGCTACAGAATATTCTGTCCCTATTAGGAGCTTAGTTTAAGATGATATGCAAAAGCCAATCTTCTACAGGGCAGAAGGTTCCCCACCCTCTCCCACTGAGCTCCCAAGTCTCATAGCTGTTTTTCTCAGCCCTCCCTTGAGCAATACAGCCAAAGGAAACATAAAAAATCCCTCCCTGAGCACATCCGTAATAGCAAGTTCTGAATGCATTCATGGTAGACAGAACGTTATTGACCTTTTTCATTTTAAGGTAATCCTGCTGTTTACAATATGTGAGACAAGGTCATTTGGTAAATGCAAAACTGCACTTTCAATTATTTACAGGTACTTTCGTGGGTTAGGTTTTCTTTCTTTTTTTTTTCCTTTAAAGGTCCATAATATGAAGCCCAGCAATTTATTTCAAAACATAACTTTGCTTCTTAGTGGGATATTTGTAGCTATGATAAGTGATCAAAGAAGATATATTCTAGTTTACCCATCCTCTTCAAAAAACTGAAGTGTCAAGTTCTAACACTGAATTTGAACTTGAAGCAGCGACAGTTTCCTTGTAATGCTACAGAAATCACCAAAGCCTAAGGTGTAATGTTCCTGGTTTGGAGTGATATCCAGATTTATATATTTCAAGCATGAGTGATCATTTTAGTGAATAAACTTAGCAAATAGTTACTTATGGATATCGTTTATGCTACACTCTTCTGTGTTTTATCTGTGGGAGATCCTGTCTCTGTATTCAGAACACACATCATGGAACAATGAAGAAATTCAGGGTTTGCAGTAGCACCACAAGAAATACCCAGTTCAGCTCGTAAACAGAGATTTTTAAAGAACTGCTGAGAAGATTTCAAATATCTATATTGGCTGCAAACAAGTTTTTGTCCTTGAATTTTCTTGACTTCCTTTAATTCAGGACAGTTCAATGCTTGCATTATACCTTCTCAGCTCTCAGAATCATACGTAGAAAAGGGCCATTAAGATCCACTACACTCCCTCTTCTTTACAGGTCAAGGCAGTATTGTTCCTTAAATTGCATCTTTCTGTCATTTGCCTGGCCTTGGTAAAGATTTGTTAGGCTGATTTTAAAAAAGGACAGCTACAGGAAATGAGCCACACAGAGTGAAGATGAGAAGGCTTCCAATTTTGGAAGCTGATAAAATTGGGTTGTGGTATTCATGCCAAAATGTGGCAGGAGTGTCTTGAAAATTTTGAAAACTACAGTGGGGATGACTCCTGCTGCTAAGTGTAGAACTGCAAGTAAAGATGTCCACTTGTGTCTTCAGGGCATGAAAACACAAGTAATTTATGAAACAATCGAGTTTATGACCTTAATATTCTGCAGTTGGGAACTGTGAGGAATGAACAATCTATTAGGATGCTGTACAAAAGTGAGAGAATATCAGATTGAACTCTTAGATGCATCTATTCAGGTTTTTTCTCTTGATCTCTGAGTCTTAGATACTATTCATACAGTTGAAGAAAATGCAGGATATTGTTCTCCTAATTTTACAAGTAAAACAGATTTGGGGTTTTATATGGAAACTTGTAGGATTTAATTTTTGTCTGCTGACTAAAGGGAAGTGCTTTATCTGAAGAAGAAGTTAGTAATTGCACAGCCAGCAGTAGAATGGTGGAAAATTGGATTTATGCAACTGAAGATACCCTTACTTTCTAATTCTAGTGCAATTATTAACAAAATATAAAATATGAAGATAATTTAGCATTTACCAGAAATAACTAATATGATAAGTGTTTTGCTCAAATATCTGTTTTAAAAAGCTCTTGTACAGCTCTTTCTGACTGCAGCGTGTGGGTCTCATAAATAATTTGCAGTTCAATGTGGAAATTGGCACATCTGTTAAAAAAAAAAAAGAGGTAATAAATATAAGAGTTTAGTGACATTAGATGGTTTACTATGGCATGACTCAAATTGGATAGTTGCTAATAAGACTGTCTTTACCAAAAAATTCCCTTCTTTCTGTATGTTGTTTTATTATCATCATCATCGTCATTTTAAATTTTATGAGCTAGTTGTGAAATATTAGCAATACTCTCCACACTGCCCTCAAACTTTTAAAGCCACAGCTCCTTCAATGACATGTTAACTACTGGCATCTTTCATGTGAGCCTTTTATTTTACAGTCTCATCCTGTCTTCAACAACTTTTTCTCCTAGATTTATATATCCTTTGTCTTCCTCTTCCCTGTAAATCAAGCGCCCCTGTAGGTCTTCATGGTCACGTTTTAGTTCTTTGATAAGCACTAGGAATGGGAAAAAACACTTAAAATACTATTTAAAATCATCGCTTATGGCATGTAAGATAGTGGTCCTTGAAATGAGCAGGGCTGCTCGTGGTTGAGAGTTCCAGTCCCTCAGCAAAACCCCAAGGAAAGCTCTCCACAGCTGAAGTCCCTCTGTGCAAGTGGAGCAGTTACAGGCAGTGGGTACCTCGTGCTGAGGTAACTGTCCTTGTGCTTACTCACAGCATGGGTGAAGTAGTGCCACTTATTTTGAGTTTCTGTCATCTGGAGAATCCTGGATGCACGTTTGCTGAGTTCCTTTGTTTTGCCTTTTTTCAGAGGGATCGACTTCTGAGAACGGGATTCACACCAGTCTGTTAGCACAGCACAGCATTCCATATGGCCACGCATTCCTCCACACTGTTTACAAAAGGGTGCCACAAATGAGTGGATGTGCTCATCCACTTCCTCTGAAATGCTGAGAAGAGAAGCCCTCACTCGGTTAGGACGGGCAGGAGATACAGCTCCGTGATGTGCAGCTTCTGGGAAAGGCGTTGGAGCAGGGGCAAAAGGTGACATGAGAACTTGAAATAGAGGTATTGTCACAAATCCAAACCTCAGCACTGTATGGGCTGCTGTGAAGGAAGTTATCCCGGCTAGACCCAGTACACACACCAGGGATGTTCAGTTCACAAAGAAAAGAAATAGATAGCTCAGTCCCCTGACCTTGAGGCTATCTGTAGCCAGCTCTACAAACCTCCTTGTGAGATCCCAAACCAGCTTGTCAGTTTTCTCCAGCATGTAGGCCTGGACATCTTCTGCAGGACAAATTCTGCCCTAATTGGTGACACCTGTACAAACACACTTGACAGTGGGGTTTGGGTGGGACTGATTTCCTCCTGACGTTCACTTAGGTCATGAATGAGCAAGTAGCAACAGCATCTTTCCCTCTGTAGTGTTGGCAAGCTAGAAAAAGTTAATTGGCAAGCTAGAAAAAAATGAGGATGAAATTTCTAGTCATGGCAGTCTGCTACTATGATGGTTAACAGTCTATGGATCTGTACAGTAAGAAGATCTTAAAGCGGCTCTTCAGAGAGGCAATCTACTTGGAATTATTCTTTCTTCTTTTTTCTCTGTCTCCACAGGATGCCTTATGTGAAGCAGCATAAAAACACTATGCACATGTAAACTTGTGAACTGGAATTCACTGTCTGCAGTTAGACATATAAGTCAGACCTGAAAATAAACTATTTAAAAAATTAATCCCGTGAGGAAGACAAAACAAATGTAGAGTGACCACTGTCAGAGCCAATAATTTGCCTATTGTTCATATTCCTGAACACCTGCTCTATCCTGTGAGTTTCCTGGGTTTCCATCAGGCCTGCCTTCCGTGTGGGCTTACTCTCCAATAGACTTCAATGTAAGGGACCAGAAACAGGGGCTACTGAGCATGAGTGCTGTTGGCTCTGTGTGGAAGGATGCTCTGCATTTTTTCTTCTCCAATATTTGAGAGAGAGCAAGCACTACCTAGTATCGTGGACCCCTTCCTTCAATTAATTACCACTCGTTTTAATAAAACAACATCCCTGAGCAGAAAAGAGAACAGGGTTGTGAGGACCATGTTTGTTCCAGTGGCTTACAATGGGCTTTTTTTTTCCTTCTTGTTTCGATTTTTTTAAAGTTATCAATACAGCACCAGTAGCTTCATTACACCTCAATTTCAAGCTGCTCTCAATTCCACTGTTTTCTCTAACTCTTGAGGTGGTGTTTGAATAGGGCAGGATGAAGACTGTTACTCACATGGTCAATTCTCTTTTTATAAGCTTCAGTGTGTCCACTGCAGAGGAATAAGGCAAGGCTGGAGGGACTGCAAACCAAAGCCAAGCGGTGATTGATCTCTGTTGCCTCTTTTCTGCTTTTGTCTCATGCTCTACAGGTATTCAGCTATGTCAAAGCATCTTCTTAACTTCTCCAAAACCAAGGATTAGCCTGCATCAAGAACAGTATTGCTTTACTTTCTTCACCTGGAGCTTTATTGCACAGGTGTGTCTAAACACCTACTGTTGAAGTCATATCCCTGACACGTTGTGGTTCAGGGAGATGCCTCCTCCGGCCTGCAGTGGACTTGTGTCTGTCCCTGGAAAGATCCTCAGAGCTGGGAAAAAAATGCAAGGGCTGGATGGGAGTTCAAAGGTGGAGTGGCTTTCCAGAAGAAACAGAACATTATGATTACAGTCTGCAAAGCGAATAATTTGAGGTTAGTTCTCTGTATGTTCCTCTGATGGTGCTTGAGACCATCTTTGTGTGAGGAGGTGTGAAGAGGGATTGCTGTTTCTCTGGGATGGAAATGTGGTTTCTGGAAGGAATTATGTGTCAGAAGTTTCCATTGTAACAGCACCAATAAAGGGTGGGGTGAAGAGATTCTTTGAATTTGGCGGGGGTTTTGTCTTCCTTTGATCCTTTCAAAACAGTATGGGCTGATTTATTAGTGTGAACTGATATCAGTGGTATTCTATTTATCTACTGAAAAAGTGCAGCTGAAGCAGGCACAGGTATAAAAAAAGCATTTCTATTTTAAGCACCTGTCCATCAAGTGTCTTACCATAAATTCATTTCAAATAGAGGGATCACTAAGTGACACCTTTTCATCACTATCAAATTAGATTTGGACAAAAGACGTTGACATAAGACTCACTGACTTTGCCATCACTTGTGAAGCACAGACCTTTCCTATCTCTGCGCATAATTTAAGGCAATACAGTTGTGGTCTTAAATACAAAATATTTTGCTTTTATAAAAGAAAAATCTGAATGTTTGGATGTCAGCTGCTCTTTCTTCTGCCTGTGAGAAATCTGCTTATCACCTGGAGGAAATGGTAAAAATGGCTCTTGCAGGATGCTGATGCTGATCTAAGGTGTCTTTTATAACTACTTTTAAAAGAGGCTGGTAAGCCTGACTAGTCTGTCGAGCAATTAGTACTGTGCAGGATTCTTTCTTCACTTCAGACAGGTTTTTTTGACAAACTGATGATGAGACTGTACATAATAACACTTGAATTACAGAAGAAACTCTATAATTTCCTACATAGGACATGGGGATTACAAATGGCAGCCCAGAATAATGAGCAGGGATTAGCTAATTAAGTTCTACCTGTGCATGCTATATTCTGTCTCTTGTTCCTGCTTTAGTTAGAAGACTCAGACATGGATGAGTTGCTTTAGATTAAAATAAAAACTATAGTGCTCTCATCTTCAAACTTAATTAAAAGTAATTACCATTTTTTAAAAACTTTTTCAAGGCAGGGAATTGCAAGATTACACTTTTGCATGTTCTCACAAGTTCCTTTCTCTTGGCATGCAAGCAAGTTGCCAGTCATCGTAGAAAATGTTTTGGCAGTACCTTCCTGACACTTCTGTGTGGGAGGTGTAAGAAGAAATAGGGAGTTCGCTCTTTGCTGCAACCATTCTTTCAAGAAGTGATTTTTGAGGTGGAGTTGCTCTCTGAGAGCTAAGCAGCGGTGGTTGTCAAAGATTTCCAAAGGAGAGAATAGCAACAATTACAAAATGGCCTTTAAAAAAAATATTTATTTAAAATTTTTACTACATGATCAATAGCCAGTTGAGAAAAGACTTATGTGCTGTGCATGATCCCTCTTCCACCCAAGTCCAGCTTCCTAGAACCCAAGTTCTGTGCCTCAGATGCTCTCAGGGAGGCTTTCCTGACTTGTGCTTGGAGCCCTTTGGGTGGGGGACAGCAGGGAAGGCAGGAGCAGAAAAGAGTGATGCCCCAGTCACAGCTGTCTCCTCCTCGATGACACCTACAAGCCCTGGTATGAGAGGTTTCTTTGGACTCTGCACAAATCCTGCAAGGTCAAATGAAGAGTGGATGGTCTCCGCTTCCTCTGACCTCATGGGGCCTCCCAGCTGGGTCTGAACTGCCCCTCCAGAGCCCCGTCTGGCTGCCCCTCTCCTGTCCAGGACAGTGGTGACATATACCAGGTGATCACAAACACCCTGCCTCTTGTTTGAAAAGAAAAAACAACCCCCAGTTTGACCCCTCTCCAGTCTCCTCTGTCCAAGCTGGTGTGATGCCTGTTTCCACTCCATGCCAGGCCTGCAAATAAGCAAAACCTCACAGCCCTGCCCTGGTTCCACCATTAAGTACAGCTTGGGATGATGCCACTTCCCACTTCATGGTGTGATTTTTGGAGTTATCCTGTGCAGGGCCAGAAGCTGGACTTGATGATCCTTGTGGATGCCTTCCAGCTCAGGATATCCTGTGATTCTATGACTTCTTCTTGCTTCCTCCTGCCAGGAAGACAGATATTTACAGAAAGGGCCACGGCCATGTGTGTAACCCCAGAGCCCTTTTGGGATACAGGCTGGAGTCTCCTCGGTGGTCTCTTTTCAGCAGGCTTGCCTCCTTACATTAACCCTAGGTAAGGAAGGAAGCAGCACAGTGACACGCTGTTGTCATGGCTTGTGTAATGGCAAATACTCTGCTGAGTGACTAAATTGCTTGGTCTTCCCCATGATAGTAAATAGTAAAAAAACAGTAATAAAAATAATGCAAGTCTCAAGAGGGAGGAGAAAAGAAGTCTTTTAGAGGGACAGCATGCAAAACTTATTTCCTGGAAAAGAATTCTCTGTGTGCAAGATCCTTTAAGTGTGAAGGTTTTAAAGGCACAGTCCCAGTTCTGGTACCGAGGAGTTGTTGGGCTGTGGCAAGCTGCAGCCCAGCATCACTCAAAGGAAACATGGAGTCTTGCTCCAAGCTGATGTGAAATTAAAAGCCAAAGGCCAGGGCTGTTTCACTATCTTGAAAAGGAAAAAATGAAGAGGAGTTTGAACGCAAGACAGTTTGATATTTATGAAATAGTCAGGATGAAAAAGGCATTAGTCCAAAATCCAGACTTTTTTTGAAAGAGAAATATATTCCAATCCTTTTAGTTTATTAATTTTTCCTATTTAGTTTCCTCTGTGTCTTGAGGCCACATGAGCTTCCAATTCCCAGACAACAGGATCAGAATCACAGTCTTTTCTGTGACCCCCTTTCCCCTCCACCTGCACATGGCACATTTCATCTTTTTTCCTTGCTGCACTCCTGCTCACTGCACCCTTATTCATGAGCTCCCTGGACACTTGGCCGTCATCTTGCAATCACTTTCCCCACAAACCACGTTCAACTGAATGAAAGGGTTCATCTGCAGCATCCAAAAGGGGAAACATTGGCACAAATATTCATAAAAGTCAGTTCTAAGGAAATGCGAGGAAATTGCTGCAGTTCTATTGAAACTAAATCCAAAAGATCGCCCTGTGCTTGCGCTTCACTATTTCCAGCTGCCTCATGCAGACACTTCCCTTCCTCAGCTGTTCTGTGCTTATATGTGCTCCAGCTCCGGGCTGCATCTGCCAGACATGAGCTCTTCCCAGCCAAACTCACTCACTCCCATGGATGATCTGCTCTCCTGGAAGGAGGCAGGCTTATTTTTCAATGCAGTTTTACTCTCTCAAGCCGTATTTCCTTCCAACGTGTTCAGGAAGATGTGTTTCCACTAAATAAACACTTGATCTCCTTTATGGAGGAGAAGCTCAGGGAGTATTTCTGTTGCAAATTATGACCCATATTTGGAGTTTAACTATGTTTTTTAACTGTTTCTACAGTTACCAAGGAGTTACACCTTCGTTTTCCTCTGTTCTTTTCCCAGACATATCAACATTAACCTTTGAATGTGAAATGTGTTGATCTGCCAAGGTTTCTAGTGGATACCAGCTCAAAAATTGACTAAAACACTTGTCCAAACAGCTGAATCAGAAAAATACATGCAGTTCATTACTAACTCTTGTCACTAGGCACGATGGTAAGCACTGATTTAGGCTGATTATTGTCTGATTTGAGAGGTGTTTGGGGCTTTATAGAAGGTGTTAATATTGAGACTCGGGCTTTACTCAATGATGTGTCAAATGGCTTTCAGGACTGATGTCATCTTGCAAGAAGAAATTCTTGAGCCATCCCACATATTTTTAAAAATTTGAGGCTCTTTTGGGAAGAAGCTCTCTCTCTCACAGTTTTAATAGTACTACGCAGAGGCAGAAAAAGTTAGTGAACTTAAACTATCTGGAGCTTTTTGGGACAAAATGAAACTCTGTCCAGGAGTTGTAGCCTAGAGAATCACTGGTGGTGGCTGTAGTTTTAATAAGGCTGTTTCAATAAGCCATTTTGCAGATTTAAATTAATTTCATATCCTTTTGACTGACCTGATCTCCTTTGAAAGTTCTTAAAGTATTTCCTCTGTAAGTGTGCCAAGTGTGGGCACGAGGTTGAGGGCTGGTGCTAAAGAGCATCTCTACTAGAACATGGAAGGGAATTCAGGTAATTCAGATGGTTATCTATGCATATGTAAGTAAAAATACAAGTAGCCTGTCTTCATTCAACTTTCAACTGGAGTGCAAGTGACATGAGTATCCATACGTGAATATTTGTGGACTGAAAATTTTAATTATTTTTCTGCTGGTCAATAAGGTGAATGCCCAGTAGGTCCTGTGCTCATTCCTCATAGAAGCAAAGACAACACAATAGGATCTGCTGTAAAAATTGCATCTAGGCATTCAAGATAAAAAGATGACTCTGTAATTTCTAAAAAATGTAACGTTAAAAATATGTCTAAAAGCTGTAAAATTAAAATAAATACGTAAACCCAACTGAAAAAAATCATAACTCTGATTTTCTTGAAATTACTTAAACCTTCTTCAGTGACATTGAGCCCAGGTAAGAGATGAAACTAAAAAACTGAGCTTCACACTCTAAGGAAACACTTCAAGGCTATTATTGTATCTGTCTATTGTAGCGATCGTTCTGTTCTGCCTGTGCAATCTTTGCATGGATTCATCACCCTCCAATGTTTCTGCTGATGAAGTACCTGTACAACTGCTATTGTTAATTATTTCTGGAGGCACAGTCTGGCACTGCCACACCAAATTAGCAGGACATCCATACATGCTGGAAAAACCTCAGACCTCATTATCGCCTTGTAATTCGATGGCACTTCCCAACCTTTTTTTGGGAAATCCATGTTCTCACTGTGAACTGTTGTGCCATCTGAACAGCCAACTTTTCTGGGTTTGAAAAAAATCTGTGATATATATTTACTTGCGTTAATGCAAGCTTGGAGAACTCTAAAGCCCACAGTTTAGCAACCCTTATAGGTCCATTCCATCCAGGACACTTGCTATGCAATCTAGGCAGTGGGGAAAAGAAGAAAAGTAATCAGGCATATATATATATATATATTTTTATATATATTTTTTATATATATATATATTTTTTTATATATATATATGTGTGTGTGTGTATATATATATATATATAGCCTGTCCTTGAGGAGACTTTCTATAAAACTGTTGTTTAGTCACAAGTTAATAACAGTCCTGTCACAAGATAATGAGACAGAAACACTTACAGTCCATTATTTGCATTGGACATGATGATTGCTAGTGCTGTTGCACATTGAGTGATCTTGTACTAGAAAGGTAATGAATTCACATCTGTCCTCTTCAGTGCTGTGAGCCATCTTCTGTGAGCCTGAAACACACACGTTTCAGGATGTCCAATTTTAGGGGGTGGTAAGATCAACTCTCTAACTTGATTGAGTCCTGATGCTGCAGGACTTGTGTAAGAAGACATATCACCTGTACCAGGGTCAAATGCAAAGGACAGATCCAGTCTTTGCCAGCCAATTTATTGACACAGATGAGCTACTTTCAATCTTTGCTCAGAATGAGAACTGACAATTTCAAAGCATTTCTCTCTGAGAGTTCCCTTTCTGGACTAATAGTAACAGCAGTCTCAAGCTAGCAGATTTCAGGGCAGATTAGTTCAATTTGAAAAAGATTCAGAGAAAACTTGGCTTGCCCAGGCTGTCTAGTGGGCTTCTGAGACCCATACAGTTATCTATTCCTGGTTCTCCTGAGACTCACCGCTTCTAATCAACTGGCTGCAATGCAGATGATGCAGTGTTTTTCTGCGTTAATGTCTGCTAACTCACTATTGTTCTTTCAGAAGCTGATTTTAGGAGGGTATGCCTAAATTTTCATCATGCATTGGTGACTGCCCCTTCATTTCCAGCATGCAATTTTACATGTTAGTTAAGACCTGAAAAGGAAGACTCTGTGAAATAAGTTCCTGTTCTCAGTTGTCACTACTCCCACTAGTAACATGACTTCAAAGCTTTCGCTGTGGGAAAGAGGGATCCGGCCGACAAGCAATCCTCTGAAAATCCTTCAGCTTCCATTTCTGGTTTCAGACTAGCATGCCTTAATTACAAAAGCTATCATTTCAAGAGAAGGGACTTTTTTGTAATTCTCTTATTTTGTAATTGCTGCTGTACATGCTGTTTCTGATACAGTTGACTGGATAAATCAAGGTAGCCTGGACATTTTAGTGAGGAACAGAGTAATCTTTGGTTGCTATAAACAGTACCTGTAGTTGCACTTGGGCTAGATCTAATCCTTTGGCAATTATTAAGGGAATGAAAGTAGACCTTAGCCTGGAGCAGAGAGGATGAGAAAGGAGTAGGGAACTGTGTAATCCTGAATAACAAGAAGGGAGGTTATTTTCTTAGTTGTAGAAAAATTATTTCTGTAGTCCACAAAGTATAATATCTCTGATTGAATTGTTTGTACATTTAGCAAAAGGTAATTGTTTCAAATGATCTATGAGTAAAAGCATAGGGTTTTTAAAATTTTTGTTCCTCTTAATTTCACTATGGTAAATGGTTTAAATATGCTCTTCCTCGTTACTGAAAGTTCTTCTAAATTAAAAATCAAAAGTCAGTGCATGTAGCTTTGCTATAATGTAGTTGCTTTATGAGGTACCATAGCAAAAATCAGACTGCATCCTAAACAGTGTAATGTGGGGATGTACAGGTCCCAGGCCATCAGGAAGCTTGTGGCAGATCTTTCAGCACTGAGCCTCCTGAACTCCACAGCAAGGGTAGCACCATAAATATTTCAACAGAGACACCAAGAGGAAGCAGCAATTTATAGTTCTCAGAGCTGTGTTCAGCCAAAGCCAGTTTGAAATTACAAACAAGATGGTTTTTAAGTCATTCTTCTAAATAACTACCAAATCAGTTATTTTTCAGTGCTAAGCAGCCACCAGCACCATCCATAGTTGTCTTTTTAGTCACTTACTTTCTGTGGTTGTTTTCTTGCCCTTAGATAGTCCTACCTTCATTTTGAAGATGTCACAATAACTGCTTTCTCACTGCACCTTGCACAGTTGGGCCTTGGATTTATGAAAATAATATTGACAGCTGTTGTAAGGATGTTTTTTAAGCCTTCCTCGAGTGAGCTCCCTGCTGCACAGCAGCGTTCAATCACAAGCAGGACATAGTTGAATTATTCAGATAGGATTTCACATGCTTATTCAGCTCTGCCAAGGAGGCAGTGACTGGCATGAAATCACCTTAGCAGTGGCTGCTATGACCAGGAATAAGGAGCTGAATAGGAAGTGTCACTCCAAGCTGACTATCCCGTAATGCCTCATAGAGAAAGAAGCTATTAGGGGTTGACCCTGGTGGGCTGAAATTCATCGGTCTGTCCCTTCTTCCTTCCCTATCCCTGTCTGGATTGACACTGGCATAGGGAAAGCTCGCTCCCCTCAGGAGGTGGTGGTTAAATTTGCATTGCGAGTCTCAATGAGTACTTGTTCTGCCTCTAAGGTAGTCAGCTGCAGCACTCAGCCCGCCTGGGGCTGCGGTGGGATGTGGCTTGGGCTCAAAGGGAACAGATGCCTGCTGTGTTGCCTTGTGTTTATCACTTTACAGATATCCAGCTTGATACCACTCGTCCCTCATAGAAGGAATTGTTCCTCTTTTTTGCAGCTGCAGGTTCGATGTAAAATTGTTTGAAATACATTCCTCTTCAACAGTCTTTGAGGCAGAGCAGTAATTATTGATGTTTGTTTACTTAACATCATAATCACATACAAAGACTGCTTATTTCCCGGCTGAATTTTTGGGGTTTTTGGATAACTTTCTATGTTTACATTTTAACTACTGAGCTCATTTTTTCCTACGGATGATGCAAAAGACTAATAATTTATTTTGCACTCTATGTGAAGTGGTTATGGCAATGCACCTGCCTCAGGTGGGTGGTTTATATACTTAATCAGACAGCATAAATTGTTTTGAACACAGCTCACTCTTGCTGGCAGCCAGCAGCAGGTGTAGATCAGATGAGTATTTTGTCTCAGCTGCTCTGGTTTAAATTAAGACAACAGAAGATCAAATGTAAAGCAAGGCACAACAGTAGCGTGATGCAAGGTCCAAAGGTTTACGCATTAAAATCATCTGGGACCAGGTTCAATCACATGAATTACAACAGTGAGGAAGTAGTGCGTAGAACTTTCATTGACTACCAGTTGCCACTGATCTGTTTGAAGAAACCATCTCAGATCATAAAACAAATGGTTCTTTCTCATTACCTCTATATACTCACCTGCTGAGTTTATAGAAAACCGTATCTTAGTACTTATCCCCTACTCAACATTTGTAAAGTAGGTTATATATCAGTTACTTGGATTCTACAGCTTTACCTATTTGCTGTGCTCAGAGCGACTTGCTTTTCTCATTAAAAGAAAGCCATGGAGTATTAATCTTTTTTCTTCAATTATTATTGGAAAGACAGGTTTTCTTACTTCTCCTGTCATGTCTAACTACAGTGAATCCCTCCTCTGTTTCCCTAACAAAGCAGGGCTCCTACAACCATGCTGTCTCAGTAGGTACATGTTTATCCCTTATGTCTGGCCACAGTAATTTTGTATCTTGTGGGCTGTTTTCAATTCAATTCCTCTTAGTAGGAGAGATTGCAAAGGCAGTTTGATTCTTCTAAATGTTGGGAAAATTAGGGACACAAGAAGCTGGGGGAATAGGCAAGTGCTCTGAGGAAGGATTTGCAGCATAGTCCAGATCTGACTTGGCACTCCCATGGGATGGATACCCTGTAAGGGCCTTGCCTGGCAAAAAGCTGCTGCTGGAGACAGGTATCAACCATGAGATACTTGGACATCCTGATTTCTGTCATTCTGTTGATTTTAGTCACCCCGTTCACATGAGTCAGGAAAGAGTAGGAAACTGGCAGATGTTCTGCATCCATCCAGTTATCATCTGTACAAACTCCAGCTTCCTGTGATTCCCCTTCCTCTCTGCCCGTTTCCCCTCCCTCAGAGGAACTCTGTTCTCTCTAGCCTCAGGGAGCTCTGGTGTTTGTGGGGCTTAGGTTTTTTCATCAAAAAACCCGCAGTATTCAGAAACCAATAATAAACACTGCTCTCCATCGCACTAGAAGAAAAGGTCCTGTGCTCTGAGACCTGTAATTCCACTCCCATGACCAGCACAGATGTCCTTGAAGTTCTCTTTAGTTCAGCACTATTCTTTGGTTTTGTCATTGCTAAGGTATTGCCTGTGTATCTGTGCTGTGCAGAAAAACCAAGGGGACAAAACTTGTAGGTGGCAGCATAAAGATGTGTTGGAAAAGTCAGTAAAGAAGGGTCCAGAGTTACCTGTGTTAACATGCTGAAACAATATGTGAAGACAAATAGGGGGAGCAAATTCACAGGGTAAATATTTTTCCCAGTTATTAATAAATGCAGATGAAGGTGTTTAATATTCAGATGCTGTGAAAGCCATTTGCTCATTGTCATGAGCGGCATGCATGATAACACGAAATAAGCACCTCGTCCTCCACCGCTACTCATGCGTGATCAATTCTTCCCATTTAATTCAGCAAGACTAATTATCTGAATTACTGACATTAGCTAGGAGCTATGGATTTGCAGATTGAGTATTGAGTCTCTGGCTTTCAGAACAACTTCTTTAAAGGAATTAGTCATGTCTAAGTACAACAGATCTGTCAAATTGCATCCCCTGGCATTGTCTGACGTTTTGGTTGCAAAGCCAGCCTTGTGCAAGACTGTCCTCGTGGCAACAGACAGTGGTTATTCTAATTTTATGGCTCTGACAACCCTAAGATGGCTCATAAGGGTTGGGCAGTTACCTCACTAGCTGATAACAGATGATAGCTGATAGCCCTTCATTTTGCCTTCCACCTCACTGATGGACTTTGTCATCCACACTCCAGGGATGTCTGCTGTCTATCTGCAAACCAGCTCCTGAACTACCCCCATTTTGGTTTAACTTGCCATGCAGGCATGAAAACTGCAGTTAATGCTCAGATAGATCACAAACCCCTGCCTTGGCAGCAACGATTTCAGTTGGAGAGATGGGCAGAGAAGAGCAGTGCTTCAGGAACGGGTTCACAAGTGGTGTGGGCATCATTGCCTGCAGAGCTGCAACTTCTCTGGCACCAGCAAGGTGCTCAGCAGGAGCAGGTGCAGCCCCGGAGTTTTACCGTATATCCATTTAAAATAAAAGGCGATGCTTACCCTTAGAGTCCTGCATTTTGCTGTAAATTGAAGACTTTCAGTAACTCTCTCATGTCTGTGCTGCTACTGAGGAAAATAGTGGAATGGGATAGTGGAAAATAGGGTCTGGAGCACGAGCTTATCCAAGGCTGAGCAGCACAGGGAAGGGGTGGCAGCAGGGACAGGCCATGACTGTGTTTAACCAGTGAGGTCTTTAGCCTATACATCACTTGTCACCCCTTATCTTTGAATGAACTGTTCATAATTAAGCAGTGTGACTAAAGATGTGAAATCCTACATGGCAAATACTGAACTTGCACCTCATTTATCTCTTTCAAGTGTTTAATGAATTTTCAGCTTCATCTAATGAATAATGGCAATTTCAGGCCCATTGTCCTACGCAGGGAAATTAATAATGGCCTAAGGATAGTTTCATACCTAGGAGCATGGTAGAGATTCCCAAAAAGCCAGAATGTGGATTTCTTTCTAGAAGATCCAACATTATCTCCAAATTTATTCCAGTTAGTGTACAGTCCATATTCACAAAAAATCCTGCAAGCACAGCATGCAGAATCTCCTCTTCGGGAATAAAAAGTGAGCAAAAATTGCCTTCCTTCATCTATCCTGCCATTAGGTTACCATACATCTTGTTGTCCTCAACAGGTCATCTTTGTTCATGCAGAAACTTTGGCCAAGGTTGAAAAAGCTTTTAATAGTTAGCATTGTATTAATAACATATAAAAGAAACATGGAAGTCTAATCTTTCCTTCAAAGATGCTTTGAAATAAGGTACATTAACGAATAGGAACTAGGAAACTTCCAAGCTCAAGAACTTGGCATAAAGAACATTTGTCACCACCATTTTTTTTTAGAGAACGAGCTGTGAACGATGGTTTCCACCATTTCCTTTCTCTGTGGAGTAAGGAAAAACAACACACAGTAGTAGCTGTGGGTTCTGTTGGTTTTGGCATTCAAGACCAAGTACAGAAGTTTAAATGAGGAAAGAAAAGCATAGACATAAATGGATGTGTAATACAACACTTGCTACTAGTACTTGAAAAAATGGAAATGTCCTTGCACTACAGGAGTATACCTGAAGCAAATGTGCTCTACTTCTCTCAGCCATCCAAAGTGACCGATTTTCATTTCTCACTAGCTTCTCAAAAATGTAGCTAAAGGAAAATACTGAGAAATAAAAGTGTGGTTTTCAGTCACAGAAGCAGGAATGTACATCTTAAAACAATTGTTTAGTCAAAAAAATGTTTTACCTGAAAACACTAGGCATTTTTAAACCCAACCTGCTAAAAGTTCGTGGTTGGTTTTCTTCAACTTCTTATTCAATTTACCGTGACCTACATCTCAGTTCTACTTATGAATATAAAATATGCAGTATTTATGCAGAAAATTAGTTATTAATTTTGGGTTTCAACCAAAGTGGGATGAGATAAAGTCATCTTATCAAATACGTAATGGCAAATACATAACATGCCATATCCTAACATGGCCAGATACGAGACATGTAGGATTTAATAGCTTGTTGGTGGAGGTGAGTCCCAGACCACTGCCGTAGCTCCATGTAAGATCTGATGTCGTTGCTAGAAAAGATGGAATAAATTTATTTTAGAAAAAAGAAAATCACAAAATTAATTTAAAGATCCTGTCAACAACTGCAGTCTTCAGATTTGCCAGCTTTTGGAAATACTTTCTTCTGGAAGTACAGCCCCCGAACCAGATTCCTGCATAGGTTGTATAGGCTTTCCATTTCAGAATTATCACTAAACAGGAACAAAAATGTTGAAAAGAATTGTTCTACTTTATCCACAATGGTTTTTGTAACTTCTACCTTGATGCTTCTTTGCTACTATATGTCCTTCTCAAAAACTCTGGATGTCAATTCCTGTCACATTAGCATTGGAAAGTTTAGTTCAGTCTGGGAGTTAACTAGCCGTGCTTTGAAATCATGAACATACTTCAGTAGGAGTGCCTGTAAATGTGTTTATGGAAGTGAGTTTAATCCTGTCATATGACAATCATTAGGATTATCTTTCTGGAGGCATAACTCATCCTGGAGTCTGCCTGGCAGCTGCTGTGATCACAGCCATCAGGCACATGGATGCACAACCAGTAATTAGACACAGTTAGGGCTTTTCTCTGGGAGGAATTTTTCTGATGGGAAAGACAGTGGGGTTTTTTTAAGAAAACTGAGTAAAGTATCTTCAGGTAAATTTGTCATAAGGCAGAAGTGAATGCTGCTATCCACCCATATCAGTATTAGAAACTGTGAGAGAATAACCTGGTGCTTCCTTCCAGTTGCCCAAGGGCACCAGCAGAAGGCTCAGCAGGAGGGAAGGTAAATTATGGCTTTTAGCTATTCTCTCCTACTTTGCTTCTGCTCAGAGTGAGTGAAACTGGTGTCACCTTTCATGTGGAAGAGTCCCGGAAAACTCACTCTGAGACTCTCCAAGTCAAATTCCTATCTTATAAAAAATAAAAGGTCTTTTCAAAGGCTGCATTTCAAAATGAAACTCATTTTCAAAAAGAAAGGTACTTTTAAGTCAATAAAATTCAAAGCATATTCAATTCAAAGTATATGATGAGAAGTTTATCCATTTTCTTATTGGTGGTTTCAGTCAGACTGACAGATTGCTGTCTCGGTAACTATTTTAAGCACTGAAACTGTATGAGTTTAGTTCTACCTTCCTGTCCGTTTTTAAGGACTGCAGTATCTTCATAGGAAAAGTGTTCCCCAGGAATGTGTGCATCGTGCTTGTCCAACTGAATCATTTAGTAATTGTTCCCGAAGTTTGACAAAATTTTGTCCCAAAAATGTGTCCAATTTTAGCACAGTCCTAAACAACTTCTCTGAGACAGTTTCTGACACTTCATTTCATGTACTCCTGTGCTGATCTATAAATATTGCTTTTACCAACTGCTATGTCTCATTCTCTGTTTTGTTCTGCTGAGGTTTTATTCCACACTGAATACAGTTTTGTTACTGAAATAGATGGAGTTTTTTTATCTTTTATTTTTCTCCTCAGGAATTGCTTTCTGTCTGCTTTTTAAATCAACTCTATAGGAAGCAGTTTAGCTTCTGTGGACTTTTAAAAGGAGATATATATATATATATTCTTTAAGCTCTTAATGAGCTTTTCCAAAACATACTTAAAAAAGATCCCACCACAATAAAACGACCGCATTTAAATAACTATTAAACTTGGACAGTTAAAGCAAATCTTCTTTAATTTTTCAAGATATAATTGGGTTTTTTACTGTGTCAGGTTATGACACTATAAACCAGTTGTCAGCAGTGTTGTAGGGTCGGTTTTACTTACTTAGGCACGCACGTGCTCCAAGTCTACGAAATGCTCTGTTGAGAAACCCCATCGTACACGGCTACCGAGGGATCAAAGGCAAAAGGGTCCCAGTCCACGTAGTATTGCGCTGTTTCTCTCAAAGCTGCCCACGATTCCCTAATCTGAAGTAGATCAAAACAGAAAGGAATACTCTGAGCTTTGATACTGAATAAATACGGTGTGTGACCACTGAGCAGCCTTGCCCATGTTGATAAATCAGAAAAATTTCCTCCCTTGACCCAAAGGATTTATGTTACAGGTTAATTCCAGATTTCTTTTTCTCAGTAGATGCTGCTTCCTCTTGAAAGAAGAAGATACCTGTTCAGCCACAGTGTATCCCCACGTGTTCTGGCTGCTGCTGGAGTCCCAGTAGCTCGGAGAGTATGGTATATGCCTTTTGAGCCGTATGAATTGATTTGCCGATTCTTCTGTCAGAAAGGGTGCGCCAAGGACACTTGAAATAGAAGCTGATAAATATTTGTAATATCAGAAAAATATTTTAGAATTTTCCACCTCAAAAGTACGCTTATATCCACAGAACATGGTTTTGAATCTGTAGTTTATTGAATAGAAATCAAAGATGGTCCTACCTTAGATTCTCAGAAAGAAACTTTTTTTTCTTTTAGGCCTGAAGTTAATAAAGCAGATGCTCTAAATCATTATTTTGCTCTAAAATGTTATTTTGCTGTTGAATCTGAAGTAAATAAAGTTACAATCTAATTAAGGCACTAATTTATTCTTAATGCAAAATTTTGTTACAAAAATCCTCTTAGATTGTAATTGCACTAGTCTCAGGTGTGCTGAGAGCTTGAAGTTTTTTAGAAGAACACAAACCCTATGAATTTATCTATGGTTTCTGAACATCCGGGCTTATATGTGATATTTATTCTCATTAGTATCAGCATAGAAATTGCATGCTTGGAAATTACTTTCTGAACAGAAGATATTGCCCTTCTAATCTTGTTATTGCATTGCTTCAGATAGCTTTGAGGTCACCACAGATGCAGAAGTAGTTCTTGCAGATCTTGAAATAAATATTCTTCGCAAGAAAAAGGTCAGAATTCCTCTTTAGCTTCATATGAAAGGCCCTGGTACAGAAAAAAATCTTTTCTTCTTAGTCTCGAGTGTTTGAGACATAAATTAATTTGGGGCTAAAAGAGTCCAAAATAGCATGTCAGTCCGAATCACACAATTTTTAATGAACCACTTAAGTTGGATTAAGTTGGAGCTCAGTTCCATTAGCCAAGCTGAGACCAGTGTCTGTAAACAGCTGTGCTCCAATTTAGTGAAGTGGGTTTAAATGGACACCTGAGGATGACCTGCACACGCTTGGAACAGACAGGCCAAGAACTTGAACCCTTGTCTATTATGTCTTAGAGCAGGAGCTCAGCAGGGCAAGCCATCACCTCACTCACAGCTCTCCAATTCCCTGATTCCTGAATTTCCAGGGGGAAAATTTAACTGGGAGCATCAATGTTCAGCTGAATCCAGTTCACTTGTAATTATTGCTGGCTCTCCTGATCATCCACAATATCGTTGCTCTTTAGTTTTTTGAATAGAAGAAAACGTTCGCTGAGTGCATATAGGTAGAAGGTATGTGAGCTAGAGTGTTTGCTGCTCCCTTTAACTTTGTTTCTTTTCAGTGCCAAAAGTGCTTAAAAAGAAGATGAGAAAAAGCTTGGTCATACAGTAATGAACAAAAAAAATGTGATGGTGGTTGTCATCTTTGCTCTTAATATAGACGTCAAAGAGAACTTTAGGAAAGTTACTTAGCAAGCAATGACAGTCCAGGTAGTTCCTTCCTACTTCGGTTTCTTCATACTGCAAAGTACTATAATCATAAACTGGAGGTAGAAGTTTCAGGGTAGGGAGTTTTCAAGGAATACCATCTTCAAAAATGTTACCAACTCCATGGAAAAAAGTAAGTTCAGAGATTTGGTGGGAAGACTCGTGTGTGAACTGCTCTCTCCCTTAGGAAACACAGGAATAGCAATTTCTGTAGTTCAGAAAACAAGATTTTGGCCTGGGAAAGAAGAAAATATATTTCATGCATATGTCTATTAAGCTGCTATACTTGTATTCTAGAGCTGCACAAGAGAAAACTAAGCTTGTGCCAAATTTCAGTATTTCTCTGGCAATTTACTATTTTTCAATAGAAAAATCTATGAGCTTTTAATTTCTCTTTAGTGAATTTGGGGATTTTTTTTTTTATACTAAATATTTTGTAAGCTCATGATTACATTTCTGGACTGAGATGATAACTGAACTGGGATCAGAAATTGACTCATTAACAAGCTTCACTTTTCTTTAAATGTATATCTAGTTAGTAAGGGCCATTAAGCATTAAATTTTATCACCAGTATGTGCTCTGGCCCTCCAGATTTAAAGTAAGCTGCAAAAAAAAGATCATTAAGCAGTTATGTTTCTTGTGGTTTTTTTCCTTGCTGCCAGCATCTTCAAAAATGAGCTTGTCATTCCACTAGTGGGACAGTGAGGTGTTATCTTGGCTACTGTGGTGCAGAGAGCTGCATCTTCGGGGTATTATGTGTCAACTTTTGATATACAGTCTGCTCTGGCTGCATCTGTATCCAGTGAGAAATGCCACCCCTAACTATGCTAGGTATTCACTTTGATTGACATGCACTTGCCTGCTCTGAGGAGAGGCAGGCATGGCCAGCTCTGCTCTTGGCTTTGTTTGTCACTGTTGACACCCAGTTCTTATTCTTTTCTAGCTGCTATTTCATCTCCTGGGAGCCGTCTCTGCAGGACTCGTCCCCAGCTGCTGGGGCACTCCAAAGATGCATAAGTACCTAAAGAAAATCAGTTAAGTGCCTTTATAGATCAGCTAATCCTTCAGGCTTCGCTCACTCTCTCTTTGTCTTGCTACAAAGATCACTGTAAGTCTCTGAACGTGGCAAACTTCATTCACCTCTGGGAAAACTCTAGCGAGATCATTTCTAGCAAAACCAGAATTAGCCCTGTTGGTTTCTCACTGTGGCTGCACAGACAAACAGGGTTGTACATTTGCTTGTGCTCTGGCAGAGCTCAGATGAAGCAAGGTCAGCTCTAATGTAGACCTGGGGTCATCAGACCAGGTGTCACCATCCGAGTAACCCCTCTGAATACAGTGTAGAGTTTTCATCAAATGAACAATATCTTGCCTCGAGTTCAGTTTCTCGGACCGGGTGTAATTTTCCCCTTCCTTTTGAACAGCTTAGCAAAATATTGTGGAAGGGTTTGCTTTATGAACACAGACTATTCCTGAAGGAGTGCATCTTGTAGGAGATTAGCATACCAACCAGGAGAATGGAATTTCAGAGCATCTGATGTGAGACTAGAGGGAGTTAGGAGCAGGTGGGTGATGTTAATAAAATGGCTCACAGTGCATAAAGTTGAGCTGCAAGAAGATGAAGAATTTCAAGTTGTACTGAAACAGTTAACCCACTATGAGGAGCAACCAGACATATTGTACGTTAATGTTTTTATTCAATACTGTTTTCTTCTGTTAGATAAATATGTGATTTGAAAAGCACTTTTTGACATAAATGTCCCAGTGGGAAAATAGGAGGAATGTGTGTGGAGGGTGAACTATTGCCGAGGCTGTATCAGCTGTTACCAGTTAGAGCTCTACCTTTCATCGTCTCTTGAAGATTCACTCAGTGTTCTCATATGAAAAACAAATTATAGAAAAAAATTGGCTGGTTTTAGCAAGCAGATGCTTAGCTCATGTAATTATTGCCTTCAGCAGATAGTTTTGTCTATCCTGTGCACCTAAAGAGAGTGTCCAGAGGGAAAACTGTTAGTAGTCATTATTGCTACCATGCCTTCTGAACATCTAATTTTGCATTACTATGATCTAAGACTAAACGTGAGGGGAGATGGTGGTACAACCTTCTCATCTTTGTCAAAAAAAGCAAATGTGCAGTTAATCCAGCACTGAGTATATTAAAAAACCCCAAACCAACCACAAAAGTCTGATTATGAAAAGGCATATCAAATATCTTGGAATGTCAAAGTAATAATAAAAAAGTATCACAGTATAGCAAGCAAACTGCACCCAGAATAGATGATCAGCCTGGACAGATCTTAAATCACTGTGCTTTAAAATCTCTTCATACTAGACTTGAATGAAAGCATCTCGTACAAGGATAGCTTTCTAGAAAGCAACATATTCAGCTGGGTGCAGCCACAAAATCTTCCCAGGAAGACATCTTTTTCTATCAGCTGAATGTACAATGATCCACTTCATCACGCAATCAAAAAAGGTCAGTATGGGATTAAGTTTTGACACATTTGCCTGTTTAGGGACCTATTTAATTGATATACATTTTCTTTTGGAAAAGTTAAGTAGCATGAGCCATTGTGTGCTTAGCAGTCTGCGGAGAGCAGGCAGGCCACCATTTGCACATCTAATGGCAGAGTTTAATGATAAGAAGACAAATCTTCAAACTTGCTTCAGTGTGGGATCTGCTTCTCCTTCCACTCTCTACCCCAAAGCCTTTTTTTATCCAGATCATCAGTCTTGTATAAGTGGTGAGGAGCAATCTCTAGGCTTAGGACCAAAATTTATCTCTGGTGTGCATCTACCACAGGTAAAAGTGGTTTATCTTTGATTTGCTGTGATATTTACTAAAAAACTGTCAATTATTTAGCAGCACTTCAAACACTCTCTGTGCACACTGTTGTTTCTCCCTAGTTTCTGAAGACTTGCAAGCTTCTGACAACCTGAAAACTGATATTGCTTAAGTTAATATCAATGGAATTTAAACGCCAAAAGTTGGCAATTGCTCTGGCTCCCTTCCTTTAAGTCTAATAACTCTTCTTATTATTGTCTATGGTGACTCTCTGGTCAAAAAGTCAGCTCATGGAGGAAAGGCTGCCAGCCTTATCAGCTCTTTAGGACAGAGCTTGGACAGAGGCTAAACTTGGACAGAGCTTCAGACCTTCAACCTTGTTGAGCTGGCAGGTGCTGACATGTTGGGAACTTTGAAAAAGTAAATCAAGTCTGCAGGTCAGGTGTGTTTCCCAAGGCTAGAAATGAGCCAGAATGGACCACCTCCCCACCATGTTTCAGCTATCTAACTTTCTAAATATAAATTCTCCAAGTCAGACCACAGGACTCAGTCTGAGGACTCAGAATACCACAGTGCAACAGTGCAAATGCTGAAAAAAATGTGGCAGCAGCTGCTTCTCTCCTCACTCAAGTATTTCTCTAGATTATGTGGCATTCCATGGAAATCAATATGTGGTTATCTGTCAGTACACTGCATACGTGGCTGGATTGTACCAAGGATAGACTTGTGGATCCTGCAGGACACCTCTGGCCCAGATATCAGCTTTTTTTCAGTTGAAAAGTTCAATTATAGTAACGTCTAAAACCTGCCCATTGCTTTTTTCAAATTATAAAAAATAACGTTTGTATGTACATAGGCTTTGTATCCCGGAGTGTTTGAATGGTAACAAGCCTTAGAATAGAATTAAATCAGTCAGGTTTGCTAATACCTGTTGACAGCAAGATTTAAAGTCACTGATTGTAAAGTGTGTCAACTCTGTCCATATATCCCAGTCTTTGAAATTTTGGCCTCATCTGTTTCTTTTCAAAGCTTGAAGTAAAGTAGTTTTTATTCTTTGACAATTCTTAATTTTACATCACAGGACACAAGAGCTCTCTGGTTCGAGAGGTGTCATTAACAATCCTCAGAGCTACAGCATCAGCCTCGTTCCCTCATCAGCAAAGGCAGAGAAGTTACAGACACTCGATGCAGAATTAGCTATGGAACATATTCAGTATGTGTGATGATGCCAGGGGTGAGGACAGTTGTCAGGTATGGGTAAATAACAAGGCAATTTGGTAAAAATCCTACATAATCCTAGGGAAGGAACTACTTCCACTGCAGCAAAGTTTTAGAAAAAGCACTGGTCCATTGCTCCACTCAGTGGGTCCTGCTGAAATTCCCTTTCTACATCCATATGTGGCTACCTGTTTAACCTTGAGTGAATGGCCAAAACACCCCTATCAGACACCTGAGAGACTTCAGCAATCATCTCGCTGCCGAGACATCACACTCACACCCCATCCCTTGCTGCTGCACTCTCCAGAGGCTAAAGGAAAAGGTCCAGAGAGCCTGTTCCCAGAGGTATGACTGTGGTTTCCTATGAGGAGTGATTTATAGCAGCTGAGTTGAAGGCATGAAGAAGAATAAGGTTCTCATGAGAATCTTACAGTCTGTTTTACTTCACCACCACCTTCATTGTTGCTGAAAGGATTCACAATTAATGAAAAACTGAACCGATTGTGACCAATGAAACTTTTAAGAGCTCATTAAAAATTAGTAATAAGTAGTTCTTCATGTCCTTTGAAGAATAGAAACCTGGGAAAGTGGGTAAAAAAAGACAAGAGACGTAAAGGAGATGAAAGTAAAGTCCTCCAAAAGGAGGGGCTGCAAGCTGCTGTGCTCCCGGCTCGGTTTCAGGTGACACTGTTTGTGTTATAATGACCTTCAGTGGAAAAGAGGTGAAGTTCAAAAAGATAGGCAAGTACCTAGGAACTGTCCCAGTTCAGGTGCACAGCAGATCAGGAAGGACAAATAAGGGGAAAAGGTTTATAGGTGAGCTCAAACTTGCAGAAGAGACAAAGTCCCTTTCTACCTGCTTATCTCCCTACAGAGCCTCGCTGCAGCCAAAACTCAGGTTCATGTGGCATGGACGCGAATTCGACCCATAAGAGAGATTGTACCTGACCGTGGTCCCAATTCACAAAACCTTTTTCATTAATCCACGATTAATCATTGGCTAATTATGTCTCCCTTATTTTATCTTAGCTACTCACATCATGTGTTTACTGCACGTGTATTGGAGCACTCAAAGCTAAGAAATGCTTTTAATGCATGCATGTGGATGGAGCATCTTGTCAAGATGCAGGCAATCACTCGGGAAGTCAGCTGTCACTTACTGCCTGCCTGGTTTGTTTTAATTTTGTGAGAAACAAATCAATCTTGCAGCATGTGCATCACTGATCACTGACTGTACCAGCGTGTGCTGCTTTGGGAAGAGCATGTGGTAACCCTGCCCCATCCATTTTCTCTCTGGTCCAAGTTTTACAAGTCGTGTCTTCATTGTAGGTGCCCTGGTTACGTGGTGCTGTGAAGGATAAGAGATCAGACAGCCTGAGAGCTTTAAAACAATCAGTCTCCTTAAGAAATTCAAGTCAGGCATTCCAGAAATTGCTTGTGAAATAGATTATTTTGGGTCCTTATAAATGCATGCGAAATTGTTTCCTACAAACGATAAATGTTGAGATAAGAATAATATTAGGGAAGATTCCATAGAAATAGCATCAAGCTCTTTTTACAGTTTTAACAGTTCAGGAAATCATTCTGTAAGAATGCCTTTCAGTCAGAAATGCATCCTTCCTCCTCACACATGAGCAGTAAAAGACTCAAAAGTAGTCACGAGGACCAGAATCAAACTGTATTTCACAGAATTTGCCATGCAATCTTGTGCTCACCCACTCTCCGGTATGTCCCTGCTGCAGTGATTTCCAGTTAATGCTCTTCCATCAGTGCTGCTCTGGTGGTAACACAGGGATTTTTGCCATCTGACTGTTTAACAAGCCGGAAGGGAATGACATGAGAGAGGATGCCAGGCACTTACCTGTAAACAGCAGAGCAGACACCATAATTTGAGACATTTTCAGAGACATGGCAAATTATTCAGAAAGGGTTTCCTTTGTAAAGTGAAGACAGTGATACGGTTTTATACTTTGTTATCTTTAGGTTTGTAAATCATTTACCAGATACGTGTAAAGGGTTGGTGCAGGCAGAGGGCAGGGTACAGTGCTTAGTTCAGATTTCTCCTATATGCCTCTGTTTGTACACTTTGGACTTTGCAAGCTGAGCTTCTAATGAGCCATAATGGCTCATTATTGTGTGGATGCATTCAATTCTCCGTAAGTTTTATGATGCAAAATAGCTCATTGGGCTTGTTCTGTGAGTACTGAACAGGCAAGGCTCAGTAAATCAGTCTTTTGCATGATTATTTCCCCCTCATCCTGGTGATGGGCACAAGCAGTTTATAGTTTGGTGTGAATACAAATGGTGTTTGAATCCACCTGCTCTGAGAGCAGTGCCAGAGCATGCCATATATTTCAGCTGCATACTGCTCGGGTGAAGGAAATGAACCCGTGATAAAATTGACTGAAAAAGCACTAAGCAGGGAAGGAGGGAAGAAATTTGGTTCTGACCTGAACCGGGCAGGGGCCCCAGAATGTCTTGCTATCTTCCGCTGCTGTTAGGACTCTACAATGTGGGACACTATCAGTTCATGCTGCCTTACCTGTCCCACCTGTCCGGTCAGCTGTTGCCTTTTTTATATAAAAGTCATCTGTTGGCAGCAGTTGCTGTACTGCAGACCAGTTTATCTTCATCAGCTCACCTACACCGACGATAACAGACCATGGAAAAGATGAGCTCTGCCACACGTTGGCGCACATCGATCCACAGTCCATCAGCACAGGCGTGCGTGTACTCCGAGGTCTGTGCGTCAGGAAATCAGACCCTGCTGACGTTACAGGCCAGGGGCCAGACTCCGTGCTGATGGGCAGTAGTGCTTCATTCTCACATTCACAGTGAGAACCATCCAGTCTAGAGAGAGCACGGAAAGGAAAGGTTTGTTGGGAAGCAAAAGAGCATTAATTATATAGTTACAAAGCCTGATAGTTTTTTATTACACATGGGTAGGCAGGAGGGGAGACTATTGAACAGCAAGTCTAACACTGTAATCCTTAGCCTTGCTGTAGGGCATCACAAATTTAGTAATATTTTAATATTGTTCTAAAAAAAACATCAATCCATCCATCCCAGGTAGCAAATTAAATATGGAGGCAAGTGTTCTGCATTCTGGTGCCATATTAACAACAAATGTTAATTGATTGATTAATTGATCACAAACTTACCATCAGTTTCCCCACCTCTGAGCTACTCTATTAAATGTTAGATGTCAGCTTTATGGTGCACTAGAACAAAAGGTGTAATGACTGGGATATTTGCTAATAGGTGACACAGAGCTCTCAAGAACTGTAGATCCCCCAAGAAATAAGTTCCAGGAAAGCATACAAATTATCTGTTCATCTCACAGACTTTGTGGGCCATCACCTCTAGCCTTTTCCACACTTCTCTCTTAAATGGGCCTGCCTTCTATTGCAGCTTCCTTCCCAGGGGTTTTTCCTCACAGTTCCTGATATAATGACTGGAAGAACATGTTGGGGTGTCATTTTGTATTCATTGCAGTTATGTCTTCTTTCATGTGCAGCCTGCTCATAGAGACCACTGCTAGTATATGGTACAAGTGGAGAGACAAGAGCAGCCAGCAAGACTTCACTGCTGCCCAGAAGCAGATCACAGGGAGGCACACTGGACTGGCAACAAAGACCCAAGTTACTTACTCCAGCTACTGAAGCAAGAGGAAGAGATGAGAAAGTTTTTTTCAGGAACAGGAGTTGAAAAAAGTTAGAGGCCATAGATCCTAATTGATCCTGAGTAACCTAAGTCCAGGCTCCCAGAACCTAAACATGGCCTTGCTCTCACGATTTCCAAATACAACCTGTCACAGGTTGGAGAATATGACTTGTCTACATCCTTTACTGATGAAGCCTTGACTCTGTTATAGACAAAGTCCTCCCTGAGAGGCACAGAATATCTTCTGGTAGGGTCACAAAACATGGTGGGGGATGTTGCAATGCCTGGACTTAGGCTCTGATTTCAGAAGAACACAAGGCTTTCTCTGCTGTAGAGTGGAACAGTGGTCAGCCAGATTAGGCTATGATATAAGATCTGGGAAGCAGCTAAATTACAGATAGCATGTCCCCTGGGACATAGAAATCCATGACACCTGAACACTCCTCCAGTTTTCCTTCGTTCCATCCTCTATCCTGTCATGTTTGCTTCTTATCTGATTCAGGCTTTGCTCTTGGCCCACACTCTGTCTTGTGTAGGCTGCCCAGCTCTGCGTTCTTCCTCTGAGACACGTCTTCCCTCTTATTGCGGGCTTTGCAGTTTCACATAAAATGACGTTATGCCCATAAAACCCACAAAACCCAACATCTTTGGATTGAAGAATTTATAGGCCTCTTATGAGGAGAGTGGCTTTCCAGTGTGATTTCCCTCTCCTCCTTTCTTTGGTGTCCGGTTTCCCATATCCACAAGGGGTGTACAGCTCTGAGGCTCACTCCCTCCCTACCTTCTACCCCAGTCCTGCTATTGCCAAGTCTCACTGCTGCTCACAAAAGCCAGTGTTTTTCCTGAAGCCCTGTAATGTGTATGTAGTTTGGGGCTTGCATATGCCCTACTGGCTCACATGCAAAAATTTTCAGAAGACAGATGAGTTCTTTGCAGTTCTTTGAGGGCATTATATAGGCAATCTGGATATCACGAAAACCCCATGAGAAGCATGAATTTATTCACTGAATGTAGAATTTTAGCTGTTAATCACTAACAGATATGCAGGCTGCAATTTTTTGGAAGATTTGTAACTTGGCCCAATGGCTCAAATTTTCATATGGAGGAATGAATCATTGTATCATTCTCATACCATGCCCTCCCTCTCCTGTCAGACTTCTATTCCCTACTTTAAAGCATGGAAAGCCTAGTCAAAGGAGTTGTCATCAGAAGATGCAGTGCAAATTAAACTTCCCCACACACATCCTTATCTCATTTGCAGAAATTATAGAGATATTGGCTAAAGTGGTTCAAAAAGTTTCAGCTTGATGCAGACCCCTGACATAGTAAAAAAAAAAAAAAAATTAAAAAACTCGGACCAAATTATAAAAGTTTAAACAAGTTATAGGTGGGTGAAAGTAGGATTATCTGAAGGGATATTTTAGGCAATCTACAATGCTACCAGCCTTATCAATAAGGTGTAAGGTAGACTTCAAACAGCAGAACTCTGCTAGCAAACTATCAGATCATTTTTCCTTTTACATTTCATAGCCTTAGACAGTAAATCCCCATTTCAGGGGAATGATCTCTGTTCTTCCCCTAGTAGTATCAATTACTTTTCTTTAAGAAAAAAGAGTAAAAACCCAGACCTTAGTTGATTATAAATGAAACAGTTTTAGCAGGAAAAGGCAAAAAAGAGGTTGGACTGATCTTAAAAACATCCTGAGGAAGACGATGGTGACTGGCTATACAATGAGGCCTCCATCTCTTTGAAGGATTTTTTTAATGTATTTTTACATGGCAGAGTAGTTGTAAAATATTTGAGAGGGTAGCTGAATATCCTTGAGATTACTTGTTGCTTCAAGTTGATTGAAATCAGATAACATAGAAAGTTATTGGAAAAGAGAAAGAAGGTAGGAAATGTTAGTTGGGTTGGGAACAAAAAGCTGAACAACTTGAGCTGGAAAACCCATACTGCTTTTCTTCCTTGGCACCAGCTTCTCATCTGCCTAGGAAACTTAATTCTTTTGGTTCAATTTTGCCATCTAAGTATAATGTTAATCTCTAAGATTTTGTAAACCACAGTTGAAAACTGTTGAAAAATGTAATCTTCTGATGTATTTAGTATCCAATTGCTTGTTTGTTTTGGCTTGTCTAACATTTACCAGTTCTCTTTATTCATCTCTAAGACATCTTTGGTTTAAGCAGATATGCCAACACCAGCGTTTAAGTTCAGGTTTGTGTATCTGAAAACGCCTGTTGTGTTGCTGTGGTATCTTTTTGGAGTAGAGATGAGACGAGCGCTAGGTAATGTTTAAAGGAACATAAAACACATGGAAAAACCTCTCTCAAGAAAAAGGTCTAGCGAGAGGGAGAAGAAAATAGTGACCACTGCTGTTGTGACCAGTACACCATGATCTGTACAACCACCGTGTTCTGGCTCAGGACTTGAAGTCAGAGGCAGTAACTTAGTGTTTAGTGTTTCTTGACTGATTCTCAACGCTTTAGTTTTGTAAAGACTTTTAACATCCATAGATGAACGAGGTGCACCGCAGAACCCTGCCCCTGACCATGATCTGAGCAACATTTCTTCTGTTACTTTTGTCTCGTGGGAAGAGCCTGGCTACATAATTCTGCAGCCTATTTCTTGCTTGGTGGAAAGGCAGGAAGGCCACAGTTTGACCTGTTATCAGTGCGGATGCTGCTGCAGTTCAGTAGACAAGATGATCCTCGGTGGGAGTTTTGAGAATGTTCTCTGGGATTTTCAGCATTTTGGGTCAGTCACTGATTCCAGTTAATGTTTTTTATCTTCTGTCCTGGAGCCTATGAGCAGTGCAAGTCTCAAAAGACACCTGCCATCAGCCTGGCACTGAAGGCACGTGTCCACACATGAACCCAGGGCAGCACTCTGGTTCCAGACACAGCAAATAGTGCAGGAGAGGATGCCTCTCCGGAGTCATTGCTGCTGAGTGACCTACCTTTAGAAAATATTCCCCCCTTACAGAAACTCATTATCTCCTATTTTTCCAAGGTGATAGTGTAAAGGCAGTCTGTATAAATGTATGTGCAGTGGAATTGAGCTTAGACCTACAGGGAGGTCTAATGTGAGCAACTTAACAGATCTTTTATTGACCACTACTTCAAATATCTGTCATGTTTTGAAGTAAGCCTACTGGCACATGGTGAGGTATTTAGCACAGCAGGACCGTGCACTTTATGCCGTCTGACTTGGAGGGGTGCTTTAGTTCAGTTTTTTATTGCAACCAGCGACAGCTCTTGATAAGCCTGTGTCTGCCTGTGCTGAACAGCACCACCAGTCCCATCCTGCTGCTCTTGTGCTTGAGCACGTTTGTTCCTCTCACATTTATGACTCCTGAGGGCATGAGTAACTCTCTCTTCATGGTGGGAGAAGGCATGAATGCTTTATCTCAACTTGTCTCCCCAGAACTGCACTGTGTAAAACTCTTATCTTTCAATGGCACGTACTCCTCGGTTTGCCAGTTCCAGGAGCAGATTGTGCTCCAGTATTTGTGCAGCAAACGTGTCTCAGGCAGAATCCCCACACTAGCCTGCACTCCCTCTGTGTTTTTGGGCGTAGATAACAGTCTACAGCTTTGTTCCTTCCATGACCACAGGCATTTCAAGCCCCCTACAAGTGTCACCCACAGGCTCAAGTCTCGTAGTCATTTTCATAACATGTATCAAGTGACCAGCACAACTGGTGACTGTGGTTTCCTTCCTCTTGCTGGTGCAAAGTTTAAGTAAGGGCGCCAACATTCAGATAACTGGACTAGAAAACTAATCACTGCTTTAAATGGTCATCTAGTTCCCAAAGCCATGACTGCCATACCTGACTGTAACGCCTAAGAATACATTTCTTGTCGCTAAGATTGTAATAACTGAACTTCTAACATTCTTCACAGAACATTTCCTATGGTACGAACAGTGTTTTATGCCGATTTCAGCAACTTCATTATGCTTCACAATGTGACTGGTTTGGTACCTACTGAGTGCCTTATTTTCATGGAATAATGGATGTCTTCAATGCAGAGTGAAGTTAGAGGGGCAGCAAGCCTGTGGATTGCCTAGATGTTTTTTTTAACCATTGAACTCAAGTGCAGGTCCCAAGATGTAACCGAGTGACCTGCTTAGTCACCCTCACCGATAACTGAGACACTGACCTTGCTCTCAGTGCACCTGAATGCAGCTGTTCCAATGCAACAAGAAAATACAGTGGCCTCAGAGTGCCCAAGAAACTGTGCAAAATCTCCAAGAGACTGTCAGTGCTTTATCTTCTGAATGCTTTCTTCCTATCCTGCAGAAGATTATGCAGACCGGGTGCCTTTTTTTATTTAAACTTCAGGTTTCTACTTTAAAACCTCTCATGGTAGCATGACCTGCAGTTCTCATGGCAGCAGCCAGAAATTGTCACAGCATTCCAGAGAGGTTGTTGCTGTCTGATCTTGCTGCAGTGTAGATATTAGCTGACAGCTCTTGGAGCCATTCTAATCCATCACTCCTGATCCACAATAGAGCAACTCTGGCTTGTAAAGACAAAACACACACCCCATGAGCCTCTTGATGTAGGTTAAAGCCTCATCCAGAATCTTCTGTATGTTTTTTTTGCCTTTCTGCCAGCGGTGATGTAGGAACTGTGGTAGCTGCAACTTGAATCAATTTTAAATGCAGAATCCTTTAAGTCCCCCCCTCTTCTGGAAATTAATATATATTGCTTCCCCTGCACAGATTTGGGATGGTGTTTATGAAGTCAAGATGATCTAGGCAGGGCAGGGCCTGATGAATCTGCTGCCTCTAACATGATCCCTTGGAGGCAGAGCATGTGGATACCATTTCTCAGCTAAAACAATAAAGCTGTTGGGAGTGTCTTGTGCTGTCACCCCCTTTTTACTTACGTAGTGCAGCAATTTCTAACAGCTATAAACAAACAAATGTTTTAGCTTGTCATAGAATCAATTTTTATTACTCCTTCTTAAAAGCTGAATAACATGCAGCCAGAAGAATTGACTTTGATGTACAGGACTGAGCATCAAACCGTAGCCTGCTTTCTGATAGTCCTGTCATACAACTGGGAAAATTAGTGTCCCAATGAGAAATATGAAAAATTCTATAGCTAGAGCAATATGAGGAGCATTTTAGCACTGTCACAGACTGCAGTGGGAATTAACTGCTATTGGTGTGACTTATGCCACAGGTGTATTTAACACAGTCAAGTTAAATCCTTGTTCTGTGAAGTCCATCTGTTAATCTGGCTTCGATCCTCCTGTCACCTGCTGTTGCTGAATGTGGGATGAACTGATCCTTATGTGCACTTGGAAGATAAGACTTGGGTTGAAATCTCATTATACTGGTAAAACAGGGAGAGGTGCCCTAGGAATGGAGCTACACAGGTATGAAACATGGTTAGATCTCTCTAATTACCATACCACAAGTCTGCATGGATCCAGCTCTTCATTGATCATTCTGTCACACTATCACAAAAGGGGTGTTCCACTAGATCCAAAAATATATATATTAGCCTTACAACTCAGTAGAGAACAGCCCTGGTAATTGCAGCACTACTTAAAGGGTTGTAAATGGATGTACAGAGTGCAATGTAAAAGAAAAGGTTACAATGTAGTTTGAGATAGGGGATTAGATGCCTTGGTCTGCATTTTGCTGTTTAGAAATCCTTAACAGAACCCTTCACAACTATGTGTTTGAATCACCACAGAAGGCAGCTTTTACCTGACTCAGTATATCTAAAACTGAGGATACTGCTCCCGTTCATTAACATGGCACAGTTATTTAGTACTGCTAATTACTTATCATTCTTAAAAACATTCAAATTTTTTTATTTTAGCTCTTCTCATTACTTCCTTACTGACTGCAGGGATGTAAATAATGCCTAGCAGTTATTATCTTTTTAAGGATGATATATTTTTCATATTTGTGGAATCTGCAGTGGAAAATATTAACTGTCAGCTGGTTGGTAAAAGCTTTGACAAAATCAGCCATGTCTTACAAAAGTGGTACAGGAAATGGTAATGATCTGAAGGAAGTAATGTAATTCAGAGGTTTTGGGTTTCAGGTTTGGGGGTTTTTTTCGTTGTTTCCTAATGAGAAAAAGGATTTTATCGGGTCACAACCTCCATGATTGTGTTTCCTTTGCTATTTGAGCAGCGACTGGTGTCTGCGTCTACTCCATCTCAAGAAAATACCAGAGACATTCTCTGCCTTTCATAGGGAAAATAGAGCTTGGAAAAGCAACTGTTGCAATGCTATTGTGATTTGTCTGATTGGTTGAAATTACAGTAATTATCGGCACTATATCTGGGAAGGTATAATCTACTTTGGCGTGGTGGAGACGCAGGTTGAAGTCTCTGAGCCTCATATCTTGACTTCCATGTTCCTGTTTATTGTGTATGTGTAGGAAATTAGGGTTTATCTATAATCTCTTGCAATTGTTTCACTAAGAAGCAGCCACCAGTCATTTCAACTCGTGTACAGGAGGCACAGTTGTTAGCTGCTAGTTTATGTTGACTTAACTTGCCCTTTTAGCCCAGTTCCTCAAAGAAGGAGTTCTGTGTAACATGTGTTCCCATCTCCAATGACCAAAGAGCACACACCTCTAATACTCCTTTGCTGTGCATGCCAATTTATCGTTTTCCGTTTTGTTATTATGTGAGATGGATTCTTTAACATATCTACCAGGAATATATGAGGAATCACACACTGTGCAAGTTACTAGCTGAAGTTACTGCATAGCATGAGAGCACAATAGCTCGGTAGCAGTACAGGGGCAATAGGAATTTTAAAGTAATTTTTAATGTAAGTTAAAAACCAACAAAAATTGTCCCCAATTTAATTATATCCATTTTCTTTTTAATCAAAAAACAAGTTATCTTCTTCAAAAAGTAAAACAATATTTTTTAAGTCATAAGATCTAGAAATATATTTTTTTTATATTTCAAGCACTTTGAAAGTGCAAAGTGCCTGGATGCAAGACTGAAATATCATGTCAAGATAAAAGAAAGTAGCAAGCATTATTTAACTTTCACAGTAGAGTATCTGTACTTAAACAGGAGGTGGGAGAGAAATTCTCGTAGCTGAGTATTTCCAGAGAGTCATTAAGTAAAACGTGCCATGAAAACACGGTAAACAGAAACAGTATGTTGACAAGGTGTTAATTCACCGGGGTGCTCCATGAGCTCAAAGACTGAAAAAATTGCCCGAGCATCTTAATGCCTTCCTGGTAGGCTGGAGGCAGGGCAGGGAAACAAGGTTCATTTTAGATGTTCTTGTGAAATAAAGGACAGCGTAAGTAATGTTATACTTAAATACCTCTCTGCTTTGCAAGAAGCTAGTGTTCTTCAAGTTTCCCCTTGTCAGGCTGTGTCTTGAAGTTCGTAAGTGAGACTATTGTAGTGTAAAATGGAGAAACTGGAGTGAGTTTCCTTGCCTCATGTCATTGACAAGTCTACAGAAAACACCTGGGCTTATCTCTGCCTTGTCCTTTTCCTAAGAAATAAGTGCAATGCCGTGTAAAATTCTTCTACTGTCCACTTTTTCTCCCAGACCACATGGTTTTGATGGTGGTGAGACGTAACGAGAGAAGATCTGTTAAAACTTGTCATTAGAGACTGAGATAGGAAAAGGTAACTGTGACGTGTCCATATTTGTGAAATCTCTTCCCATTTTGGATCTCACCAGACTCTCGCAGTTGGAAATGTGAAACTCCATCCACATCAGCAGCATTCAGGTGCTAATAAAAATGAACAATAAAATGACAAAGTATCAGCCCTCAAAGGCACCCTCAAATGTCACATCCTTCCTGTGATGCTGTAGACACATCCCTGCAAATTCCCTTTGCAAGCACTGTATGTCACTGGTGCACATTTAGTGAAGCACTCGCCTCGGTATGAAAATCAGGTTGAAATATCAGGATCCTAAAAGCTGCAGAGCAACATCTGGAAGGCCTAAGGGCTATTTTATTATTTCTTAAGTGTCCCTGAGATGTTTAAGCTTTCTGACCTTCCCCTTGCATCAGTGGCATTCTCTCCTTCATTTCTCGTGAAATATTCAGCAGCTTGCCTTCTAAAGCTTTCCACCTCTTAATCCTCTCATTGTCTCTCTTGATATCAACCTTAGCTGCTGATGTGACAGCTTTTTCTAATATATATGTGAACTAAATGGTTTGGATAAAAGCCAAGAAACATCTTGCCTTTCGGAGAATTGTAGTAAACAGATATTGCATTAAGACATTGCTACTCAGAGCTAAAAAAAAAAAAAGCCTAGCAAACTACTGCCTGAATGACAACTTAATTCTACAAATCTTGTCAAGGACACACAGTACTCACAGCTCTTGGTCAGTCCCACTTGCTTAGAAGTGGTCAGCATTCGTGAGCTTCCCACAGATGGGTAGTAATGGCTTTGAAGTTTAAATTACATTTCTTCCATTCCTGCAGATGGCTTGTTAAAGTGAAAGCTAAAGCTTTTTTGCCTTTTTGTTCTTTTAGCGAGGGCTTTTATTCAGGAATCCCTCCCCACCTGGAAGAGCCAGCTACAGAGCTTTCTGGCACTGCTGGCCTGGGTCAGTGGCCACCAGGAGCTGACAGTGCAATGGTGCAGGAAGGTTTGGTGTGCCATACATCCTCGTGCATCCCAGCTAATCCCTGCTGTTATTGCCCCTGGGCAAAGCTGGGCCAGTCCCTGTTTGTGCAAGCGATGCCATCAATTCCCTGAGGACAGGCCCAGGATGGTGCACTTGGAAAGAAGCCCAACCTGTCTTCACTGCTGCTTCCCTTCTCCTCAAAGGGGAGCGACCCAATCATCAGTATCAGGCTTTAAGGAGGAAATAGCTCTCTTTTCCCCACTGTTTGCATCTCAGGAGGGAGTGAAAGGGGAAGGAGTTTGTTCTGATTACTCCTGTGTGGGAGAGGCCTTCAGCTCCAACTGCCCTCGCTAACACTCTGTTAGTGTTGACATCTACACAGCTCCTCAGAGGTGATGTTTTTCATAAGTCAGAGAGGGATTTCTAAATAAAAACAATCTTAAATAGTTCTGTGGATTGCTGAGAATTTTAAGACCTTTGAAGCCGTGTACCAGCACTGGCTAACAGCTCCCCCAAGCAGCCTGGTGTGGTCGTCAGGCACTCTGGGGGCTGGGGTGAGGAAGGGGCAATTCCTGGCATCCTGCCGGCTGGGGCACCTCAGGGTTGGGTTGGTGCTTTCAGATTCCTCAGGGGAGCCTCTGTGGCACGGTGCCTGTGTGTTTGCAGGAAGGGGAAACCTTCTGCCCCTGCATCAAGAAGCCAGCTGTGCGACAGGAAAGAAGGGGATAGATTAGGCAGCCCAAAAGCTGCCTTGAGACTGGTTTTTAGTTGAATATGTTCTGGTTCTCTTCTCTGGGGATGTCACAAGGGAATGCAGAGAACTTTCTTTCAAAGGACTATTCAATTAAACTCTTTTTTTTTTTTTTTTTTTGGGAACATGTAAGTTAGAAGGATTCATTTTTCAACCTAAAGGTCCTGTCAGTGACTTTGTAGTGTTTATTTTCAGAGTGACCAGACTTGACATATTCACTGGTAAGCACAGTGAGCCCCTTCATAGGGGAAGTGACACTAATTGCCCCAGGGAAACATATGGAGAGTGTACTGGTCTGTGACCAGCTCTTCTATTTAACACTCCTGCCGGCACTCTGTCTCAGGAGTTGAAAGCTCAGCTTCAGAAATGTCAGGTGATGACATTTTCATTTCCCTTTGAAAACTATCCCACAGTCATATGGATCTTGACTGTTAGAAAGCATTTCCCCCCTTTTTTTCCTCTAAACTGTTTTTATGCTTCAGATAGAAGGCATGCAAAACTGTATGTTTTGCATTCGTGTGTGAAGCCTATTTCTTGTTATTATGGACACCAATAAGCCTGTGAAAGTACCATTTCCAGGTGAGCTGTTTTCCACTGACCTTTCTGCTCTTTGTCATTGGTAGAAAGGAATGTCAGCTCCACAGAGCTGAGTGTTCTCAAACATGTTCTGCCAGTTATCTTGCTGGAAACTGGAGTTGAGCTGATCTGATTCCCCTAACAGCACCAGTTTCTGACAATAAAGATCCAACCATAATTTATTATTACATTATTATTATTATTATTGTTATTACTACACAGGAGACTTCTAAAACAACTCTTTTCATAGTGCTGTGGTGTCTCAGAAGCCAGACTTCACTTGTGCTCCTCCCTTCTTCCACCATGTGTGTCATTTCCTTCGCATGCTGCCAGGAGCATCAGATGTGGCCTTGAACAGAGGCCAGCGTTTGCGTAGCTCTCATCAGGTTTGAAAGGGATGCCATGACAAGTTTCCTTTCTGCACAGCCTGGAACAAAATGAAATATGCCCATATGTAAAACACAACTGCAGTAAACAGCAAAAAATTAACTAGAATTGCACATCAGCACATTTTATCAGCTCTCTTCTGTGGATGTAAAGGAAAACTTTTAACCGAAAGACTGTTAATTTCCTGAACTTTTTTTAGTAAATTTTTCTAGTGTCTAGAGGTGAGCTAAAAGCAATAGATATCATGTGACCACAAGAAAGATAGTTACGTAAGTGCTGAGCTGCATAGGTAAATTTCTCTCTGCTGCTGAGAGGTAAATTTCTTTAAATTAATGGAATACCACACACATAGAATAATTTATTACAAAAGGGGAAATATGTCTAGATCAATAAACACTTGTACATTATTTTTATTAGAAGAAAAAAAATTAATACGAGACTGGGGGCACTGCTTTTTATTGTTTCTAAGATGACTGTGCATTTTTTTAAAGGAATGAAATGTCAGATTGATCTTTAGAGAAGCCTATCTGACTTGCTTTAAACAGCAGCACCACCACATGTCAGGAAGTGGCCAGAGGTCCAAAATACCATATTAACTCTTAATCCTATGATTAAGAAATAAATAAAAAAAAACCATAACAGTACGCTATAAGGAAAATATTCAGTAGTTTTTGTTAATTCTATAAAAACAGGATATTAGTCCCAATTTGCAAGTCAGAATAATTTTCCAGCTAAATATCCTTCCTATGATTCTTCTTCCTTCTCTGCTCAGTGTTAAGTAATTGCTTCAAATCTGGATAAACTGTATAAGGTGGCAGAGAGTCCTCCCTGGCTGCTGCATTGCCCTCTCTCCGGAATCCACATGTCATTCCTTGTTTGCTGCAGCCCTTGCTGTGTTGTCCTTTAGGTTTATCTGTGCATGTTGGGATCCTCTGGCAGAAGAGCTAAAGCGAACATCTTGCCAAAACCCCCAGGTGTGTAAGAATTAAGTCTGGGACTCTCAAGCTCTCTTGGAGAGGCAGCCACAGTCAGAAATCAAAAGAGCACTTGAGAGTGCTTTTTGCTCTGAATTCTCCAACTCTCCTGTGCTGTACAGTTACTGCCATGGAAAGCTGACCTGCAGCAGTGCACTTAGAGGATCAAAAATAACCGTGGCATAAATTAATGTATATGACCTTTTGCTTTGAAGCTAATGAGGGAAGACGCTTACAAGGGATTCTCATTGACTTCCTGAAAAATATGCAGAACTTTATGGAAACATGATTTGAGCGTTAATTAATGTGCTTTAATTGTTACTGAGGTGTGGCTGGCAGCTGAATTCCAGTCCTTGTACTGTGCCAGGTAAAGTGTAACCATTCAAGGTCAGTTATCTGGAGAAGGCTAGATATGATCTAAATCCAATACTTTAAAGGAAACTGCAATCAACACCATCTCTCTGTGAGAAAAGAGTCAACACAAACTTGCGTGTTATAATTTTCTACGTGGTCCTGCACAGTTTCATAAAAATTCTTTATTACAAATGGCTGTCATGGTGGTACCTTTCATTGGTTTGGAGGCTCTGTGGTAAAAATGTGCCTAACTTTGTGTTTTGCAAGCGCACGTGGGGACACCATTAAAGTGTTCTGGTATGACAATGCTCTTGTTCACAGGTCGCTCCTCTCTGGAAGAAGGTACACGCTGTTGTAGTGGGGAGTCCTTAGCTGTCTTAAAAGTGTTTTCTGGCTTTCTCTTGTTGTGTCTTTATTTATATGTCTCTTTCTAAGACAACATTTGACCTTTTGCTAGTAGCCAAATAGTGTTGTAATCAAAAAAAGTACCTTTGTCATTTGATATCTCTTCTGTTTTGTACCACTGTCAAGCAGATAATGCAAAACCTGTCTCCTGGTATCTTTAAATTTGACGCAGGCTGTAAATAAGCTGTTCCTAAAATGGTGTTGCCAGGTATTCTTGCAAGCCAGCTCTTTGTATTTAAGCCTTTGAAAGACATCGAGAATGTGGATTTTCCTGAGAAACAGAGCTCTTTGTTAGCTTCAGCAGGTACCAGTGCCTCCCAGAGTTCCTGAATCTGCATCATGTTCGTGTTCCCCTCGCCATGGGACAGTGAATCAGGCTGGTCTCTGTGTGGTCACTCAGCTCTCTGATCTCAAGTATGAGACCACAGTTGCTGTTAACAGTGTTTCCTCTTGTGTTGGAATGGGAATACTGCCCTTACCTCTTGTGAATACAGAAGATCAATATGCTCATGCTCCTGAAGGATCCAGAGCATTGTGTCAAATATAATGCAAATATTGGCTAACTAATTGGCTAATTAAAGCTTAATATTTATGTTTTTATATGAATACAGAGCGGATCCAGCCATTCGAATTTGGCCTCCTGTCTCTGAAATTCTTCTCTGGCTTCTGTCTGTGACTTGGGACAGGTGGAAGGGTGCACGTGTTGGCTGTACTGGGTTTGCTGAGCAGGAGGAAAATGTGCTAGATTCCCACCAAGCTGAACAGATAATAATATACACTTGAGTTCCAACAGCTGCTTTGTTTTGAAGTACCGTGAATGATAATGCCATTAAGAAAATTACTTTCTGGTTTTGAACTTCTGTATTGTAAATACAATTTGAGGTATTATTTGATGAATGCCTGATAGGCACAACTCGGTAAATGAAAAGCCAGTTTGCATTTCAGATGAAGCAAATTATTTCATTTATCCTGGAAAGCTTTCTAAATGGACCTGAGGCTCCAAGATTATTAGCTACAATTGTCTCTGATCTAAAAGAGTTGTTCATTTAGTGACAAATTCCAAAAATCAGGCAAAATGAAGTATATGACTGTGAGTAGTCAAAAACTAATGAGTTGTCTAACTCAGCATCTAGATTACAGTTGTTGCTAATAATGCAGATGAAACTCTGGAGTACTTATTTTCTGGTTATCTCTAAGGAATGTTTCAGAAATGTATTTTCTCTAATCATCCTGCCTCCCATTGTCTCACAGGTGTTCAGAAGAATGATGTCAGCTGCTATTCATATTCTTGCTTTGTATGGATGGAGTTACCAACTGATCTAGGTAGGAAAAACAGACAACTTCCTTGGTTCACAAATTCCACAGAGCAGCCTGGGATTAAAATGGTTGTTTCCTTCTCCAGAAACTTTGATTATCCTTGAGTTACCAGGAACACAACAGCACTAGTACTGCAAATTTAACCTCGACATGTTAGAGTAAGTGCATCAGATGTGTTTCCACCTTTTTTAAAATACAGTAACATCTTGATAACAAGCTTTTGAGAGTAATCAGATCTTTCCTAGTTTTGTTGCATGTGAATATTATTCTCTGAAAAAGAAGAGGCAATGACATAAACACTGCCCTTAAATGTTTTCTCAAAAAAACAGATCTTAATGAGGCAGTTTGATTTTCTTTACTTGCTACATAAGCAGTTTGGGTAAAGCTTTCAGCTAACTATCTCTTCAGTCTGATCAAACTTAACACTCATGGGTATTTAAGTGAGTGATGTTCCTAAATCAACAGTTTATATTGTTTTGAATAGTGCTCCCACTAATAACCCTTCTTGCTCAAAGGCTGGCTGGCTGTCTGCTGTCTGAGGAGGGAAAAACAAATAGATGGAACAGGCTGTGTCTGACCTTTGTGCAAAAGAAAAGAGAGAGAAAGTCAGTAGAGACACAGTAGCACAGTCTTGTACTTTCACAAGAATTTTTTTATGTTTCTAGGAAACACAGGAGAAAGGGGGTCTGTGTCCCTGTGAAAACTCCCAGGGAGCAGAAGTCTGACAAATAATTCAATCTCTCCATGGATGAGACTCAACATCCTCTCAGTTCACGTGCTGGTGTGTTTAAATGCCTGAGAATAAGTAGTGGCCACCAACAACAGCTGCTGGATATTTTCTCATACAGTCAAGGCCTCAAGTAAGAAACCCAAGAAATTCTCAGCATGTGGTCTCCATCTGTAAATGCAGATTTGCATCTGCTGAGGAGAGATGTAATCCCAGCACGACAATTAAAAAAAAAAAAAATGGGCAAACATCTTCATGCTGTAAAAAATAAAAATAAAAACCTCAAAAAACATTTCAGGTGTGTTAGGGGAAGAAATAATAAGCCAGAAACCCCAAAATAAACATCATACTTCTGTAAAATGGTTACCAAGGGTAGGAAACTGTGACTGCATAAGAACAATTTCTTTTTAGATGTCCTTTTTCTGCCCTGCTGCATGTCACATGTTGCAATACACCAAAGCATGGACTTAAATTTCAGATGTGCTTTTCACGTGTTTTTGTGTTGTCTTTGGTAATTTTCCCACTCCAAATATATAGCTCAGTAACAAGGTTGTTGATAAATTCTAATGAGAAAGGACTGTGGATAGCAGCAAGTGTGATCTGGGGTGTTCCGTGAAATTTTGTTTTATTAATATTTGTAATAACAGTTCATGATGACAGTGCCGAGAGCCAAAAAAGATAAGGAATGTTGTATGAGTTCCATTTGTGGTTGATCTTGTCCTGGAAGCATGCTTTAGTCTTCTTCCTTTTTTTTTAATTTTTATTGTTTCAGTTTTGTTTGGTTTGGCATTTTTTTATAAGAGAAAAAGGTTTCCTTTGTTGGAAAGGTAAATTATCTCTCTCTCAGCTGTTTGTTTAGTCATTCCTCCTTGAGGTAATGAAGTAGTGCAGCTGCTTCATTCCAGGTCTCCTTATCTTAGCTAATGCTTTACAGATTTTGAGAATTTGGCAGTGAAGGCCAAATAGCAGTGAGAGTGCATCAAAAATTTTGGAAGAACCTTCCAAGACAGCACCCCTGTGAGAAGGACAGTGCTGTCAGCTGATCTCTGGCCATGCACTTGATTTCTTCTTGGCAGCCATTCAATGGATGTGTGGTAGAGAACAGAGCTGAACCCAGTTCTTTAGGCTGCAGGGTTACAATAACAAAGTGGTTCAGGCATTCCACTGCAGGTTTGTAGCTGATATCCCTAGGTTGGTATCTGGGTGATCGGCCAATTTTGCTACTTTTTTCAGAGGTAGTCCTTGAGAAGATCTCACAGAAATAGTAGCTGGCAACATATATTTCAGAACTATTTATCACATGTCTTGAAAATGAAATGAAAACAGTTAGTAGATTTCTCTTATGTTTTTATTTTCTTGAACAAAAACTCATTGCAAATGCCACTTTTCTCATCCTTTCTTTTTTGAGGTTAAATATCTTGAGAATAATTCTTTCATTTGTGATTTCTCAAAGAAATAAAAAGTTCAAGAGTAAGAACATTTCTTTCCTATTATCAAACCGGTGCATGGCACATACTTTCAATTATTTTAGATAGTTTTCCTAATGTTTTTAGAGTGACCAAGTGCCAAAGAAGTAATCACAGATTATGTTTCTTCATGTTGTGGAGGTGCTCCTCACTTTTAAATAACTTTTTAAATACTGAGGCTGAATTGATGCAATGGTTTGATGCCTTCTGTGGTGTAAACAGTAAGTACACAAGGCTCCCATTTTAATGGTGATAGCTTTATAAAGATCTTAAAATATCATTTATGTGCAGCCATTTTAATGTGCAGTAACAATGAAGTATCATTTATGACGCCATGTAGTCGTTGCTTTTTGTACTGTCCAGTCCCTTAATTTTCTCTTTGGCCAGGTTAAAACACTTTGACCATTGTTAAAATACTTCCAGCAAAAACCATGACCATGAATAAGCAAAATCCATGGTAAGTGACTCAGGCTACTCCAACAGAAGTCAGCCAGACCCTGCTACATTTTGAGAAGAATTCATGTAGATGCTATGTAGACATTTAGGGGGGTTTTTTTGCCCTTCACTCGCCTTTGGGGCTGTGCTTTTCTTAACATCTTTACATAGGATGCAAGAACCTTTGTTTTTAGCTTGTGCCTTACACAAGTGACAGAAATTCTTGGGTTTTCTCCCCCACCTTTACAGTTCTGATTTTACAAACACTTCAAAGTCCTCCATGAGTTCTCTCAATTTCTTCTCTCATTGCCTTGGCCTGAATCAGCACAGGGTGTTATCCTAGTCATGGTGTTCCAGGCATCTAAAAGAGGCAGCCTTTGGGAAGAGAGATTGGAGTGCATCCTCCCCCTCCAGCTCTACTTCTGCAGCAGTAAGCATGTATTTACACCACTCGTGGCTTTCCTAGCAGGACTGGGACCTAAAACTATGAGCTTTACTTCCACAGTTTTGTCTGAACAGAAGCAGACCTTAGAAAATAATAGCCTTCTTCTCATGTGTTTGAAAAATGATTATTTTTCTCTAGGAACTTTAATTTCTTTTATTGCTTAACCTTTGGGACAATGGAGAGCCCAGCTATCTCCAGAAACACTTTGAATGCTGAGCTTCTGGGTGGGTGGCATGGCTTCATTGGGCTACTGGGATCATTTCTTCAGCAGGCACAGCAGGAGCATGGTCTGTTATTACAGCAAGCTAATAACACCTCTGGAGGTGAAAAATAGCATGGAAATGGTGCTACTTTTTAATAAAAAGGAATATGGAGGCTTGGTTGTGAACATGAAATTAAGTATGGAGGCAGTAACAAGGCGTTGTTGTGGAAATGAAATGGGGCAGCATTATGGCAATGCTCAGTCATTTTTCAGTGAAGCTGGATGAACACTAGAGAAAATGTTTTAAACAAATAAATAAATAATTCTACTGCCTGTGTAAGCTAGGAATTTTTGACAAGAACTACCCAGAGGATAAAAAAAGACAAGTTCAGCTCTTAAAAAGGAGAAAGCCACACTGGAAATAGGGAATGCTTTATTTAGTGATTAATCTCTGTATTTATTTCGGTAGTATTTTTGTGTCTTCAGACCCATAAGAAGTGTAGTTTCAGATAGTTTTTGTAAAGCACCATCATCCAGTGATGCTTTTAGAAGAAAGTTCAAAATTTCTGAGATTTATTTTCTTTAGCGATCATGTCAGATAAGACAATTAATCCTGTTTCTCAATTCTTAGAAGGAATTTCTAAGAAACATTGAGCCTAGAGGGAGCAGAAAAAGGCTAAACAGAAAGGCTGTACCTGGTGACCAAGGGAAGCTGTGAAAAAATAAAAAGAATTGAGGTTATGAAAGACAAATCTGTGGAAAAGCTGTGGCAGCTGCTGGTGTTCCCTGTGCAGTCTCCACGCTGCTCTCCCATGCTTTGTGGCAGGTTTCAGCAGGGAGCACCAGTGAGCACAAAGACAGGGAGAAAAGGGGGGCTGAATCTTTCTTTGGTCCTGGAGCAGAGCGCCCTGAAAATGGGAGAAGAGCTCCCTGAAGCCACACTCAGTGGGCAGGAAACACAACCTTGTCCTTTGTAGTGAGTCTCCCAAAGCGTTTGGCCAAGAGCTGCGACCAGGAAAGGGCTAACAAAGCAACACGAGCAGGGCAGAGGAGCAAGTCTGCCTCTGTCTCTCCCAGCAACTCGTGCTTGTTTCCAACTTGCTTTTCAGTACGACTCTTTTCATACAGGACAGCAGTTCCTGCTCCACGATTTAGTAACTCTGCAGGATAGCTATGCCTTGGACCTGCCCATCTATCATTAAATCCCTCCAGCTGGTAAATTTTCATCCTGCATAGCCCCAGTATTCCCTTCCAGATCTTGTTCCTAGCCATGTACAGTGAGTGTTTATTTCTGTAAGGTTCAACTCCAGTGAAAATGCTCAACTGAAGCTTCCTTGCAAGGATCTGAGAAACTTACTGCAAGGAAAATTTACAAAATCCTCTAATTTTCCACAAAGCACGTGCAGGTCACCTAGGACACTTCAGTCTAATAACTCTGTGATGATTGTGTCTTCTTTGCTTATTATGCACTTCATATTCGCTATATAATAGAGTTTTCACTTTGTGATCTGCAAATAAACTCATTTACATGTTAAATATTTCAGCCTTCCAGGATGACAGTCACTGGAAGACCAGGTAGCTATTATTGTGTTTTGACCCACAGAGGAGAACATTTCTTCAAGCTGAGAAGGCACTTGCAAATCACTTGCCTTCTTTTTTTTTCTCTAGACTCAGGTGAGTAGATTTGCATTATTGTTGCACTCCTGGATATTTTAATTTTCAAACCAATGCACTTGAAAGTTTAAATAACCTTTTTTGTCACGGTGGGAATTGACTTAAATGGTGGGATGACTTATAATTTAAGTAAAGTTCAAATCACATTGGCAGGCAAGTCTGTTTAAGCGTAACCATCTGTGACAAAAAAAGACCTTGGCAGTCACTGCAACCTAAGGCAGCAAACATGGTACAAAATATCACCTTAATATGGCCCTTTTTTCTCCCCTTGTCTCCAAAGCATATAAAAGTTGCCACATAAGATTATAGGTCACTTATGCAGATCTTTTAAAAGGGACCCTTAATCTTTTAACACATCATTTACATAGAATTTCTCCTGCAGTAAATCTTTCTATGCCTAATTAGTGGACAGATTCCCACTCCTGCTGGGACCTGATCCAGCTCTCTCAGACACCAGCATAGAGAGGCTCTGACTAAGTGCACAAGCTGAAGCAATCCATTATTTAGCAGCTAAGTTGTTAATACAGGTGCTCAATGGAAAGACTGATCATTGGCCCTATCAGGCTGTACCACAGGTGATAATATGTAAAATGTTGCTGAGTCTTGTAGAGGAGGTCTGAGTAAAAGGGCTCTGCTAAAGCTTCTGCTAATGCTTCCATTGTGTGAAATGCAGCTCATCCAAAAGAAGATATTAGAATTTCAAAACCCAGAGAAATGGCGCAGTATGGTCCTGTGTTTTCTGGGTGTTTAACCTATGTCAGACAGATTCAGGTCTAACACACACAGATGCTGGTGGCACAGCTTCTGTGACAGCTTTGAGTAAGTCTTTGTGAAGACTTGCTCCCAGTCCTCTTTGTTTGTGATAAATTACAAGTGTCGGCACGCTGTTCCCTGTGTGATGTATGAACACGCTTGATTTTCATTTTGATCTGGTCATTTGTTTTTATCAGGATTAAGTTTACTGCTGTTTAGACGCACATTTTCTTGCATCCTTTGTAGCTGTGGAGTCCAGGAGAAAATTTTTCTGAGTGTTTAACCTTGACCTTATTTCTGTCTTTTCAAGTTAATGGTGTTTGGCCAGTGCTCCTTCCCTGCCCGCTGCTTGTAATCTGCCTGTTTGCTGCGGGGTGAGGTGCAGATTGTACCTGTCATATACACAGCTGGATTTCATAAATGATTCACACCTATTTTCAAACAAGTGCACTTTTCATAAAAGTCCTTGTAGTAGGTGTTTTATAAACCCAGCAAGCCAATGAATCCAACAATATAAATCGGAAAAAAACACGGGTCTGCGGGGTTTTTTTGGATGATGACCTTGCCTGCCCTTAAAACCAGATTTCAGTCACAAAACCTGCCTTTCCAGCTCAAACTTCTGAAACTGGATCACAAACTTGTGGCTTTCCTCTTTCCTGTCTCATGTTTTCCCAGTGGATTTACTGTCACAAGTAATTCTTGCCCTGTGCCTTTATTTTTATATCCCGCTGAGCTTGACTAAGGGCTCTTTAAAGGAATGCTCTTGCTTGAGATATATATATTTAAATATTTGGGTTCATGATAACGACTTTCTATCTAGCAGTGTTAGCATTTCTTCTACTTCTTTTTTTTAATTGTGATAACTGCTTATTTATAATAACTGCTTAAGAAATAATAAAGTAACTGTTCCTGCTAGGCAAAGTTTTCCAGTCTGAGTTGTAAACAATTTGTACAGTTGCTACCATTTTTTGGGTAAATTCACAACTTATCCAAGTATTTGTGTGAATTTTGTAAACATTTAAGCTGCAAATAGGTATCTAAAGTCAACTGCTGAGCCCAGTAGAAAGCAGCACACATAAAACTTGAAAGGTACGCTTGGTAGGGGGAGCAATATCAAAGTGTGGGTGACATTTTGGAAAATGCTGAGCACAAACTTGTAGGGATAAAGAGGTATGTTAAAGACTGCTGGCTTGAAGAAAGTGAATGTTCAAGAGTTGTGGTATTAACATAGTGAAATCTTTAGCTCCTGCCCTGAGGAGTTGCTTTTCATTGCTTGAAGTCTCGAGGTGGCTGCCTGTTCAGTAATGTCAAAAAATGAGTCGCTGCAGGTTTCCTGCTTTGAATTGGAAAGCACTCTGGATCAGAAAGGATTGCAGGAACCTAAGCCTTTCCGTTTCTTCAGCATACAGCAAGTTAACTGGTGTCTTCCAGATGACCTCTGAAAGTCACTTGTAATTCTTCAGCAGGCTGGAGCCCCTGCTGCAATGCCACGGCAGCTCGTGCCACGTTGTGAGTCTCTGAGTCTCCTGGAACAATAATCATCCAGAGCCACCTTCGCTGCAGATGCTAGGTAAATATTAAAATACTTTTTGAGGGACCAAAAAATCATTCCTTCTGAAAATAAACTGACTATTCTTCTGTTCTAAATATGTGGAATAGTGGCAATATTCACTTTTCCCATCATTTGTGGAGTCATATAAGTTTTTAGGGTAGTGTTCATTTCATTTGCATGTTCCTTCTTTGTTCAATCACTTTTTAAATATTAAGCCCATTATCTTGGTTCTCAGTCATATTTAATGGACTTTTCTGTAATTTGTTCTATTTTAAGTACCTATTGCCAGTTCTCTTTTTGAATGTGTCATATTTGATTTTCCCCTTTTTGCTTCATTTTACTAAGAAATCAGAATCTTTTCAGATCTTATAATGTGCTGCTACATTCTTACATTTTTTACAAATTGAGAAAGTGATATTAGGATGAAATTAGGTCTAATCAACTCCCTATATTACCTCTCTCACCCAAGAGTTTAGAGCTCTGTTCAGTTGGTCTTTACCTGCTCCTTTTTCCTCCAGCAATGTGTGCTATTTCACAATCTTTTTATCTAGCAGGGAGAGGCAGCTGTGAGGCAAAAAAAAAATCAATCCAACTGATTCCTGATTGCCTTTAATTCATAAATTGTTTCTGTAACTTGCTCGGTAGTGGAAATGTCACAAAGAGTCATGTTTGTTGTTCATGTCAGCCAAATCCAGTCTGCTCTCCACGTTCCTCAGCTCCTCCACAGAATTCGTTGATTCAGAAAAGTCTGTGCTGAATGCTGTCATTACTGTTCAACAACCCGAACACTGAGGTTTGAGTTCCTGCCTTTCACATCTCTTTTTCTTCATTCACTGAGACCATAAGAATCGAAGATGAAAAAGGAGTGGCTCATGCTATAAATACCCAATTTATAAGTCTTGTTGCTCTGTGTCTACAGAAATTGCCATCTCCATCCATTCTTGGCTATTTCAGGGCTGGCTTCCTTTGAGCTGCGTTCCTCCCACGCCTGACGTTCCTGCTGGCTTGGGATCCAAGTCTGCACTTAAGACTGTGTTTGTCAAGAAAATTCCTTCGCACAGACAAGTGGCAAGCAAAACACACTACATGCAGGACCAAGATGCTCACAATTGTGTCTACCTTTCAAGGAGTCTGACTCCACATTCCCTACCCACTGATGTAAATGTTTTCTTTTTAGCTATCATGTCTCTAGCACTTAAGTTGTTTAATTACAGCATGAAAACATTAGGCATATGTTCAATTTACAGTTATTATCAGTGTCATTTCTTGTTTGGTTAATGCTCCACAAAGGTTCTTTTTTTTTTTAAATATCATTTTGTTTTGACATTCCAGGTTCCGCATGTTTTGTGCTGTGCTGTTGCCAGTGCTCTGTGGGTGTTTGGACTCTGGTAATCCTCTGGACTAAATAAATGCCTCATCATTCACCTATTATATCTGACATGTTCTTGAACACTGCATTGCTTCAGGTCCAATATTTAGATCTGCCTGCTTTCAGACTCAGAGAGAGTCATTTTGACTAATTACAGGAATCTTTCAGGTAGCATGAAACATTTATGCTATTCATACTCTTGCTCTGCTGTGCTGCACATTCCTCTGTGCTTTTCTTAGTACGTGCTAAACACTAGTTATTGATTAAGAACTTCTGCTTCAACATCTGTCACTTATTTCTCCCCTGTCAACGTGGTCTCAAGGTGTAGGAAATACTGGTCTGAACTCCTGTTGTCTTAAAGGTTTCTGCAATAACCAGACTTTCTGGCTCTGAGCCACTCTATGAACCCACAATGTGCATATTTTTATATACATATATATATGTGTGTATATTTATATATATGTGTGTGTGTGTGTGTGTGTATTTGTGTGTGTATATATATATAAAGACCAGCATCCATTGAAATAACATATTTGACTCATGCTTACTGTCCTTAGATTAAAGGAGATTAATCTTTTGCTAAAAGTGTAGCTACATGATTATATTTCTTTACGAAGTTAATTTTTTTTAACCTCCCTGGTATTCCTCCAGTTCAAAGTGAACTTCACTTTGGCCAATCTTTTCCTTAGTTTTTGTCATACACAAAAACAGTACTCCAAAAGGGTGAGGAAATGCTTGTTCACTTCATGGTCCTTGAATAAACAGAGTATCTGTTGCTTCATCAAAAACATCAGAGTAGCAGCATCTTTCTGAAGTGACAAAACTTGACTTTTGTGCTAGTCAATCACTATGAGAAAAGGCAGAAATGAACTCTTTAAAATTCCTGGGATTTTCAAAAACAAGCTGCTGCTTCAGACAGGGCAAGTTGATTGACTTCCATGAGTGTAGTATGGCTTGCTGTACCCGGTACTACCTGATCTTGAGCAGAAGTACGAGTGCCGATCAGAGAGCTGTGCCAAATCTGTTCCAGGCTCTACACAGACCCTCAGCTGCTCCAGTTCAGAACACTGACTAATCACACCCCTTCCAATCATTTCCTCTTGCTTCAGTAGGTGGAGCTGTAAGACGTTCAGATTTTCCCTTGGCCAAGATGTGCCACTGCTGGTGCGCCGACGAGCACAGCTTTCACTTCCCAGCACTGCACATATTTATCCCTTTTATAAAAGCTGGCATTTTGCATCATATTGAAATGGCACATGAAAAGGAAATTCAAGTTCTGCACTCATTCTGCTAGCTGGGAAAAGCAATCAGTCTCTGTTTCTAATATGCAGTCATCAGCTCTTTGATGGCTGTTTTCTACTGTTCAAAAGAACACAAAACATGTGTAGGCTCAATTTTAATATTTTGGGCTTTGGGGAAAAACAATCTCTAAAACAGTACATTTTGCTTATTTTGCCAGTTACTGGTTTGAAACAGATTCTGGAACAACTGAGAACTCATGAAACCATCTCATTAATTTTTTTTTCAATTTTAGAATCATATCAAATCCACAGACAATTGTTAGTTTTCATGTTCTCAAGTAGTTTATTCTTTATATTGCCAATGAAAGCTTTTTAAATAACAGGACACTATTAAATAAATGGACATTTCCGATAATTTTTGCAAAATCGCTCTTAAAAAATTCAGTGCTAGTGAAAAAAAGAAGAGGCTGGTAATGAGACTAATTCACTCTTCAAATGTTACAGCATCATTTGAACATTGTCACATCATCTCAAATCATTCTTAATTCTAAAAACCCTTTTCCATTTCAATTTTCTCTGGAAAGCTTTCTGCGAAAGCAATGAGAGTATCCAAATTAATTTTAAAGATCACAAAATTGCTACTTCCTTTTAGAGGAAGAGCTGTCTTGTACAGATCTCCTGTATGCAAAATTATCTTAATGGTATCTTCTTTCATCTTAGTATTCTCCCTCGAGCAGTTTGAGTGCTTTCTAGCTCTCTTTGGCTGCAGCTCAATATTTCAAGCAGGCATCAGAAACATCACAGATTTTGGCTTCTCTGCTTTGAGTTCCAAGAGCTTCTCTGATGGGGGCTGGCTGTTCACACCTTTTCTCAGTGCACCATATAACCCAGCAGCTCCTAACGTTTTTCTGTACATTTTATTTTTCTAGGTGTTTCTGAGGTCCATGACTTTTCCTGCCGCTTCTCTGCCCTGCCCATGCACTCCCCCATCCCTCAATGCACGGCGACATTGCTGCAATGAGTGTCTCCAGCCTTGGCCCTTCATCCTTGTCCTGTCTCTGGGGCACCCTGTGCTTCCCAGGGGCGGGAAGAATTTAAGGGGGTGGGTCAGAGGCATGGAGAGAGGAGGATTCGTTTGCAGGTCTCTCTTGGCTAGCCTGTGTTGCCACCTCCAGAGTTCATACACCCAGCAGAGCTCAGCAGCTTGTGCCCTGCTCAGCAGTTTGCCCTACACATTGACGTGTCTCTTGACTAAAGTGTGCATCCCCTAGAAACCTCTAGTATAAACAAGGACTAGAGAGAAGCCAGTCTTTCATGAAATACCTGCTTTTCCTGTTAGCTCTTGTACAAGCTTTTTCATGATCTCTAACAGCAATTGTACATTCATTTTCAGCTTGAAATATAGCTGTCCCATTTGGAAAATGTAATTATCGACACTGGTGTTATCCTAGACACTTTATTTGTCTAATCAGCGGAGTTGTCAGGTTGAGTTAGCAAATCCATTTGTATGAATCACAGAGAAGCTTGCGGCCCTGGTGTATTTGTTGATGATATTTATTAGGTACGTGCGCTGGATAGTTTGGATGCAGACATTATGATTCCTTTGCCACAGTCCTATGCAATTCATCATACACAAATACTTCCAAAAATCCTTTTGAAAATTGTGCTGCAGAGATGAGAACAAACTTGTGGATTCTACACTGGAGTTGGGTGGCAGACCACATTTTGAGGAACTTTCTCAACAAGCAGGTACTGTGCATTTTAGAGCCACGTGTTATTGCTTTGTCAGAAGGTAAATTACTCAAAACTCTGGTAATCTATTACACAGGCGTTAATGTATTAAGAAACCTTGTATGTGCTTGTAACCTTCTTGAGGGGTCTGTAAGATCCACCCTTTGAAGAAAAGGTTATAAAGATTTGCTGTACTCCTTCATAGCGTGTATCCCTTCACCTCAATCATCAGTAAAAAAGGCTGCAGTGAATGAAGTTAAAAGGCAGAAGCAGCTGAAGACTGATATACAGTATCCACCTGCTGGCACTGTTTTGCTGCACTGTCTGCACTCTCACATTGCTGTTTAATACATGCTCGTGGTTTACTCAGGCAAGCTAAGCTTAATTGGCATTAAAACTCAGTAACATTTTCTTGTGAATTTTCCCACTTTGTCCATAGATCTTCTCTATACTTCCAGACTGTTTAAAAACATCATCAATAGTGATGAGCGATCACTGTTTAGGGATACCTTATTTTAAAGAAGAATCTTGCTTAGCAAGCAAGACTGCAGTGATTGCTCTTGGAACTGGTAAGTGCAAGAGGAGGGGAGAGTGGTTCAGTGTAAAGTATAAACAGCAAAATGAAAATTTACTAAATATACCAGTTTATTAATGCATAGAGTTCTTCTGTATATTTTCAGTTAGAAAAATAAAAGCAAACTTTTCCCTTTGATCAACTGATTTCTCCATGGCAATGGACCTGAATTTTAATAGCAGCAGTGAACAACTGCTTTTTCTGTGGAAGAACATTTATTTTCTTCTCTCTTTCCCCATCACTTTTCTCATCCTTTAAAAAAAAACCTCAAACAAAAAACCCCAACAAACCAAAACCATAACAAAACCCAAAAGTACCTCTCTTTGAAATGTGTATATCTATATATATATATGCACATGTGCATATATACAATTACAAATAACAAACATGTTACTACTTCATAATTACAGTAAAGAATTTAATTCCAAGTTTCTTAGAAGAAAGAATTGGAAAGCAATAATTCTCAAGGAACCAAAGCACACTGAAGTTCATCCCCCACCGTCTGGAAGCCATGAAGTCCCATCTCTGGGAGGCAGCCATCTTTTCATCTGTACATCCCCAAGCCTGCCATCCCATTGCCCTGCACCTCCCCTCTTACTTTTGTCCAACATATTCAGCAGTCAGCATGCTCCTAAGGAATACTTTGGGTTTGCTGGACAAGTGTTTCCTGATTGTTGCAGGTTGCAATATTTGCTACTCTTCCTGCATCTCCAGGTCTGCAACCGAACTGCACTTTCTCACTCAAACTGGAGTTATTGTGGGGTATCTTGAAACGTGAATGGGGGAATACAGCACTCAGAAACCTCTGGCTAACTGTTGTTGGGGTCATGCATACAGCTGGGGCTGGGAGGGTGGCGATGTCCCTCCACCACCCGCAGTGGCTGCAGCCACATTCAGCACCAGGCAGCTCACGTGGAACAGGTGCCTCCAGGCAGTTTAGCCAGGGCTCCTGGTGGCTGTGCGTGCCCAGAGGTGAAAAAGCACTCAGCATCTCACAGATGCGAAACTAATGACTTTTAAATCTATTATGGCCAACTTTTCATGCCAATTATCAAACGAATGTTCCTATTTCCTGTAAAGATGTGCTTTATAATACTCTCAGCTACACTTTAACTGGCTACGTGGTGCAGGCTGTCTGGGCAAACAAGCTGTAAAGGAAGCTAAGTGCCAATTAAAGCTTTGGGAAGCAGCTCTTTTGCACGAACCCAGCGAGGCACTGTAGCGTACATAATGTCGCTTATACGAATCCTGAGCTGCTGCCTCTCATTCCTAATACACCGCAGCAACACCTGGCTTATGGGGCCCAGGACATTCCTGTGGAAAATCAACAATGGCAGGCTTTTGGAAAAACACTCTGTTTATTTTTAATCTAATTGTTCCAAACCACATCAAGGGCAAGCTGAAGGAAAGGTTCTTGACATTATCCCTCTGGTAGACTCAAATGATAAGTGATGATCAACAGAACAGTTTGTTGTTAATTACATATTTACTGTAACCAAGCTGAAAGTACTTAGTAGCTTTGGGATCAAATTCTGTCAATCCTCCAAGACAAGGTCTTAAGCAATAGAGCTGATTATACTTCCCTAAGTTTACAGGTACTGAATTTTTTATACTTCCTTATGTTTAAATCAATTGCATTGTGGGAGAAAACAAATAAGTGGTTTTTTCCCATTTACTTCTTTCCACAGTTTCCTGTCTCTTTATGTACACAGACTAGAAATCTCTCTGCAGTTTCTCCAGGGGTGATAACAGCAAGGCTTTTTTCCTCTGCAAACATATACGACTTTGCTGAATTAATAGAAACATAGAAAAGGAGGACCAGCAGTAGATGCAGGTAGGTAAACAATTGCTAACCATTGAACTAAATTACTTTCTAAATTATTTTTTCACAGTATTCACACTTCTCAGTATTTGGAAGGAGTCTGCCATTTCCACCTGTGTTTTAGAGTTTATTTTATATTTACTTGACAAAGCCATTGGTTTTATTTCTTCAATTTTTTTTCTCATCTTCTCAGCTCACAGGACTGGTTTTGCTTTTTCTTTTTTCTTTGTGGAGAGAAAATTCCTTCAAGATGCCCACATCAATGCATCCTGCTGTTGCTTTCAGCTCCATCTCCTCTACTGAAAGGTGGGAGCAAAGGCTTGGCAGCCTTTTAAACTTATTTTGATTCAGTTTCCAGTATACAAACATTAAGAAGAAGCACCAAGTCAGCTTTCAAAATAAGAGGTAGCTTTGCAAGCAGCATGAGATCCTGATTGTTTTCCCTTTTACAGGAGGATGTAACTTGTTATGTTTTACTTGATGCAAAATTAGATTTATTTTCCACTTTCTTCCCCTGAAAAAATAGCCTGCTCAGCTGTACTAGTATCTGTACAGGAAAATGCAGAAAGAATGCGTCAGGAACTTGAAGAGAAACAAGGACAGGATGCAAAATATTAAAAGATTGGTTCCTCCATTAAAGGGACGGGGGAAAATGCTCTGGGATAATTGTAATGCATGAAGAAAGCAATGTCTTACATTCTGGATCCCTTTGTTAGAAGTGTGGGTGAAAATTTTCCTCTGTGCCTGGGAGATTAAATCAAAACTACGTCAAAGTAGGTTCTGGAGCCCCCAGGTGCAGCTAAGCCACTCAGGACAGCAAGTATGTAACAGGCAAGGCCTCTGGTAGTTTATAAAGCTAGGGGTTTTGAGAGGAATATTCTGCTGTTAGATTCCAGCTGGTATTTTCCTGCACCGGTTTCTGGGTGCAGCCTGTACTTGCTTCTCTGCAACTTTCTATTAAAAAAACAATTTTTACAATTACAAGCTTGGCTCATAATCCCTTATGTCAGGAATATTTTTATCCATTTAGTGTATTCTTTTGGAAAGCATGAAGGAAATAGAGAGCCTGGATTTTCTTCCTTGGCCAGGTCATCCTCAGAGTAGATCTCGGATATCCTTGGGAATACCACATGAGGACACCAGTATTCTGTAGGTGCGCTGAGCCTTTTTATCTCCTCCTCAGCAGAGCTGTGACTTTGTGTTCTCTGGGAGAACAACTGAAATCCAAAGCTATCTCAGTTATCTGTTAAAAACTCTACCTATCTTCCCTTTCAGCCAAGTGCTTTGATTTTTCATCAAGATTGCAGTAGGAATTCTTTGGTGGTTCATACTCTCTGTATCAGTTACCAGTGTTCAGAAGCCTCTGACTTTTCTTGCTATCAGAAAGGGTAGATTAGTCATTTTTTTTCTTGCCTTTTCTATTATTTTCTCTCACACACTGACAGCTATTCAATGTCAATGAACAAATTCTTTACAAACACAGCTTGGCAATAGCCATTAAACAGGAAATATGTAAAGTATTTTAAAAAAATTGAAAAGTAACAGCCTGTTCATTTTTCACTATCTAGACAATTATGTAAGTCAAAGAAATGCTATCAAATATTTGGAATAAATGTAGAAAACAGAATTTTGGGTGGATATTTAAATTGTAAAAACATCTGTGTGATCAGAATGCATGAAAAATTACAACCCAAAAATAAACCACAATCTTAGCAATGTTTATATTTGGGGTTATTTTAATAATAAGACCTTGCTTAAAAACTTATATGCGCTTTCCCAGAAAACAGCAATTTTTATTTGGTGACAAGATGTTTACCAACATGTGGAATATCTTAAATTTGGGATATCTAAAATTATGCCAAGATAAAATCTGTTGTAGGAGAGCTAAAAAAGAACTAACTGGTTCCTGCTTTTTTTCAAGTCATCCTGCCTACAAAGTTGTTACTCCTGATTGTGCTGATTCAAGTTGGGGTTTTTGCCTGGGCAAGACAAAAGCAGAAGTAGCATCTTTGTTACTCCCCCAGGCTCCAAAGGTTCTTCCTTCCTCTCATCTGCAACACATTTTCATGTCCTTGCTTTATTCACTGCTCCAAGTGCTTTGGGTTCCAGCTGGTTTTCTTTGGGTTTGGATCTCCTGTAACAGTTATGGTGTCTTGTTTTTCGCGTGGCTCCGCGGGTCTGCAGGCTGGCTGGGGGTAGCCTGTTCAAAGGATCTCTTGCACAGAGATCTTCGCGTGCTCAGGTAGCACTGCCAGCCCCCAGTCTCAGCCTGTGCCGTCCAGCACTCAGCTGACCCACGTGTGTTGGAGCGTCCACGCGTGCACTAGAGAGAGAGATGGCTCTTAGGCTTGAGTCCAAAGGTGTTTATTTGGTGAAGTCCATGTGCCAAGAGAGCGAATTCACCTTGGGTCGGGGGTTAAAAGGGGGTCCCAAAGCAAGGCGGGGTTTGCATAATTCAGCCAATCAGGGGAGAGGGGCACAGGGGTTAGCTACACCTGAGACGCCCACCACCTGGGAACCTCTGCCGGCCCTTCCGGCTCGTCCTCTGATGCAGCAATGGTGGGTGTGCCTTTGGATGGAACGTGAGCAGCTCCTGACACACAGATTTTGCTGGGAATTAAGCCCCTCGGTGTCCTACTTGCAATGTGGGCAGGTCGAACACTCGGAGGGCACAGCCACCAGCAAGTCTGGCCACTTGGCCCAGGTGAGCAGGGGTTCTTACGTTCTTGTTTTTCATGTTGTTCGGTTTTTTCCCCTCTGGATGTCATTGCTAATCCATTAAGTATACTTGGTAGAGTAGAAGGGAAGCACAGGGAGAGGGCATAAGTCAAAACTGGTACCCGTGGCAATTTCTGGTTAATTTTTGCATGCTGAGCACAAATGGTAACCAGATAAGCGATGTACTTGCTGTGCAGCTGTCACCTTGTCTGGGAATATATGTAGGAACAAAGACCAGTAAACGCCCTGACACCTCTTAAGAGGCATATTTCGTGCAGAAGGATATTAGCAATTCCAAAGCTAAACTGGGATCTAAGAAAGGTCATTGTCTGGTCAGACAGTTTATTTTTGACCTAAGCACTGCTTAATTTAAGAAGCAGAAGGACTAGGATAAGCAAATACAGACCTAAACGGGCAACTGGCTGCCAGGTGATGTTGAAGCTGAGTCACCCTAAAGGGCAGCCCACTTGTACCCTCAATCAAGAGAGGAGAAAGGTGAAGACAGGAATGAGAGAAAGAACACCCTCCCTGCCCCTGTGATGCTCTGGTATCAGTGAAATCAAGCCACTTCTGTTCCAATAGCAAGGGAAGAAAAAAAGGAAAGGCAAACAGAGAAAGATGTAAATTTAAAATAAAATCTGCCTATATATGCATGCAAATTAGCTGAAACCCTTGGTGTGTCCAAGTAAAAGCAATGTTTTAAAGACTGCAATCTGGTTTTTGTAGTATTTCTTAATTCCAGTGTGTATTACAAATTTATGCAGTATGAATAAAACCTGAGCTTTCTCATAACAACTCGGGAGTAAAAGTAATGAACAACCTCAGTATGGCTTTCTTGTAAATAAAACATGCTAATATGTTTTGTTTAGGGTCTTAAGTCCTCAGCTCTATGCTGGTGACCGGAATAATCAGGTTCTGTGATTTCTTTTTCAATATAAGCATGAATTTGTGACTTTTAAAAGGAACTTTCTTCTGTTTCAGATAACATTTTTTTCATAGTTTGAGCCTCTTACATCACCCAGCTCTGTTTCTTGCCAAGTCTAGTTTCCTCATCCTTCATTACCATCAAAAGTGTTCTTTTGGGGAGGAGCTTTTGGCTGCCCCAGAAGAGTTGCTGTCTTTCCTGTTTCAGCTTAGGTTTCCCTTATAGCCCTCCCTCTTCTACCTTGGGCACAGAGGTTCTGTTGCAATACTTAAAAGCAGTATCCAATAGATCAGGTGTGACAGAACTCTCCGAAACCTCTGTAAAAGGCTTTTTGCCTAGTTCACTCCTGAAATATCACTGAAGTGGTTGTTTGACAGATTTGTGTAGCTATAAAAGCTCTCAATTGCTATTATTACAAGTCTCTGAAAATATACTGATAGGCTTAAGTCTCTATACTTCTGATTCCACCCACTAAACACAGCCCTAGCCTGTTTCTCTGTCTGACTACCTTTTTCCTCTTGTCCACTTTCATCTGTTAGTTTGACTCTGGAGGGGAAAAAAGAAACCAAACAGACAATCATCATGGCTGTGGCCTCAACAGTAGCTGGCAAAAAAGAGGGGGGGAGGAATAAAATACTTCCAGTGCTCCAGTGTATAAATCATAAAAGCTGAAGTGCAGTACTGCTTACTTCACCCCAGTGCATGAGAACCCACTTCTGGTGCCTTCCCCACAGCTCTGACCTGTGTCTGAGAGCCCGGATGCCTGTGCTGAGCACACGCTGGGATATCAGGGACAGTAATGTGGAGTGGAGGAGAAGGTGCTGCTCATCTTTTTAGGCTGCCAGTACCTCTGGGTGCAGCATTACGGCTTGTTTGCTTGTCGCTTATGGGATTTAGGAAACTAGTGATAGTTGCTGAGTCATATGGATCACCTCAAAAGCAATTTGGCTTTGGTAAAGCATAAAATTAAGCTAAATTCCCTGCTTCAAAAGATGCACTGAGGCCCACAGCTAACCTGGTCAGATGTGCAGCACCCAAGGATGTTTTAAGAGGAGAGGGGCTGGACTGGGGCAATGAACTACCAGTCCTGCTGTCACAAGGAGCAAGGGTGGTAACTGCAGGGGAAACAGTCACTCAGGGTGTGCTGTCACTGACTTTTCCTGCCTGCTTTCATCCTGTTACGCTGCACAGCAGCTGCAGAGTTTTTGTGCAGAACATAAACTGACAGAACTGTCGGGACATCCAGGTAACTGGGCAGTCAAGTCCATTCACCTGGGACCAGGGCAGAATTTTTAACAGTTCTCAATGAGCTTCAAACCTAGAGGAAGAAAGCAAAGTTATACCGTGGATGCCACATCAACACTTCCTGCACTATGGGCTTCACACCTGCACCAAAACAAAACTCTCTCTTCATTCTTCTGAGACACGCTCTCTTGGACACAATGAGAGGATGAGAAATACTTTCTAGAAGTTCACTCGGCTCTGTATCTTTTTGACAGCAAATCTTCCCTTGTTTCCTGTGATCTTGAGATTCTCAACAATTAATTTTCCAAACGTAAAAGCCAGTGGGTAGGTTTATAAATTTTTTTGAGTTAAAATATGTAGAATTTAAGCCCTAAAATTAAATATATAAAGTATTTAGATAATTTAGGACTCATTATTATTAATTGCTTTGATACAGACATGCCTATTAAGTTGATGACAACTCCTCAAAATTTTATTTTGAACGCTTTACCAGTAAAGTTTTCTGGAACTTAAACGCATCTGCATTCAGAAACCTTGCCTGGTCTGCCACCGTTTTTCATCATAGGAGGCTGGAATATATTTAGCTTCAAGAAAAATGATTTTGCTAAAATGTAGTTTGAAAGCTCCCATGGCACTGGAGAATTTTTAGGGAACGTATTTTACAAATTGATGCTAAAGTGTCTTCTTTTGCTTACATTTGTGTCTTGGGGTTTGGGCAGGTGGGAATGGCTTTCATTCTGAAAAGAAATAACAACACATCTCTGGAGAGTGCTCTACTACCCATACATCTTCATTTCTATTTCACACTAGGCACTTAAAGCACGTCCTCAAATTATAGATATGCAGGAGTTCACAACTTACCTAGTGGAGTTTAATGACGAAGAGATGCTTCCTGTGCATTTAAGGATTTTCAGAGGACGTAGCAGAAATGAGATAATAAATCTTGCTGCAACCCTTATGTCAGGTAGGTAGGTAGTTAATTGAAAAACAGACAACCCTGATGCTTTTGTGGCCTCTGGAAGAAAGCCCTTGAAGGGCAGCATAATGTCACTCAGGTCTGTGTCCTGGCAGCTACTTGCTTCGGTTAGCCTCTTGTCCGGGTGTGCTTCTTGATATGGATAAAATCTGCTTCCCACATGTACATTCTTCAGCCATAAACTCTGAAAACTGTGTTGCTCAGGCACAGGATAACTGGCTTGGTTTTGGGTTCTGGTTTGTTTGGGTTTTTTAAACCCAAAGGGGGTAGCTTCTTTCTGGAACATGTTTAGTTTGTAAGTGAGAAATGGTCTGTGAAAGCCTCAGAGGCAACTCAATATTAACGAAGCCAGGCAGCAGAAGTCCCCATTGTCACTCAGTGTGGTGAGCCAATGTAATTTGAACTATATAAAGTGAAACAGAGTTAGAATTTAGCAAGGTAGCACCCCTAAAAAGTCATAAAAATAAAACACCTTGCTTCTGCTCTTTCCAGCACCTTGAGAACACACTGCCGCTCTCTCATTTGCTTCTTTCCACATAGGCTATGTTTTATTTCTTAATGCCCTCTTTCTTCATTTTTCATCTCTGCCTAAAAATTGTGTCAACATTTTGTAAAGGCTGATTTGCTGGATTCATTTTTATCAGTTTTTGTTTGGCCACTTCTGAACACATGCAAGAGACCACAGCAGTTCAGAGCATTGTAGCATACCAGGACGCATTACTTCAAGAAAAGAAGAACAGAGGCAAAATTTTCAATCCAAGTCTAACCATCTAAATCTAACATTAATTATCATTCTAAATTAATCCTCTAAACTCTTCCTACAAGTATCAGCTTACAGAACTGTGTTCCCATTAAAGTTTCTCACTCTTCCTTCCTTGCGTACCAGGGGCATGCAAGGCTGGATTCTTCACATCAGCAACAGCACACTGTGAACAGAGGTTTCGTTCAGGTTTAATTTTCAGCCTTTTTTTCTCACAGCTTCCAGCCATCCCATGGAAATTTTTATTTTACAGATAGTCAGCTTGACCTACTGACTTTATAATAGGAAAAGATTCCTATGTCTCAGTTTATCATAACACGGTTAAACAAGTGCAGCCCAAGCCATTCTGAAGAACTGAGGAAACAGATGTTCCAAGTCAAAAGTTTAATAAGAGGTGTCTTCAAGGAAAACCTCCTGTAACAGGGTGGGTATTCTTTCCCCTCAATGTCTCTGAAATACAGTATTTTCTTGATTAAGTTGTCTGTTTTCATGAAGGAGACTACTGTAATAACAGTAAGAGTGAAGAACGTGACATTTAAATTGCCTTTACAGTTAAAAAGGAAAAAGACACAGATGGTGCATGAAATTTTAAATGTCTCTATCTCATATATGTTCCTCTGCTTCAGTGTCGAGTCAAAAATATAAAATTGTTTTCTTCGTCCATTAGATACATATATTTTCATATAACGAAGACTGAAAAATTGTTACAGAAGAACTGAATATTTGACTTCTACTTGCACTTAATGCTCAGCCTGGATCAGTGGCAGAAAAGTCTGCACTGTGACACAGAAAAACTATTGACAAACATTAAATGAGCAGGGCTCACCAAAATTTGCCTTAGATCATCAGACCCTCACACTGCTCAACCTCAAAGCAGCATGCTCATTTTCAGATTCAGAAAGACACGATGACTTGAATAACAAATTACAAGTCCTAAAATTTAATATCTGTCTGATTTTCCCAGGGCACTTGAATTCAAATGTAATTGATCACCTTCTGGAGCAAAACCAGTAGAACAGGAAGTTAGCCAGAGCTGAAGCTGTCGAGCTGCTGCTTCCACAACAGTAGCACAATTCTTTGTGCATTTCTGTGACTTCTGTGACACTGAGAGTGTTGGAATTCAGTGGAGTGGAAATGAAAGCCAGCAATGTGAATTGCAATATGACATTCTGACAGCAGATTTACTGGTTAGTCATTTCTCAAGTATGTTTAAGATGTTGGGCTGATAATTAGAAACATATTGATTTCTGTCACATAGGAAGCAACATTTAGAAAATATTTTGCTCCCTCTATTACTGCTTAAGTCGCACAAACAGACTGTATACAATAACAAATTAACTCGGTGTCTTGGGCTGACTTTATGATGTGTGTCCCCTATCGCCTGCTCTATGCCCAGACATGAATCCTGTGCTTTCTGTACCTTTAAAGCCAGCTAAGGGAGAGCCGGTGGAATTTCTTCAGCTCTGTGTTCAAAACACAGATAAGTTCTCTGGCTTCTCCTGCCCAGCTGCTCGGCTGGTCTGGGCTCTGCTCTCTGCAGCAGGGAAGAGAGCGGCGTTCTCCCCCTTTATAGTTAGTTTTTTGTTCATTAGCTAAAGCAAGGAGTTTTATTCCTGGGACTTGGGTTTCTTCTTCTTCTCTTCTGGACTGTTCAGAACACCAGAACATCAGAACCTCACTGGGAGGCCTCACACCTCGGCCCGGAGGGGCCCGAGCCCACACAGCTCCAAAGGGGAGAGAGAGAGAGACCACACCCATGGAAAGGACTCTAAAATATTCCCAGGTTTTCTCTCCATAGCGAGAGGTTTTATTATTTAGCATTATTCTTTTCCCGTGCATGCGTGCACTCTGGTTGTTAAATAAATAGGGGTTTTTTTTCCTTTTTCACTTTCCTCTGAGGAATTTCTTCCTGAACCTGGTAGGGGAGAGGTGGCTGTAATCTGCCTTCTATAGAGGAGACATTCCTCCCAGAGCCTTCCTCCGAATTTTGTCTCAAACCGAGACACTCAGTTTTGACCAAGTAGGAATCAGAAGAGTGTAGGCATTTAAACTACTGCTAGATATCAATGAACTTACGAAAATTCTACCAGGAAAAACAAATCACATGGTTGAGCAGTTTTGTTTTTAAATTTGGATGGGTGAAGGAAGGAAATTATTATTATTTTGAATGACACATACTAATTATGCAAAATCCTGGCATGGAATGGCCTCTGTAAGCAAAATCGTACCTACATATCATTACCCTCACATTTTTATTAAGGGCAAAAGAAGAAGCATGTTATGTGTAATGCCAAGAATTTATTTTAAGTCCAAATGGAAAATTAACTGTCTAATTAAATAATGTTTATTATCCCACAGAAGTCATCATGGAAAAAAATAAGTACTTTAAAAGAAAAAAAACAGAATACCATAAAGCTGTCATATTCCTGCTTCCTAGTATCTGCTACTTCTCCTGATACTATGCTCAGCCTTCCAGTGCCCCTTGGGCATTGAAGCTTTCAGAAATAAGAGGGGATCATGCAGCTCAAATCTTTAGCCATGAAGAAATACGTTATTTTTGATTTCTCCCTTCTCATCTTGAGAGCCTCGTGAGGTAATATTTCTGTGTTTATGTGCCGTGCACTGTGCTTACTCTTTACTGAGTAGTTCATGGTGCAGCTGAATTTCCTATCCATGGTCTATTTCACACCAGCTGCAGGTTTGCTCTCCATTCTCTGTCCTTCTGCACAAGGTTTTGCTCAGCTCTCAGTCTGCATTTCTGCAGCTGACCACTGGTGAGTTGTGTATAGTGCTGGGGCTCCTGTGTGAGACTGACCCATCTCTTACCATCCCATGCTTGCACTTCTCTAGACTATCTCCTGTGTCCCTGCTTTCCAAGGTCCCTGCTATTGTGCCATGTCTTTTACAGAGAACATCAGGATAAAACTATTGTACCATACAAAGACAAGAAAAAATAAAGCAAATTCAGCATAACCACATGGTCATTAGAAAAAATTCTGTTATAGCTACGCTGGGAAATTGAAGGCAGCTCAAGAGAAGTTGAGACAAAGTAAACTTGAAAAGCTGCTGTCCTGAAGCCTTGCAAACTCAATGCTGCTGCTAGCATGGCAATACAGTACGTACTGGGCACCAGGGCTACGCTGCACCAGCTATGGAATTATATATGTTGTCTTTAGTAATGTGATTCCTGTTAGGGACATCACTCTTGGAAACATTTTGGAGCTACTTCAGCTAGTTTTTTATATGTCATGTCATTTCTATGGCACCATATTTTCTCTCCTTGAAGGATTTATGGTCCCAGTTCCTGACTTTTTAATGAGAAGGCTGACAGCAGGTCTCAGTCATTCCTACTGCTGGATGGGCCATCATCTCTCCCACTTCAAGTCATGGCACTTCATCTGCCCTGAGTGTTACCCATTCTGGGATGTGGCAGTAGGTCAGAGAATATGAAAAGCAGGCTCCTCTCTGATGGGCAACTCTGGAGGTTTGCTTTTGTTTTTACCAACAGCTGTTTGCCTACATTCATCTTGGTATGTTAAATTAATAGAAAGTCCAAGAAATTAGTGGTCATGAAGGATGCAGTTAAGCATATCGTTCAGAAGAAATGAAAAAATGGGCAGTGTTAGACATTAGGTCCTACATTTACAATAATTTGGTAACTGCTTTGGTTTGCTCTCTCTGATTGCCCCCAGATTAATGTCTTACATGGAGAGTTCAAACATACTCCTCTAGTGTAGAAGGCAGAGGTTCTAAGGACTTGTGCAAAAATCCCCAGGGCTTTGGAGGTAACTAATCTTTCAGTCCACCAGTTGAGCCCTTTTGATGTCGTTGTTCCTCTGTTAGCTGCCTTCAGTGTTGCTACAGTAATAAATCACACCCAGTAAAAGTACATGTAGAAACTAAATGTTGAATGACTTTCTCTGTTTATGATTTGCTCTGTTATTGAGTGAATATATTGTTATACGTCTAAATGTAGCTATAGAGAATAAAATACACAGCATCTTTTGACAAGCCACAGCTGACAGCAATTTCCCTCAGGTAAATTCACTCTCATGACCCAGTAATAGGGTGTGGTTTTGTTCCATCTCTGCAAACATACACCAAATATTGACGGCTCCTGTTGGACCCAGCCTAACAGTGAACTTAAACATTTGAGTCACCCAACTCTTTCTCTCGTGTTCGTAGTTTCAGTTCCCAGGGCCTCATCCTGCAGAGAGTAAATGGATACCTGACTGAAAATCCGGCAGCTTTGTGGGATCTTATCCAAAACTGTTCTGTGTGGGAAGAGGAGGAGACATACATCCCAGTTTTTTGTCCGTGGAGAGAGTTGGGGACCCTTTTCTTTGGGCAGACGGTACAAAGTCATGATGGCAACCGACATGCACGGTGTAGTTCTAGTCTGAAAATTAACTTTGCAAACAAAATTTCAAATGAAACCTTGCTTCTGGTTGCTCTACTAAAAGAAACTAAGGGACAAGGAAAAGCCATTGTCCCTGTGATGCTCGGCCAGTCTCTTCACATCAGTGCTCTATTCTGGCCGCATAATTTTAGCACCATCTTTACAAAAAAGTGACTTTTACCTGCCTTCAGTGCAATTAACAACTAACCTTTCTTGCAGATCTCGTAAGCAGTGGCACTGTGCATGCAGTGCCTGTCTCTGAGAAGTGTATGCTTCCCAGAGCTGACAGCTAAAATTAAAAATGCCTGTTTTATCATTTGATGTTAACAGGAATGATGCGGACTGCATTCAGAGAAGGATCTATTGTATAAAACAAAGCCTTTCTTCCAGTCGCTCTGGAGAACAACACTGAGTGAGAACGGTGCTGTGCTTTAAATCATTAAAGACAACTTCTTGCCAGGAAATGCGAGATAATGATAGCACATAATATTCTTCTCTTGCTGCTTCTTTCTCATGTATTGATTGGCTCTATCCTGTAGGTGTGATAGACCAGGGTGCTTACCCTCTATTCCTCTGAGCACTTTGAAGAAACTACTACATTTGTCAAATGACAAAAAGAATCATCTTAAGAGAGTCAATTGAGAGACATCAAAAGCAACTGGAAAATCTGCAGTCCCAGGTGGGCTGTTACTTGAAGATTATCCAGCTTTCGACTCACCTGTGGTTTGTCTTTGAAAAGTTCTGCTGAACTCAGTCCGGATTTGAGAACTGAGCGCCAGAATTTTTTTGTTTGTTTTCTGGGCTCCCTTCCCTCCCTATCTCCTGGGAAGAAAAGATATGAAAGCAGCATGCTTAAAGGGATTGTGGGCCACGTGGTACTTGCACCATGGTAGCTATGGGGTTACCGTTGCCTAGCTAAGATTATTTGTTTGAACACACTTTTTATTAAAAAAAATAAAAATTTAAAAATTACAAAATATCTCTAAATCCATCTGTTGTCCACAAAAAATATTTTGACTGTACAAGCCTTAAAACAATGATACTACAGTTAATGTATGAATGTTTTCTGAAGTTTGTCTTAACTCAGGGGTTTTCATATAGTCATTAGGAATGTGCAATCAGCTGCTGTAACCTCTTATCCCAATGCAATGCAGATGCTAATAGTATCTGAAATTATTGCCAAATACCAAGTTTGCTGGGAATGAAACAGATGTTGACCAATTTGAAAGACGTAGACCTTCTTCTTCCTAAACCTGAAATACAGAATTCAGTGTTTGCTTTAAGGTAGTAATAAGTTTAGGGAATTTAGATCTTAAGGAATAGGATATGTTAGTAGTTTAAAGCCAAGTTGTTTCGTAAATGCTGTTAAGGAATTGTCTTCCTTAGTTCATGGAAGGAGTGGTTAAAAGCAGTTCAAATGCAAGTATGTCTTTCAGGATCTTGAGCCTAACACCAGCATTTGGTTTCCAAGGAGAAATCTTGCATTAAGAACTGTTGCATTAGATGAAGGGGCGAGGGGTAAATAAACATCTGCTGTTCACAGGAATTTGAATCACAAAACTATAGTTTAGTGCTTCTTCAGATGACAAAGTTCTTGTTCTCAGCAACAAACTTCTAATAGTGTGAACAAGGACATCTGCTTGTTCCTGCCATATTTAGGAAACAGAAAATTACTGTTTGGTCAAATTATCATTTTGTGATGCATAATACCATTCTTTTAATCCTGATTTCTGAAGCTGTCTTTTCTTGAGGGAAAAAGAGATCATAAGACTTTCCTTAAATATATTTAAAGTCTAATTGCTGTCTTAACAGTTGAAATTTTCCTTATCGACTAGATATGCAGTGGTTGCATAGTTCTAAAAATTACTTGGCATGTTCATTTTTAGACTACCTCATTCCATCTTTCTGTCACATTATGCTCTTTTTCAAACTATTCCACTATTTTCCAGGAAGAGGCTTGACAAAGTTGTTATCAATAATCAGAGACGAAGACACAGAACCTCAGGTAATTTCTACCCTTTGCTAGGTAGCGATAAAAGGACAGGAAATTATTTCATATTTTATTTGTCTTTATAGCCTCACAAATGTCTATTAAGCTGATTTTGCTGATCCATACGAAATCAGTTCTCCTGTGTCCATTGCGCTGTCTCCTCACAGGCTGTGCAGCGTCACACAAACCCTTCTGCCCCGTGCAGCAGCTGGAGCTGCAGTGATTGTGCCATGGCACAATCTTCAGCCACCTGCTCTTCAGCTGAGCAGGGCTGCACCTCCGGAGCCTGGGTCTCAGCACCTCAGCCTGCCCTGCAACAGAGGGACAGCAATCGGAGCTTCCTTCAGAAAGTGGGACTTCTCCACCCAAGGGTTTGCAGAGTGGTAAGCGCTCTGTTTTCAAGAGCCCTATTCCATTGCTGGGGCTCCTTTGTGTTTCATCTCTTTGAACGTGTGTGGTAGTTGAAGAAGATGGATTTTGCACACTGTTTCTTAAATGGTTGCTTTCTTTCCAGCTCTTTGGCAAAGGGGGAATGAAAGAGTGCTCCATTCTGCCATTCCTCACCTCTTGCAGGTGTTCTGCATGGTTTGATATCTTCTCACACCCATTTTCTTTCCCAACTCCACTCACTCCATTATGTATCACTTCAGAAGATCAGGCTTTCCTTCTACATCAAGGAGTCTTCTCTCTGCCTCACTGTTAACTGCATCTTTGGCTATTCTGATTTTTCAAATTATCCCTTTTTGCCTGTCCTCAGTCTCACAGCCCATGTGGTTTTTATCTTCGTAGTGACATCTGACTACCTGTTACTTCATCAGATTTTCCATTCAAGTCACTTCATTTCAGGGAATTTAGTTTTGTTTAGGGTTTCACCACTGCACTCTGAGCAGTATCTGTTTGGTTTATTAAGGATTTTTGACCACAGTTTACATAAGAATCAGATGCTTGGACACATCTCAAGTCTTGCAAAAGTTGCCAGCCAGAAACGTGCTCACATAAGGATGGTCAGTAGTTGTGTCGATTATTTTTGAATCTGTTTTTAATAGAAAAACTGAAATCACTCCAGCTACAGGAAAGCACTTTGACTCCACCTCTCATGATGTTCTTTGCAAGGCTGGTAATACTCTTCTCGTTTATCCCTTCAGCTCATCTGTGTATTTGATCATTTTTCAGCTCTTCTTAAAGGATTTACAAACAAGTTCCTCAATATCAAAGTTTCTACTTATATTTCTTTCTTCTCTAGAACAAATTACATCTCCCTATACAGTTGAGACATTGATCAGAAATTACCAATAAATTAAGTTACAAGTCAAATTCTTTGTATTTCAGAATTTCTCCTTCCGTTTGCCAAATGCACACCTCTTCTGTTCTTAGTATTATTTCCTTAAAATTTCTTTTGGGAATGTTGCTTCTCACCAAGTTAACCAACCAGATTACTTTTGTCTTCATCTAGTCTTCCTTTTTGTTCTGAAGCTTGTCTATTCCAGCATTGGTTATCTTTGGTTTTGTTGTGCATATCTTTTGTATCTCGGTATTTAATTGCCTGGTAGCATAATCTCTATGTTCTATTTATCCCAATGTTTGCAGTTCTTACTTAATCCTGCTTCATTCATGCCAAGTTGTTAGCTCTCCCAAAAGAATTATGAAAAAAGGATTTAGTAAAGTTAAGAGTTTAGAGCACGTAGAATATAGGAATGCACTGATGGTCCATAATTGTAGCAAATAAAGGTTTCATGAGTCACCATGCACCGGCTATCATAGAAATGCTGAAACTTTACTTTAGAATTTAGTTTGATACACTTGTGTTACTGCCACACTGACTGTTTTTTCCTTAGAACACCTCACATTTATCTAAACTGTATAAACTATTGGCTTTTCAGTCTGAGGGCAGTCTCTACCTCCTAGACCTGCCTCTCCAGAGGGTAGAAAGAGTGCAGGCATTGGAGGCACCTCTGCTGAACTGAAAGCTTCCTGCTATGAAGCTTTTCTTTTTGTTCTTTGGACAGCTCTTTTATTCCATATTCTATTGTACCTTCTTTGATTGAAATCCCTTGCCAATTGCTCTTGAAAAATCTAAATATAACTACTCCACTGAATATGCCTTTATCTTGGTGGTAATACCTTCAAAGGACCCTTGCAGATTAGATAAATGTTTTTTCCGCTGTACAAACTAATAAGGAATAACACTTCAGTTGTGCATGGATCCAAAGGAATTTTGACAAATGTGTGCATTTTATCATGGTGGCTTTATACTACCTCTTTATACCACAGTCTTTTCAAGCGAAGCATCATTGCTTTCACAAGAGTCCATTTTTTCTAAATTCTCTCTTGAACTACCAAATCTTTTGAGGATTTTCAAGTGAAGAGGGGTTAAGCTCTTTATTGCATGCTTCTTGAAATTAAGTCACTTATCAAAGAATAATAAATGAATTCCTAAAATGTAGTGATAGCACAATGCAGAAAAGTGATGCATAATATATACTTTTCAAAATGCAATGCAAACCTTTATTCTTAGGAAAGAAAAAGAAAAAAGAAGAGAGAATAGCTATTGTTACACATGGTTTAAGTGGCACTAACTTTTTTCCCAGAAAGGAAGTATAACTGCATTCATATTTTTGAGAATTTGTGTTTGTTTTCATATATAAACATACTTTATCTATATTTTTAAAAATGAATGGAAATTTCATGTAAAAAATTTCAGCTGAAAGTAGCTGAAAGCTGTTGCAGCAATATTATATATGGCTTGCCCTGTTCCTGTTCTCCCTTTAGAATTTTCTTATAGCGCTTCTGGGAACAGAGGTGGTGAGAAGAGCCCTTGGGCTGAACCAGATCACAAATTTACCCGCAGTATTTTGGCCTCACACTTATGAAATTGATATATGCATTTATTCCATCATGAAAGTCCAAATGTAATTTTATGCTGAGTGACCACTCTTACAAAGCCAGTCTTCTTTGTGCAAAGATTATCATGGAAATAATTTCTGCACATAACGTGTTTTCTCTGTGTTGAAAACTTATGCAAAATGGCTCGTAAGGAATCCCAAGGTGAGATATAATTTAGTGTTGAACTAGTGTGAGCTACGAAAATTTACCATACAAACTGCTCACATTAAAACATATTCCCATTCCCATTTTTGACAAGTATTTTTATATGATAACTTTGCATTCTCCTCACCCTCCAGTCTTCTGGAGAGTTTAGTTAACAGCCAACCTCAAGACCTTTGAGAAGAAAAAATGAAGGGACTTTTCGTATTCTCATTTCCTAAGTTTCCTAAAGACAGAAAATACAGAGTTCAGGTGGTAATGTGCAGGAAATTGTATGCCTGCTGTCTGTATGCTTGCCCTGCATGGGAGAGGTGGTTTGATGTCACCAGAACATGCCCAGGCTGAATGATCTCTGAGAAAGCAGGTGTCCACAGCTGAAGTGACCTTTTTTCTTCCACATGCTCGTAAGGGTAGTTAGACATTTGGAAAGGGGGGTTGCAGCTTATTTCTGTAGTTGTTTCTTTGTGCTGCTACATCAGGGGGCACGCTGAATCTGAGCATTAACTTAAAATGTCAGTCACTAACCTTTTGAACAGTCATTCAGCGAGTCTTTACCGTTTAATGACGGGCATATATAATTACGTGCCTAAATTTCGTGCACCTTTTTCCTAGAGGGCTTTTCATTAGGACCACAAACAGCTAGGTCTTCATTCTGGAGGCAGCAGAGCCCCAGGAACAAATGTCTTTCTTTGTTTGGTTTCGTGCTTTCTGACAAATACTAACGAAACAGTGCTAGAATAAAGATGAAAATACTCCATGCACGCAGTCGGCTTTTGGCTTTACATTGTGCAAAATAGGAACTCGTCCCCAGAAGAAGTCATGCTGTGTCTCACAGGGGCTGCCTACCTGGTTGGAAACCATTTAGTGTTAGCAGGGAACTAGAAAAGGTCAAACTTTACACCTATTCATGAGTTACTCTGTAAAATCAAACACGGATAATTCTTAAGTAGACTAACCAAGCAGAAGTGGTGCAGGTCTCAGCACGGCTGGCCTCTTCCTTTCTCTGAGGAATACATGAATGGTCACAAAAGCAAGCACCAAACTAATTTTACTCGAGGGATCAGTTCTGTCATTTCTCTGCCCAGAGAACTGTAAGGGGAAAAAGGCCACATGCAAAAATTGAGCTCTAAAAGGTGCTGTACTAGGGATAAAGACTTTCCATCTCCAAGGAAAACTAGATCACCTGGATGAGGAGCATATTGTCTTTTCTTTTTCAACCATGGGGTTCATCCCCCTTGCTCCTGAGATACAATATTGCAGTCCCTCATTCCCCACCTTACATTTGGCTCTGCATTGGCAAAGTGTTTCTTTTGCAACGAAGCAGTTTCAAACGTGCTTTCAGAAACACTGAAGATTGCGCAAACGCTGCCAAAAGTGATTTGCCGGACCTAATTGGAAGTAAAATATTTATTCTTTCTTTGTGAGCCCTGCTCGATGTCTGACACGTGCACCTCGTGGAAGAGGCACGCAGGTGAGAGTCACACAGGTCTCCACACCACAGCTGTCTCCTGGGCTGCCACTGAGCTGGGTTTTGTCAAGCTCTCGAGGTGCTGGGCCACCATGGTAGCTTCACTAAAGCTCTGTGCATTGAACACCAAGAAATTAAGGCAAGATGAACCTCCAAAGGGCATTTGTCACAAAGCAGGGGCTGATGTAAGGAGGCCCCATGTGCTGAATCTTGCTTGTTTTAGACTCATTGAAGAGTAAGTTCCTTGAAGGAAGAATTGTTCTCAGTATTTTTAAAAGGGTTCTTGCACAAACAAAACGAACTCTGGGCTTAAAATGCTGTTGGAGTGTGTATAGTAAATGCTTTTGTGCTTTCCTTTCCAAGAACATGAGAAACCTCATTTCAGATTCTGAGGTAGTTTTTATGTAATTGAAGAACCACTGATTTTTCCCAGGGGATCATTTGTGTACACAGGCCAGAGTGTCACTGAAACACAAGGTTTTCCCTTTGTCATTTGACAGATAGAGGCACATGGAAGAGGAAACACGGTAAAATAATTTTTTTTTAAAATCAGTTCTGTTGAATACCACATAGAGAAGACCAAAAAATCAGATCGAACAAAGAGCAGCCTAAGGTGCAGTCACAGAAACTTCTGTATTCTGTAAGTGGTATTTGGCTTTATAGGAAGAATTAACATATTTAATGTTGAGCTGGTTTGGTTAGGTTTTAATGCATAAATTAGTGCATTCCTTAGCAGTGCAATGGATGCTAACTTCCCTGGAAAAATATCCAAGTCTCCCAGAAAGAGGCGTGTACTCCTTTTGCTGTTATTACACACCTATTTTCATGTAACTCTCTATTGTTTCACTCACATTTGCTGCACATCAAAACACAATTATCATAGCGGTCATTCAGGGAACCATTTATATTTTTCCTTCACGCACACAGAATTTGGTGTCTACTAAAAAATTGCTCTCCTAGGACCTTTACCCTGCACACTGATCTTAAAATTGTAAATATGGTGATTAAATTTTACTGTATCTCATTTCTCAGTGAAAAGCTTTCTTGTAATTATAGATACTGGCTACATGTTTTAACATCTTCATTTTGAAAACAGTTCATAGTTCAAAGCAAGACATTGATGGTTTTTATGTTGACAAAGGCTGTGTGAAATACCAAATTCAGGAGCACCTGTATGGTATATACAGCATAGTTAGCAAGTGCTTTGGAAAAGGACATTCATTTGCTGAACCACAAATATTTCCACTAATCTTTTAGTTCACAAATGATGATGAAGCTCATCTTCTGCAATGGTAATTTTATTATGGTGATTGGATCAACTCAGGATTAAAGCCTCTTAGATTTGGCAATAACCTCTTACACTACTGCAGGTCATGCTTTTGACATGAGGACTAATTGCATTGCTTCTGTGAAGGTTTGATTATATTTATGTTTTTCCATTAGAATAGCTCCCAAGCCATTTTAGAGACAGCTCATTGTACTTTGCTGCCTCTTTTTATTCAGAACAAAAAATCAACTTTTCTTCAATTAGATTGTTCTCACATTCCCTCAAGTGTCAAAAAGATAGAACCACTTTTATTTCAGATGGCTGAAAACTCCACCCACACACACATCTTGAACGATTAAAGACGGGAAGGGTGTTATGTGTGAACTCAGCAAATGGCTTTGCCTTGGATAGAGGCGAGGCCTCTCTCACCACAGATTTCATTCCTAAAAGAAAGGGATCAGAACATTAGTGGATATACAATTGGGAAAACAATGTGGTGTTACAGCTCCTATAATTCACCTTGCCCCACGTTTCTGTGTTGTGCTAGAAGAAACAGAATGCCAGAGAGCAGTAAATAAAGCTGTATGTTAATACAAGCCTAAATTATAAGGTATGGCATGAGTAATGCTTTTAGTTAAACTGGCTGGGATAAAAACTTATTGGTGCTGTCAATCTTCGTGCTTCAGGATGCACATTGATCACTCAAAAAGCTTGGGGAAAATTTATCCCCTCGCAGCCCATTCCTCCTCCTTTCACTGCAACTTTATTGAGCATGAGCATGATTGTTTGCATTCTGGTTTATTTGTTTTTCCCTATTGTTGACTCTAGCTGAAGATTACATGAAATATTGGTTTTGCCTGATAAAATAATGCCTGGTCATATTAGCAGCAAGTAGTAGAGAGGCATTATGTGGCCACATGTGAACTGATTAGGGTTTTATTGGTTTTTCTGATTCCCTGAAAAAGAGGTGTGTCAGATCTGTCTTAGGAAGATTAACCTGTCATTAACCTAAGTGCTATCAAGAAGATAAAGGCTTGTCAGCCAATAAGCTGTTAATTGAAAACTTTTTTTTTTTCCCATAGCAGTCAATCAGTGAAACATAAAAGCATCCAGTTTCACTCACATTTTTCTACAAAAACTGCAAGCAGGATATTGCACAAGAAAATGGTGCTTTAAAGAGATGCCTCTCTCCTGAAAGCTTGTCACTTAAATCAGAACTGCGAACTGGGATTTTTAGCGTGGAGGTGTGTTCATTCACTAGCCAGAAATGTGATTTAAGATCTCCTCCATGCACCCCAGGCATAGAAGTGTAAGTCACATCCAGAATGTCCTCTAACAATCTCAAGACTTTTTCCAAAAGAAACATATTCTGCAATGTGACACAGAGAAGGAGACATCCCAGGGATTGATTTCACATTGTGAAGTCATTCAACATACATGTTTTTAAGGTAAAAATACCTCCAGCCTAGCTTGTTTTCTTTGTAATTTTGCAGGTACCTCTTCCCAATCTCAAGGAAATCACCTGTTTTATGAACCATGGATGCTGTTAAAATTGATGTGGAAAACAGTGATCTGGAAATTATCTGTGTGAGGAATTTCTTTTAAAATGCCGGAGCTGTTGTATGGTAACAAATTGTATCAAAATTGAAAGCAGGGGTGATGCTAAACCTCCTGCTGCTTAAAAAACTATTTTTTAAACTGGTGTCTTACAGTGCTGTACTATCATTGCAGGTTGAAAGCATTTGTGCATAAATATGAATTTGCCATGGTTCCTGTAAACCATGACAAAAGGCTGTGCTGTGGCAGGAAAAGTAACATGGATGGACTTTCAACGTCTTAGAGCCAGTAATACTCTTAATATGGTGACTGAGCACTCTAAATCTCTGGCTTGGGATATCATTTGCCTTAATTACTTGCGGATCATCTGTCTTAAAGTGCCGACTTGTTCTTGAAAACATAAGGTTGGTGATGCAGTGAAAGTCAACTGACAAATCTGATCTATAACTTCAATTTATGTTTTCCTACAAGTAGTTACACAAATATAAACAACTTAGAAAAAAATCAAACCCTCTAAATAGCAGGTTTATCTTTTCCTCTCTTTCTCTTTACCCACCTTTCCAAAAATAAGAAAAAAAAGGAGAAAAGCTAAGGATACAATATATCAGAGGTAAAGACATCTAATATGTATTAACTTTCAGAAATGGAAATTTGATAGCCAGAGGCCAATATCCAAAATTATAAAGAAATACTGCAAAAATAATTTATTGAAAATACTTAGAATTGAATGCTGCAGAATCAAGAGGGCAAAGTGTAAAAGTAAGTTAAATCAGGCAAAGCTTAGACAGTATTAGCGGGTTATGTTCACTAATTTGTTGTAGCATTTCACCGCAGTACAGAATGGGATTTTTAGAGTACAAAAAGCATTTGAAAAATCCTAATATCATTTTTAATTGAACAAAAGAAATCTGCACCAATTTCTGGCAACTTTGGTGGAGAAAGAGAACGGCTTTCAAATTAAGGAGTAATGGCAGTATGCATGGATAGTAGGTTTGCATTAGGCATTAGCAGTTAATTTAAGAGCAGAACATTCCTGACTTGATTGAAAGCAAAATAATTCCATTAAACTAAATGTCAGTAAAGTTTTGAGTGCTTATAGCACACAACTGTTTCTCATAAGGGATACGAAGTTTGGCACGGAGCAAGGCTCCAAGGGTATGTTACATTTATTATCAGACCTTGGAATTCATCCATTTTGGGGTGATATCACAGGAAGTGTTTAGGTCGCAGTCCTTGTCAAGACGAACAACAGCTGGATTGCTTTTGTTTACATTTGGTTCCATGTTTTTCCTTCAATTGAATACCTGTCTGTATGCAAACAAACTCGTTTTTAAGAGGCAGCATGCATGACAGAATTGCAGCATTAATTAGTATCACCCTGCCTGATTTTTGCAGATCATCTCAAATCACGTTACAAATGAAATTCCCCACTAGCTGTATCCTTTCTGTAATAGACGGCCTGTGCCGCTGATGTGCAAACAAAAGTTGAGTCTATACACAATCTTGGTGCTGCTAAACCAACTACATCCTGAGGAGACTTTTTTGTGTTACAATATTTATTTTTTTTTTATTGAGCAAGCATTCACCATAACACAAGTTTTACCCACCCTATATCATTCGATCCCAGTCTGTCTTTAATTCCTGCTTAGATACTCTTGTGGTTGTCCTATAAATGGTGAATAGCTATAAACTCATTCCAAATAGTTAGGCTTTAAACATTAACTTTTCAAAATTACTGCAGAATTTTCTCCAGGTATGCCACCCCCACAATGTTTATGTTCTGTGATTCCATGGGAGTTTCTTTTAGCCCTTTATCCCTGCCTCAGTTTCTTTAAAACATATATACACCTCTTACACTGTGGTTTGCCTTTCCTTGCCTGGTTCTCTGCACAGTGTCTTCCTCTCATTTTTATGTTTTAAGCCATGCAAACTCTGGCATTTTGGCACAATAAAATAAGGTAGTAATTTTCACTACTACTAAGCCCAGGCTCTTTGTGAAAACTGGCCTGGGTTTTCTTAAGTTCCTGGATATCTGGCAATTTTACATGCACTGAGATCAGCCATTTAATCTGTCACATGGAATAATGTAGGATAGCTTTGATGGATAGTTTGCAGAACACATATTATCCCTGTTTCAGAACTAGCTGAAATGCCTGATAATCATTATACCATGCTTTACCTCATTTTTATGTGTTCAGATAGGTAGTTCATTACTTTTAACACTTCTCATCATGCCTGAGTGGTGACAGTAATAGCTTCAGTATTGCTTTCTATTTGTAGGAACGTGTTGTTAAGAACTGGAGTAAGTCACATCTGTCCTGATCCTTTCCCTCCTTGGAAGGCATGACATCGCTTCCTTTCCTCATCGCTTTAATCACCTGTTGGGCCTTGTTGGCAGCAGCCACAGCAACACACTTGGGGAAAAGGCACAGCTAAGCCTTGTCAAAACTCACTTGAAAACTCACTGTGGCCACAAGAGAGGAACAAGAGCACTTAATGCTCTTCCTCATGCTGGGCCCTTTTCATCCCCTGACAGCACCCTGCTCTTCAGGAGCTCTTTGTTTTCTTTTCTTTAATTCTGGGGGATTTGAGGTGAGTTTTGATGTTGGGTTTGGTTTTCTGATGTTGTGTTTGGGGTTTTTTTTGGGGGGGGGGGGTGGTTTTTTGGTTTGTTTTGATTTTTTTGGTTTGGTTTTTTTTTTGCTCTAAGTTAGAAGCTTGCCTGTCTCGTTTTGTGAACTAATAATTCTTGACTTTCCATGACTTCTACACCAGACATCTAGTTAATCCATGATTAACTTTTGTAGCTAGTCTGATTTCATTGTGATTGATAATCAACTTTCTCTTATGGCAAAGAAAGTTACAGTACTGCACAAAGACACTACATAAAACCATCTTTCTGGGGCATCTGTACTGATAAGCAACAGTGCACATGGACAGAAGATAATCAATGCCAATTACACTGTGAAAAAGCCTCTGCTATTTTCAGATGGTGACTCCTATCCCCTCTATAATAAAGGCCTGTTACTAGCTATGTTACAAATCCCTCTTCTTCTGAAATATGCAACAGTTCTCTAAGATAAAGCTTTGTATAATAAACCTAATATCCAAGAGCAAGTGTGAAATTGCCCACTCCCTTTTCAGTAGGCAATAAAAGAGGGCAGTTGAAGCAGTTACGTGTTATACATAAACGACAGGAAATTGTGGGCTAGTGGGAATCTGCTCCTCTGGTCAAACAGGGTTTTCAGTTTCTGTCTCCGATAGACAGCCCGCACTCCACTGAGTGCTTTCCCCACAAAACCAGTCTTGTTTCTGCTTCCTCCTTTTGAACTTTGCATGTCCAAGGGCAGAAAGAGCAAAGAGGCTGACCTGGCGCTGCCCTGGGAGGTTTAAGCTGCTTCTGTCAGATTTTCACAGCAGCTGAGAACAGAGCTCTTCCATTCTCATCAGTTCAACCATTTCTCTTAGAGGTCTCTAGATCTGCTTATGATGTTATTTGGTAACCAGCAGCAGACAGACATATTTAAGACAATTAAGTCAATCAAAGCACTTGCAAAAAAGTTTAATCTTTTTTACTAGATCTAGTAAAATGCTTTGTGTGTACTTTTATATATATATATATCCCTTTGTTCCATGTTGTGGCCAGCGACTGGGTACCCACCAGCCACACCCTCACCATCTCCATCCCCTAGGAGCTGGAGGAGAGAATAGGAAGAGCGAAAGTGAGAAAAATTTGTGGTTCAAGATAAAGACAGGGTCATAATCTGTTTTATAATAACAATGAGCTGGTGTTTGAAAATTTATTGGATTGAAATGGGAAATAACTAATAAGGAAATTTTTATAGCTCAGCTCCACCATTTTAAACCCATTAACATCAGTGGACCTGCTTCTGATGAAAATAGAAGCAAAGGTAAAGTAGGATGCAGTTGCACCTGATGAACCAGTAGCATCTGACCCTTGTTAGCTACAACCTTGTTTTTAATCAAAAGTAAGGTAGATTAACACATAGAAAACCTGAATTTATTGTATATGGCATTTTATAAACTTTGCTTCAAGATAAGTCTGAAGACTTACTTTGAAATGAGGCTTTTCCTAGATTTAAGTGTGATCTTAACTGAGTCTTATGCATGGGATTTTGCCTTCCATACCCACTGAAATGATTATTTTATTCTTCTAAAGATTTAAATCAGAAGTGCAGTCAATTTTGAAAAACTAATAATAATTTTAGAAGTCGCATTTTTCTGTAAATAAATGCTTCTTGATGTAAATTATATTTACAGAATTCTTGTTTATTCTTCTTCTTCTTCATTTAGTGGTAATTTATTTTATAAATATAGGGTTAAGACAATAAATCTGACATTGTTGATGGAAAACAGCCTCAATTATTTTCAGAAAGAAGACTTTCAAAGCAGTGATTAAACACCTATTCTCTAAACTGCCAAAAAAAAAAAAAGGGTTTTTCTAAGACCCTGCTATTCATCCAGTGTATTAAAGTCTAGGGCTTGTACAAGGTTTCAGATCCCTTAATCATGCTAGCTTAGCTTCAGTGGTACATTTTTAGCATGTAGTTAGAACAGTATAATTGCTACTTCATGCAGCTGCAAGAAAATGTAGCTGCTTAACTCCAGCGTGCCAAACACAACACGTAGTCTTGCAAGGCTTGGAGCAACATCTGCTCTCATAAATTTGCTATAATAAGACTCCCTAGGCCGGAGTGTTGGGTGTCTGACCCTACTCTTGTCAGGGTGGTTAAATGCAATGTAGCATTCAGTGAACTGTCTTGTTCTTTTTTGGATGGATGAGTGTAAAGACATGCAGAGTGTGGCTGTGCAGAGGTGAGATAAATGGAAAAGGCACTTCAGTAACACTAATGCAGGCACTAAAATAATATTATATCAGAACGAGGTAGTATCTGGACAAATAATTTTCCTGCAGCATCTCAATCATTTATCTTTATGTGGTATCTTGAGCTGCTGCTGTGTGCAGCATCAATTTCCGCACTTGGCGGTATGTATCAAAACTGGGAATTGTTGCTTTGAATTTTCTCCTGTGCTTCTCTTAAAAGTCAGTGAAAGGAAGCCCACTGAATAAAGTTTTTGTTTTAGCAGATTTCTCGAGTAACGTGATATTTCTGAAGATGGCAACAGTCAGAATATTGGCTTGCCAGTACTGAAATACTAGATATTTTAGTGTAAAATAGCCGACATTTTTTTTAAATCCAAAATACAGAACACTGGGTGTTTCTTAAGAGTTTTAGTCTGTTTCACTTTTTCCTTATTTTTGTGCAAAAGTGCCTATTCACCTGTTAATTGTTTGATTTTGCATGTTTAAGTGAATTCCTTTCTAAGGTTTCACTCCACCAACCACTTCTTATTTGCTCTTTAATAAAATTTACAACTCTAATTCACTTGTCTCCGTGCTACAAAAGTACCTGTCTCCTGCTGGATGAAAGAGTTTGTTGAAGGATGACTTCTGTTCCTCCCTGACTGATACTATTGAACTCCAGTGGGCAAAACAGATGATTTTAATCAACATTTATCTGGCTTGCACGGTGTGTGTTACACTCTACCCTACACAGCCAGGCTGGCAAGGATTCCATACTTTTCCAAGAAACACATACTCTTGTTCCCAAAGCACAAGCAGGCATTTAACACCTGAGCTGTTTTCACTCCACTTCTTCCAAACTCTTCCAACCCTTTCTCTTCTGGAGAAGTATTAGTACCACCATCATTTGGAAGGGCTCAAACCTGCTTGAACTTATTAGCCAGTTTTCTGTCAGCTCTTTGCTTTCAATTTGCTGCTATGCCTACTTTTGTTCTGCCTGGCTGAATTGGCTGGGATAGTCATCCCTTACTCCCTGCTTTCTGGACCAAGTGGGCTTTAGGATTGTGCTGCAGGGTTGGAGAAAACCAGAGTTCCCCAGTCCAGAGCCCTGGGAACAGCGTCCTCAGCCCAGTGGAGCTTTCACCTGCTTCCAGAGCCCTGACTCCAAAATAAGGACAGGGTGGTCGCCCTGATTTCAAGTTTTAGTTTGACACCTACCGTGGTAGCTTTTGCATGTTAACTGCTAAAAAGCCATAAGAACTGCTAAGGAAGAGGACCTCTAACTTTCTTTAAGTCCTTGAAGTTCTTCTTCTGCTCTCTGCCTATTTAGTGTACTGAAGAAGTCCCTTTGCACGTGTAGGAGAACAGTGGAAATTCCAACCTCTCATCCAAGGCAAGCTTTTCTATGCAAAAGCTTTAGAAATCCTGCTGGGCTCACCTTGTGTGCAGGTTGGTTTCAATCATTTTTCAGTCTGTTTCAGAGCCTTATGCACAAATATAAACAAAATTTGAGCACTGTGAAAAATAACCAGAACACAATAAACCTCTGACCAAGTTTCCACCAGTCTAGGGCATGTGCCCTACAGTTTTACGCCCAGCAGAAATTCTCAGGCACACAGTGATCACTCTGGAATGTGATTTTGTAACACCGTGCTCAGGTGAGAGTTAGTTTTGAGGGCTTGGCTGTTGCTTGTTCCTATAGGGGCAGTGCTGTTCCTCCATGTGAGCAGCGATTTTAATAAGGAAGGGAGCTGAGAGATTGCCCCCTTCGCACGCTGAATTCCTATTTTACAACATTATATAACTCTAATCCCTGTTTCAGCACTTCAGCAGGATGAAAGTGGCAGGTATTTGGCTCTTTTCCTGTCACATCACCATAGTGTAATGGTGGATTTAGCAGGGTGAAGTGAGGATTTTCATCTCTTACTACCTCTTATGCCTGTCTCTGAAGCCAGTAATAGTCATACCCCCTGTGGGTGTTCAGGACTGGTGTTTAGGGGCCAAAAGACTGTTCCTTTTTCTGGACAGTGAGTTGAATTAAAAGTGAAGCTGCAAGTAGTTTGTCCTTGGATGAGGGAGGAAATCTTTGGTTTAGTGGTGAACTCAGTGCTCAGGAAATTGTATAAGTTGAATATGTAAGTTTTTGGCCCATGTTGTGTTTCTACCAGATTGGGAGGAGGAATGAGGATTTGAGAGCATAGCTTTGAAACACTGCACTTAGAATTTAAAATGGATGCATTGTGGCAGCAGCGCTATCTAAATTGTTTTTGTAACTCTCTTTCACTTTTTACTGCATTTTTAATTTGGCTTGTGATGCACTACATGCTTTACACAGGGATAAAATACCTACTAACTTACTCCCTTGGCAGATTTGTCTCATAAGACTGTCCAGTCTGTAGTAAAAAGCAAAGTGTTAAGTCAGGTTCTGGAGACAGAAGCAATAAGAGTTTTAGATACATTCAGCCCATTTATCCCCTGAGAAAAAAGGAGTGGTATACTAAGCAAATGGCAGAATTAGGGGCATATTCCACACTCCTGTTAACATTGACCATTAAAACTAAGAAGCTCTAAGCCAGGTCTAAAGAGCACCTGGCCTCACAGTAGGTTTCTGCTCTCCAGGAGTCTTTTACATTGAACCACTGGATAAAGTATAGTTTAGTAGATTCTTCTTCAAGTAAAGAAAAAAATGCAGTCAGGAACAAAGATTACAATGTCAAAACTTAACCAGGTTTCTTATTTAAGGATTATCAACTGGTAAAATAAAAAAGTGGGGATATGAAAAAGTTTTAAAGGTAAATATTAGCAAAATGGTGGCATTTCTGTTCCAGTTAAAATAGCTGCTGTGGCCACCTACTTCCTTAAGACTGTGAATACAATTACTCTAAGTTATTTTCAGAGAGAGAAAAACAATTTCTTAATTAGAAAAGTGTTGAAGTCACTCAAAAACATTTTAGTAACTTTGACAGAGGAAAAACTGCTGTGTTTTGTTTTGTTATTCTTTTCTTCAGTAAATGCAGTTTGTAGAAGAGCAAGAGCATGCTACAGTTGAGCCATCAGATTTTAGTTCATGCATTAAGCAGTCGCTTCAAATGTGTGTTATAAGCATGCTATAGCAGCCTCATCATTATTATGTGTCTGAAACTGAGCAGATGTCCAATACAATTGCCAGAAATACCAGTGCTTCCCTAAACCGACTTTTCTGCCAAAAGGGAGAAATGCATTAAACCCAGCCTTTCAACACAGTTCTGTGGGAAAGGACAACAGCCTTAAGGCCAGGATAACAGGCATCTGAAGTGCTGCCCGTGTCAGACCTGTTGCAGGTAATGCTAAACTTGCAAGAAGCTGACTCCCCTTACTCTCTGAGTGCACTGGCATAATAAATGAGTGCGTAAGGCAAGGTCTCACACCAGCTTGCAGTAGTTTCTAGGTGTGTTTAGCCTCTATCTTTGATTTTGGTTGCACTTAATTTATTGAAATGGCATCCTTGATGGCTCTACATCCGTCTTAAGACATTCAGTAATTCAAACGGGGTTATTAGGCAATGCAGATTAGGCAACATGAATATTCTGTCTGAAAGAAGTTCCTCCTTTACCCCTTTCCTCTGCTGCTACTCTTCCCCTCCTTGCCGAACTCACCACCACTGTGCAAGCAGAGCCTTGACTAAATACACCCTAAAATGTCCAGTGGGAGCTGCTGCAGCCCCGCAGCAGAAGGCAGCTCTTCATCATCCCTTCCACAGATGGAGACAGAGTCGTGGGAGGGGACCTCATCCTCAAGATCCTAAGTAACTAAGTCAGGTGTCAGATCTGCACACACTCTGGCTTTCCTGCAGCTCTAAGACAAATCTCTTTCCGTGTTGCAGCTTCTTATCTGAAATAAAGGAATTCTTTTTTAAAACGCGGACTCTTTCCATCATTGAAGTAAAATTAGAATAAAAAAATCTTTCTGTTCTACTACTGGCACTGTGTGGAAGACACATTGATGGTGTCAGATAGTACAGATACAGTGTGAAGACACATGGGATAGCAAAAAGAGTTGGCCTGCAGTCCAGTTCCCTAATTTTAATCACAGCAAATTATACACTATGGTGGCCAGATGGTTTGGTATCACTTTATACAGCTGGTTGAAAAAGCCCAGAATTAATTATCATAAAATTGAGAAGTTTTCAGCTACTTAAAAATGCACTAAATTAGAAACTGCCCATTAAGGAAATTTTCTGCTACTTCTTCTAGAGGAATGGTGTGCGCTGAAGTCTTGTAAGCACACTTTGTATGTATGATTTTAATTTTTCTCCATAAAAGCTCTGACCGAGTTACAAGAAGTTAAAGCCTTGTGGCATTTAAAAGCATTGGTTTCATTTGTTGCCTGCAGTTTGTTTCCCTGCGCTGTACGAGGGGACAGCTGCACTACAAGCTACGGTTCTTAGTAAAGATGCCCTGACTGAGTGACCAGGACATGGTTTTCCTGGTCTTGGTGCTTTGGAAAACTTCATCACTGATGTGTATTGGCTTTTATTGTCATTGAACTTCTCAGAGATCTGCTGTTGTTTCTTCCAAACGTAGGCTATTGAGAGAACAGTTTGCCTGCACACCTGGAGGGGGATCTTGCATCTGTGTTAACTATAGCTGCCCGACTGTATTCACTCGGAATGCAGAGTTCCCATTTCACAGGAAACCACGGTGACCCTGCCTGTGGCACTGTCACAATTTTTCCAGTGAGTTTTGTATGAGAAGTGATTGGTTTCTCCTGTTTTTCCATGTAGACAGTGTCTGCTTTTGTCCCCATCTTCAGCTGCACTGAAATTGTGGTTGGAGCAATGTACAGGGTGCTGGTGGGGGGCTGCAGGGTGGCCTTGGTGGGGAGTGGCAGGGACTGTGCTGAGCACAGCCAGCTCCAGCTCACTCCACCAGGCCGACCACAAGGCACAGCTGAACCCTGCAGCCACAGTGGCAGTGCCCCAGGAAAAGCCCGAGTGAGAAAGGGCAAAATGCTGCACAGTCAGTGAGGGGGAGGCTGTGAAAAACAGTCCTGCAGACACCAAAGCCAGAGAACAAGATGTTCCAGGTGTCTGAGCAGAGATTCTCCCTGCAGGAGATCACGCTGGAGCAGGCATCCACAGTGCAGCCCGTGGAAAGGACCACAGTCAGCAGGTGGCCATGCCCTGAAGGAACTGTGGTCCATGGAGAGCCCAGGCTGGTTGATCCTGAAGTGCTGTAGCCCATGGGAAGGAGCCACCCTGCAGAAGAGGAAAAGAATGCAGAGGAAGGAGAGGCAGAGAGGAGCTACTATAGACTTACCACAGGCCCCATTCTCTGCACTGCTTGGAGGGAGGAAGTAGAGGAGTCAGGAATGAGCGAGTGAACTTGAGCATGTCAAAAAAAGGGACTTTGGGAAGGTTTTGTTTTGTCTTTCTTTCTCTGCATGGTACTCTATTTTAATGGAGAATAAACTAAATTAATTTTCTCCAAGTCAAGTCTGTTTTCCTCGTGACAGTAACTGGTAAGCAAACTCCCTCTCTTTAACTCAACCCTTGAGCTTTTTCATCATCTTTTCTCCCCTGTCCTGCTGAGGAGGAGGAATGAGAGCATTTGGGTGGGCATCTGGCAGCCGGACACGGACAACCCACTACAATCACTTGAAACAGAAATCATTACACTTGGGGAGTCACTCTAGGCAAGTACAGCTACTCAGCTTGATTATTTTTACCACTCCACGTTACCTGTGCTTAGTTGCCATGTTTTCCTCTGTGGCCAAATTGCCACCCAATTGTTTCCACAACTGTGCAGATGCACAATGAACTCAGAAGACAGGACTACAGCACCATTCAGAGAAGCTGCAGGTCACTCTGCTCCCATTAACAAGCTGCTTTCCTGCAGTTTTTGCAAACTGCTAATTCAATTTAGAAGTAAAAGCTTTCAGATGCCTTTAAGGTGAAAGGTAAAGATCAGATATTTGCATGCGAAGTTTGAATTGCTTCCCCATCAAGGACCCAAGAATTTGTTTTCAGGGATCTTCTCATATTTTATCCTAGGCTGACCTAAAGCATTAGGAAAGTTTACTACCTGTGTGCACTTACTGGGAGCTTATGTTAGTAACCGGGAGATGCCATCAGCTGCTTGCCCAAAGTGCATATTCACGTTCTTAGAGGTTTTTCACAGAAACAAACTTCAGGCTTTTAAACTTTTCCAGGAGCTGATCTACAGTATTAAACAGCCTGTTATCCTTCTTCTTTTGAGTTTCCTTTTAGATCAAAGGATATGAAACTTGTAATAGTACTAGAGGGCATATTTATCCATTATCCTGGCCTTTTACTCCAGTACTGCAGACTTATTATTTTTTTTAAATACTCCAATGTCACCTTTAAGGCATAGGAGGACAAATCAGCTGTTGTTATTCACCTGCTGATGATAAAGAGTTAATTTGCTCAGCTAGGGCTTCTGTACCCTCCTGAACTTAATTACTGTTCTCTCCTTTCTGTATCAGCTTTTGTTCAGTTGTTTCTTCTTTACAAACTTCTTTTGACTCCTTTTATACACACACAAATACCTTGTGAATGTAAATACTAATTATTTTTCTTTCCAAATAGCATTCCTCCTAAACAATTAAAACCATGCTATGTCCAGGCAAAAAATTTCCTTTAAAGATGCTGCTGCTACTAGATAGGTGTTATAATGCTTTGTGGATGCTCTTTCTAAGAAAAAGAGCATGATTTTATTTATATTCTTGAATTTATTAACAGAAGTATGTTTGATACTTCAAAGAGGTTTCTTAAATTATGTGAAGTAGACAAACAGGTCAAGCCTAATTCAGAAATCCTGAGCACAGCTTTAGCTTTCAGTTATTGTCACAAAATATTCTGGCAGTCAAAACTAGCAAAAGATTAATGAAGAATTTAGTTCACTTAACTGGTTTTTGTGACTTTTTTTTTTTTTTTTTTGAGGGGGATGAATACATTAATTTCCTTGCTAACAGCCTGGAAAATTTGGTCTCAAACTCATTAATGCAAAAGCGAGGATTAATTTTGAGAAACTCCTCAGACGGAGAGGAATTCCTCTAAGAGGTGTATCTTATGTTTTAGACAAATCATATCAACATGGTGATTTTTAAGAATTGTGATAGGAGAAAAATTAGCCTGTTAAAGGGTCTAAGTCTAATGGCTGTGGGAACATACCTGGTTTCACAAACAGAATATGAAACTCCCACTTCATAAGCTAAACAGCACATTTCTTTTCATGAAATTAAACCTTCAGACAGCTTTGGGACCCCGATCTGCTTTTTTCCCCTTACTTTCTTTTCAAATTTTGATTGGAAGTCTGAGTCAAATTTTTCAGAGCTTAGAGTTCAAGTGATTTACCCTTAGTGGTGAACGTTAATATTATGACCTGTTCCATGATGATGAAAACACTTTAAAAATGCAAAAAAGCAGTCTGCAATACATCGGCAAAATTGTCTGGAAACAATGATCTTTGCGTTCTAAACTCTAACAGATTTCCTTGCCTTTATTTTAATTGCATGTGCTGATTAAGCATGTACATTCCTCTCCTGAATATACTGGAGTTGTGCCTTCTCTCTCATAGAGTGCAGCTTCTCTGTGCAAGTTCTCTAATGTGTATTTTTATCAGTTTTTCAGACTAAAACATAAAGGAATACTCTTTGTCAATATTTGGTTTAAAAAACACTCGAATAAATGTTGTGCCTACTGGTATTTTTTCATCTCTTAAAGTTTGCCAGGAATTACAGCAGCCAGGAACTATCTTGAGATTGCTGTGGCAGCATGAGACAACTTTAGAGCACAGCCAGAGCTGCATAGCACAGTGGTGATGAAATTCCTCTTGAGGAATATAAACTATAAAAGGTTGAAAGACCTTCATGCATCTTTCTTTTAAATTAAATTCCATGCTGGTTTTATTTTTGTGCATTGCCTCTCAGGATGTAATACCAAATGCAGATAGCAAGATAAAAAGACATTATTTTCCTCTCTGTTTTCTTTGTCCTATCCCATTATTATACCTCGCTTTCAACTATTCAGGGTCCTTCTGACAGAAAAAAAAACATTAGTAACAAAAGTTACGAGTTTTTTTCGCTCTGAACTCACTAATGTAAAAAATTGGCATGGTGGCTGGCCAAAAGTTTTGGATATGGTACAAAGTAAGTTACTGGAATTACATGAGTCCATTCTACATCGGTTGCTGCTGGCCAGGCATGAACCATGGAGGGACCTTACAGGCCACTGTTTGCGTGTCCTCTGTTGGGGATTATTAACCGTGGTGAGTTACTAGCTAGTGATTCTCTACATGCCGATGAATATTTATAGGAGTTCTCAGTAGTTCTCGGTAGAAATATATTTTAAGGGGACTTTAGGGTTGCCTATACTCAGGATATAAAACAAAACAGTCTGCTTAGATTTAAAAGATCTCATCCTGTTTCAAAATGAAAGAGAAAAATTCTATCCATCGCCGTATCTACAAAGCAGACTATGCTTGCAAACTGCAGCAAAGCTGTGAACTGCAAACACAGATTTTCAAGGAAAACTTAGTAGTCTGAGGGGAAAGATGGCAGAATTACTGAAGTCCCTTCACAGGGTAAATTACATTAAATTATATTTCATTTTCAAGTATTTCTTGTTATTTAACAAAAGAAGAAGAATGTGGCTGGTCCTGGGCTTCCAGAGTTAGCAGCGTGTTCATCCATAAGCACCGACGCACACAGACAGCACAGGTATCCATCTGTGGATTTTCCGTAGGGAGACATCCCCTGCTGCACTGGACTTGAACATGCTCGTATTTCCCACCGAGTCCCTCTGGGTTCATGAGAGACTCTGATGCTTTGTGTGCCATGAATTCCCCTGCCTGTTCACACTGCACTAATCTTGCCACTTAGATAATCCCAGACTCTATCCCAGGGAGGGACTGACAGATTACATGCAATTACTGCTATCAAATCAAATTATGACGTATTAAATGTCAGAATTCTTTTCAAGGCTAGTGGGGTAAGCATGTTATATATGTTCTTCAAATTGAGTTTATATAATCACTTAACAAATATTAATTGGTGAATTGTTTTATTAATTCCTTTTTGGTGAATTTTATGATATTTACTATCCTTCTGAAGAAGAAGTAAGTTTTATTTATCCTATCTCTTTTTTCTACTTAGGTAGGGGAAAGGGCACGGTTGCCTTTTTTTTTTTTTAATACAGAGCAGTGTGTGTTGTGTAAGAGTCCCAGAAAGATTATGGTGTCACCTTAATGCTTCATAAAGGGCTTTAGTAGCATTAGAATATTACTTAAGTAACCTTAACAACAATTCAGAACCCACTTACAAGACTAATTTTAAAAGGCACCTAATGAAGTTTGAGAACGACAAAAAAATATTATTGATTATAACAAGAGAAGAGGAAGAATTAAATTTTAATTGCCATCTAGTCATCTCCTCAGTGTAGGCTACCACAAAAAATTATTCTCTTATTAGCTGATATCAGTAGAACCTTGCTGTCCCTTTATGCTTCATGACTTTGGTAGCAGACAGATTTCTCCATAAGCATTATTTTGTCACGTAAGAAAACAGATATAGGACCTAAGACAATAACAAGGCACTAATTTACAGGTTTGTTATTGTGTATTCAGAGTTGTGTATTTTCACATGGAAGCACACCGAGAAACTTACAAGCAACTTAAATCAGAAAGTGTCCTAATGAAGAAGCATTAAACCTCTGTGAAAAAATTATGGGAAGATGCAAATAGAAACTGCACAGAAAATATAATTTACATGAATGTTTTTATTATAAATATGCAATTTACAAATAAACTGGGTTTGCCTGCATTGTACCCAGGCATCCATTTAAGACAGGACCTTCAGAACACCATAATTTTTCCAATTTTTAATCAAATGATTGATCTTCAGTCAGTCAGTCTGACCACCAGCTGGATAAAGATAAGCCAGTTAAACACTCTCTGTGTAATGTCTGGTATACAAAAATAGCCACACTTCACTAGACAGGTCAAAGACTCTTCAGGTCCACTCCCCTGCCTCCACTCTCCTGTCTCTGGCAAAAGCCAGGAGCATGTGCCTAGGGAACAGGTACCCCTCCGTCACCCTCTCTGCTTCCAGCAGCCCATGGCCACTCATTCAAATCAGAGGTTCAACAAATGGGTTTAAATGGGCTTTTCCTCCACAAAAATTAACTATTTTTTTTAAACTCGTATTTGCTTTTAGCCCCCATACTACCTTGTGCTAATTAGTTCCACATTATAATTGCACAAACATTCTTCTTCTTCATCTAATTCTTTCTCCAATTATTTTGCAAGAATATTTCAAAGAATTCCAGAAAGGCTGCCTTGAGGTTAAAGGAAAATAAGACTTTTCGTTCCAGTGACCAGTGTTTTTTATGGCTACAGATAAGATCATTGCCTGTCACTGTAGTCAGGGGATCAGATAAAACTTCTAAATGGTGCTGTCTTCCTACATCTTTAAGTCCAAATGTTTTATTCCTGTGGCTTGCAGAGACTGATGGTGCTAATATATAACAATGAGAGGGACTTAGTGAGAATTTTGCTTTGGAGAAAAGCTGAGGTCAGAGTTTAGTCCCTTGAAGCTTCTCCCTAAAATAGATGTGGATTTCTCTGTCCTGATACTGTTGTCCTCATTGTCTGCAATTCTTAAGTTTCAAATGCCTCATTAGACTTTCCCATATATTTTATAGCACCATCCATAGAAAACTTGCAATGTCCTAGATACAGTCTGTCACCCCCTCAAGGGTTTTTATTTCATAACCTATGTTAGGAGCTGTGTGTCTCCAGAATCACATACGAAGGTCTAAGTGCAGGCACCATCTGGAACAGTGCTAGGAGGTTCCAGGTGACCTGGGTGGTTCTTTACAATCACATTCAGAGGTAAATAAGCACATGCCTCTTTGATAGAGGCACTGCTCAGCAATAGGTTTCTGTGTGTAACTGTTGATGCTGGATTTAAGTCATAGGAATTAAATTTTGGGCTTTTGCTGTAATGCATAAGTTCAGTTTTTTTCTTTTCAGGCCTCACATTTATGGCAGAATTTAATATATAATTTTTTCATCCTTTCTTGAAGTGCCTTGCATTCTCAAAGTTCTGTCAGTCCCTCTGATAGGTGTTGCTTTTCTTCTTCCATCTGCCTCTTCTTCTTTCCTCTCTTTTGTTTTCCATTGTCTGCAGACCTACAATGTGAGTTCTCTGCTCCTACATTCTCCCTCATTCTACTTCTGGACTTCGTTGGAGGGTAATACACGTGAAAAAATGTACTCCCCAGCTAACCTGGATGTGGACATGTGATAAATCTGAGAAAATTGTGCTTTAAATAGAGAAGTAACTTTTCCTCAGAGTGAAAGTGAGGATATTAAATGGCTAAAAAGAACAGTGTTGCCAGCATAGCCCTTCTAATCTGTGTGCCCTTCATCACTATAATCCCTCAGTACTCCAGCAGGAACGTGGCCAACAAGAACTCCTTGAAAAGCAGCTTCTTCTCCGACTTGCAGCTAACTCTAGCTTCCATGTTTCCATTTCACTCTGGGTTATTGCACTGCTTCTTCGAGTTTTCTGGGTGTTTTCTCTTAATTCTTTTTGAATTATGACCTTTGCTGATAAGCATGTCATGCTTGTTCATAGGCTTACTTTGTCAAACACTCCAGAGTAAAATCTGAGGGTTTTTTTCAGATTCATCAAATAGAAAATTTAGAATAGCTTGATGATTATCTTGAATAGTTATTTAAATAAAATGTAGATTTTTCTGACATTTTAACCTTGTCTTCCAGGAGGACAAGGGCAACAGAGTTAGAAGAGTCTTCCATGCCATATGAAAGAAATATGCACATTTTCAAAGACTGAGATGGCTTATTTTTAATATTCCCATTTATACTGTTGCTTTTTTAAGAAGAAGGAGTGAAAATGAAAATGTACAAAATCAATTGCAGGCCACTTTATTTACTAAAAAAAATTGTCTATGGCTTCTGAAACCTATGGTTCAAACCTTTGATTTTTTTCCTTTGAATACTGCTGTTATTTCAAGGGGTGGGGGGAAAGGAAGGCAGAGTAACATTTGAGGTTTTTAACACTTTCTCTTTTCATTGAACAAGAAATTTGGTAGATATACACTTGGGCAATTGTGTGTCGGCATTTCCAATTTCTCACTATTGGAAATTTAGATTTGATGAAGAACAATAAAAGACTGAAGATTGCCATTTTAAGCTACCTTTCTTTTGCTTGCTGCTCTTCATTATTCAAAATATGGCATTCTTTGCCTGCTAGTGATATATTGAAGTGAAGTATTTCCAAATACCACTTCACATGTTTTGATTCTCGTTTTATTCAGTATTTCATATAGAAAATCCCTGCTGCTTCTCAGTATTGAAGATCTTGATCTTTTAACTGACAGGAAGTTAGTGGGCAGCTACTTTTGCTCTGGAGAGACTGTTAAAAGTGATGCAAGGAACAACTAGAGATTAGGAAAAAATCACCTTTTAACGATAGCTACAGTATGTGTCTCTGTTGAAGTCCTCCAGGCATCCATGTGTGCTTTTTTCCCCCTTCTCTCCCTCCTCAGCAGAATTGCCCTGACTGGCTGCAGACTCTGGTTTATGCAATGTAGGTGCAAATATGTGCTGAAAGTCTGTTCCAGCAACAGTCCAGCTTGTTGTCCTTTACAGTGAAGGCTTGTACCCATTTCTGAAAAATACCTTGCAGTTCTGATCTTACATGATTAGCACGTCACAGCTCTTTAATTGCCTAAAGAGTTATTTCAAAATACTGGAGGACCACATGAACCCGCATGCCATGGCCCTAAACCTTATGTATCAGGGGCAGCTTGTCCAGCTGGTTCTGCCACCAGTGCATACCCCGTGGATGCACCACCACGATGCTCATCGTTCCTGGCACCTGAAAACCAGGTCTCATGACATGTCCAACAGTGGTGTTCAGTTCCTTTGCCATCTTGAGACCAAATTTGTCTCTCCTGACTGTTGGCACTGCTTTTGCAACTGAACCAGCAGGAGCCTTGGCCCCGAGGAAAATTGATTTCACGCAGCTGCACAGCACTTGAAGGCAATGGGACTGCACCCTGCTCTGCAGAGCAAAGCTGCTCGGGTGGTGCTTACCTTCCTCGGGTGAGACACCACTGCAGTGCCACTGGTGAGACACCACCTTTGCAGTAGGCTTAGGTGTAACAGCTGTATTTTTACGTTCTACTAGTTTAGTCTTTAACTACTGCATGCCACAGTATCTGCTGTAGGGCTTAAATGCTGTAAACCTGCACACTGCTTTGTACTGCAATACGGCACAGACATTACGACACTACAAGTTTCCACAAGCAATTTGAAGCAGCAGAATCAGCAGTCCTGCACCCCCTGTACTGCTGGCCATGCTTTTCCACCCTCACTTTATCTGTTCTCCTGTACAACCCAGTACTGTGACACCAGGCAACGCAAAAATGTAAGCAATGTTTTCTAAAGTTAACTATATTTTTTGGTATTTCAATCTTATTGCAAGCTTTTGCCTGGACCTGTTCTAACAGTTGTTCCCAAGGTGTATTGGTTTGGCACGGCCT